>CM038228.1:3068091-3668091 GCA_021442155.1 Cymbidium sinense | reverse complement strand
TTTGGATTTAGTAGTGATAACAGTCACTCATATTTCTACTTTAGCCGACACATGCAAATTTGACATAAAGTAAACAATTTCATTTAAAATTGGAATTTGAAAAACATGAATGCATGAAATCACATGGCATACAAGTTTAACATGTTGGGGAAAGATTCAAAGTAATGAAAACATGTAAATAAGTTCACTTCACTTAAATCCTAAAGACATTCTTATAGAATAAGAAAGTTTAAAATAACTCAAAGTGAATTCAAAGTGATTTTTTGTTTAGTTTGGAGTTTGATTCAATTATGAAAAGGTGAGACGAATTTGCTATTCCTAACCCATTCTCACATGTGTTTGATATTTTTGTTTACTTTTTAGGAAATTAAATCCATTTTTATGCATTAATTATGTTAAGGTATGAATTAAGTAACTTAATCAACCCTTGACCTACACCACCTTAGAATAATTAACTAAATAATTATGAGCTGATGAGATGACATAAAACCCACAAGAAATTTAAATTTGCAATGTACCTAATAAGAAAGAGGCCTAATGCAATTTGGCTCACAATTAAAAGTTGATTAAGCTAAGGGGTTTAGTTTAAGTAATTTCAAAACACCCTTTCATACTTATGAATTGGGTTTTGATTTCCTTAATTGAACTTAGGCTATTAAACACCTAAGCATCTACCCAAAGTAGATTAATTAAGTTATGAAACTTTTTAGAATTTTTAGAAATTAATAAAGTGGATAATTAATGAATTAACCCTTAATTAAGAGGAGATTAAGAAGAGAAGAGAGGGGGGTGGTTTAGGGAATAGCTTAGGGTAAATATCCCAAAATTATCCATAAACCTCCTACTTATTGGATCTAACCTTAATCAATCCTAATCATATATTAAATCACTAATCATACCCTAATTATACTTAATTATATAAGAATAGTAATTAAGAAATTTATATGCAATTCTTCTAATCAAGCCTTCAATAAATCCCAAGAAAATTAGGGGAGGCAGAAGTCATCCCCTAAAACATACCCAGGAAATTTGGGATTAATCAAAACCTAATTAAAAAGTAATTAGCAAAATAAACTTTCCAATAAAACCCAAATTCAGAGAAAAATATAACTCAAAACCCATTGAAATTAATTTTAAAATATTCTAGGTTGAATTATCTTTTCATAGGATTTTATTTCATATTTTCTGAATTTTCTTGAGAGAGTTATAAATTTTAGAAGATCCTTAAGTTAATTAATATTAATTAAGGCATTTTAAGTAATTCCCTAACTCACGACACGACACGTGGCGATGGCAGTCAGTGTGCTTTAAACGGATCGCGCTGTGAGGGGTTTACTTAAATGTGAAATCCCAGATGGCAGCTAGCAGTGCACGGGGTTTGATCTCTACCGTCCGATCAAAGATCGGATGACCAGAGATCTCCCTGTGGTTTTAAAATGGCTAAGGAATTTCTAAATGTGCAGAATTATCATAGCCGTCCATCCAAAATGCGTAGATGGATGGCTGAGATCTCCCAAGTTCTTCCCCTTGATCAACAGAGACCGTCCATGATCAAGGGGAAGATCCAAGATTAATCTAGCGTGGATTCAAATCAAACTCAACCCACACTATCTAAAGCTAAAGAGCGGCAAATCCAACAGTAAAAAATCCATGGGATTGAAATTTCTTTCACAAATCTCCACACCACATTGAGTTTGATGGTTAGAAAATCCCATACCTCATTAGAGGTGATCACCGGCGCTCAATTCTCTTGGAGAAGCTTCATCTGGTTGAGACGAAGCCTTGCTGATGTTTTAAGCACTTGAGGTTGAGTGGATCTTCCTATGGGTCACCTCCTCCTTAGCTTGAGCTCAATTTTGATTGAATTGGATCTTCCCTTGCTTCAAGAACTTGGAAGAGAGCTTGGGTACACTTGACTTGGTCCTCTGATGAAGCTTGAAGAGGTAATTGAGTGGAGTTTGAGTGTGGAGAAAGTTGGAGAATGGATTGAGCTCCCCTATTTTCATTGTTCAAAAATCAAGAAATGGGGAAATGGCAAGAACTCTAGGAGGCTTGAGATCACTCTCTGATGGCTCCTAAGTCTCACTAGTACACAATCAAATTGAGGAATTATCAATTTGAGTTTGTTTATGGGGAGTATATCTCCCCCTTGAAGGATGGGACGATCGACAATGCACTTGCCATTTTGATCCAATTGAGCATAAGCAGTGGGTTGTTTGATCAGTTAAGAGTGTGCACATGGTCTGTTTTAGCCAAAGATTGTATTGCCAACCTTCCATGTGCCTTAATTTGAGTTTAAGAGGGAATTTGAATTTTGTATTTTGACCCATAGGGTGGGGTTTGGTCTAGGGATCAATTGGGCTGACCCAAACCCATTGGGTTAGGTGCACCACTCTCCCCTAGGTCTGCTTGAGCTTTTAGGAAATCCTCAAATGAATGTGAAGAGGGTATGACCAAATTACCCATAGATTAGGCCAAAATTTGTTCTATGGCCTAGAGGTAGAATGGTCATTTTGCTGATTTTTTTTACTTTGGATATGTTGGGCATGTGGAAAAACTAGGTTTGGCCAAGTTTCATGAGATTTGGAATTCATTTGATTTGGTTTGGCTCATGTTGACCCATTTAGGTCAAAATGGGTCAACTTGGGTCAAGTTGACCAATTGGTAAAATTGTGTCAAACCAAGGGTTGGGTCAAGTTCATATGACCATTTGAAATATTTTGGTGGCTTTGGTTTGATTCAATTTAGTATAGTTTTTAATTTGGCTCATATGACTTCATTTAGGTCAAATGGGTCAAGTTGACCTATTTGACACATTTGACCTATTTGGGGTAGATCAAGGGTAGGTTTACGTTAGGTTAGTCATATGGAGTGGATTGGTATCTTTGTTTTCAATCAGTTTTAGTTATGTTCAAATTTGGCTCAACATGACCTCTGGGTCTAAAGTATATTGGGCTAGGTTAGGTCTAGTTGGCTAATTGAGGCTTTGGTCAAGTTCCACAAGTGATTTGGAATGGACTTGACCCATTGGTTTCAATCAATTTGGCTTAGATCAAGTTTTTACACATTTTGACCCTTTAGGTCAAAATGGGTCAACTTGGGTCAAGTGGCCAATTGTGCTAGGTTAGGCTCAAATGTTGGCTTGGTCAAGTTCAAACATAAGTCATGAGTGAACTTAGATCAATGGTTTCAATCAATTTGGCATATGATGGAATTTGACTATGTTAGGTTTCATTTTGGGTTAAGTGTTGACTTGGTCAACCCTTAGACTTGGTTTGACCCAATTTGACTGATTGATCATCCTATGATGATTGTTGATCATGATGAGAGGAAAATATGAGTTTGGTTCAATCCAATTTGATTAGGATTAGAATTTGGCCCATAAGGGTACTTTAGGTCACTTTGGGTCAAGTGAGCCTAAGTGGGTGAAATGGCTTGGTCAAAGCTTGATTTGAAGTTGGTTGATCTTGTATATGGACTCATGATTGAAATATAAATTCATTTATAAGTGGTTTAAAGTCAAATGGGTTTTGATTCATTTGACAATTTCATATTCAAAGGAAGAATATGAAAGAGTTTTGACTTTGATTTTTTGAACTAGGTTTTGATTATTTAATTGAAGTTTGGATTTATATATAGGCTCATGATTGTAGGTTTGATTGAACCATAAGAGAAAATCAAGAGTTTGGCTTGATTTGAAAATGATTTGGCTAAGTTTAAGATTTTGACTTGAAAGGCTTAGGTTGGATTTTGATTTTTGGAATTGGTTTTGATTGTTTAAATTTATATTTCATTTATATATGTGAATATAAATGAGAATATAAATGGCTCATGAGAAAATTTCAATGATTTGAAGTGGTTTAATCATGATTTGGGCTAAGCCCATTAAGAAAGATTTAAGGGACTTGGGAAAATTTGGAGTAGGGATTTGAATTTTTGAATTTGGTTTGATTGATTTATATTTATATTTCATTTATATATGTGAATATAAATGAGAATATAAAAGAGTTATGAGAAAATCCCATGACTTTATTATTTGATCAAGATTTAAGCTAAGTTCATTAATGGAAAATTAATGACTTAAAGAGATTTTAAATTGGGAATTTAATTTTTGCATTTGATTTGATTGATTTATATTTATATTTTATTTATATATGTGAATATAAATGAGAACATAAATGAGTTTTGAAAAAATTCCAAAGATTTGAAATGGTTTGATCAAGATTTAAGCTAAGTCCATTAAGGGGAAACTAATGACTTAGGAAAGATTTTTAAATTGGAGATTTGATTTGAGGATTTGATTTGATTAATTTATATTTATATTTCATTTATATATGTGAATATAAATGAGAACATAAATGAGTTTTGAGAAAATCCCAAGGATTTGAATAGGTTTGAATCATAATTTTGATTAAGTCCTTAAAGGCAAGATTAAGGACTTAAGCAAAATTTGAACTTAGGAATTTTTGATAGATTTTGATTATGGGTTTCAATCATAGATTTCAATCATGAATTTGATTTGAGTTTGGAGAAAATCAAATAGAATTGATTTGGAGTTTGGCTTGGAGGAAGGAAAGTGAGGAATGGTTTAGGCTAAGGGTAGGAAATTTCCTAACACCCTTAAGGCATGACCTATTCCTATGGATAACTCTTCTAAGTCTTCTAGGGCTAGGTTTAGTGTCCACCTAATCACTAGATGTGTCTTAAAAATAAGAAACTCTTAAAGCCTAAGAGAAGTCCTATGTTTAAGATGGAGGGTTTGAGAGCTCATTCTAAAAATGAGGTCAACAAAGGGTGCCCAATAGCTGTGATGTGACTGACAAGGAACACAACATTGGTGTTGGAAAAGCATCAACAACACGAGATCATAAACAACAAACTATCTAACCTTTGGGCATAGAAAGAATCCAGAACCTAGTGCAATGTGGCTCTACTTATGTCCAAGACATAAGAGAGGAGGAAGAATCCATTAAGGAAGCATGTTCAAGTCATGGAAGCATGTTTCAATTTTTGTTATATTTAGATTTTTGAGATGAACCCTGCTGGTTTGCGATGGGTTGCACTGAGTAGAAGTCATGGAGGCTAAAACATAACTCAGATTTATCAATCTAAAGGGGTAGTCTATTAAGCACATAGTTGGACTAGCCAACTAAAAGGATGTCTTTCAGTATAGAGCAGTTGTACTAGGAAGAAAGCATAGTAGACTTACATCCTCAAAAGTAGAGACCAGTTGCTTGGGTAATCTATTAGCAAGGCAATAGATTGCACCACCCAACCTAGAGTTGACTATTGAGCGAATGCCACTGGGGGACTTAGATCAACTCAAAGGTAGTCAAGATTGATTTCATTTTAATTTATTTGTTTTGATTATGATGGATCCCATAGGTTTGCAATGAATTGCACTGAGTAGGGACCATGAAAGCCTAGACCTAAACTCAGATTTATCAATTCAAAGAGAATAGTCTACTAGCCATAAGGTAGAACTATCCAACCAAAGGGGAGCTGCCTTTTGGTCTACAATGGTCAAGACTTAAGAAGAAAGCACGGAGACTCACATCTTCTGCAAATAAAGAACCATTGGGGTGACTGGTTGCTTTGGGAAATAAATTGAACTCGACTTAGAACTGACTTTTGAGTGAATGCCATTGGGGGACTTAAATCAACTCAAGAATAGTCAACATTAATTTTCATTTTAAATTTTGTTTTGATGGGTTCTATTGATTTGTGATGGATCACACTGAGAAAGAGCTTATAGAAGCCTAGACCTATCTCAGATTTATTAAAATAAAGGGAGTAGCTTCCCGACCGATGGGAGAACTATCCAACAAAAGCAGTGCCTTCAGTTTGCAATGATCATTTGAAGGGAAGAAAGCTAGGGTGATCAGTTATCTTGGGAAACAAAGCAAACCCGACCTAGGATTGCCCGTCAGTTTGCGACAATCATGTTAGAAAGAATGCATTATAGTTTTATATCTTTCAAAGCGAAATGACTGCCAGGGTAACCTGCTTGAGGCAAAATAGATTGAATCCAACCTAAGGGCGACTACAGAGTGAGTACCAACTCAGGGATTTATCTCAACTCAGATAGTTAGGAAAATCCTATTGGGAATTCTGCTGACACTGCCCTAAAGATAGGAGGCATGCTTGAAAAAAGGGGCCCTTTGGGGCTTGAAATCCTAATCCATAAGCAAATTAATTTTGTTTATTTTGTTATTTGTTTTATTATTTGTTTTAGTTATTTGTTTTATCGTGGACCCTGTTAGTTTGCATGGGATCAAGCTAAGAAAGGGATTATATCAGCCTAGACCTATCTCAGATTTACTAAACCAAAGGAGAATATATGCATCCGCTGAACAAATTCTCCAACCACAGGAGTTGCTACTAAAAAAGGGGAATGACCAATCCAAAAGTAACTCGGGTAGTGTCTAAATGGGGTTGCAAAGAACTTGATCTAAATAGAGTGCCCGCAGGGGATGGGGCTGGTAAAAACTTAATCCAACACCCTGGAGAAAATGACATGGCTAGTCATATATCCAATAGGTATTCAGTGTCCAACTCAAGGAGAAAGCTCGGGGACTCATATATCTGGCAGAGTGGTGTATACTGGGTGAGTCCTTGTCATAGCGACATCCAACCAACCTAAGGTGCCCATTAGTTTGTAACAATCAACCTAGGAAGAAAGCTCAGGGACACACATCTTCCTATAGCGAAACTGACTGCTAGGACAGTCTATCTTCGGCTCAATAGGTGATATCCGACCTAGGGTGACTTATCAGTGAATGTCATTGGGGGACTTATATCAACTCAAAAGTAGTCAAGAGGAAAGGAGCCTCTGGAGGACTTATCCTAAACCTCAAATATACTCAACCTAGTTAGAGCGTGATGGCTAGTTCAAGAAGAAAGCACGGGGACTCACATCTTCTTAAATAAAGTCAACATGAGGTAGCTTACTAGCTAGGCAGTGAAGCCTACCATACTAACAAGATGCTCTTTAGTATACAATGATCAACTTAGGAAGAAAGCTTGGGGACTCACATTCCAACAAATGACCACTGAGGTGACAACTAGCGAGGTAGCATGTAGACACGACCTAGAGCAGCTAATGAGTGAGTGCCACAGGGGGCTTGCTCCCACATCAAGATAGCTCGAGATAAAATATTTATGTTTGTTTTATGCATGTGTTAAAAGGAATAGGATGCCTCTAGAGAACTCTTACACCTACCTTAAACACAATAGAGGTTTGGATGAAGTGATGCCATAGATGGCAAACAAGATTCCCACTAAGAAAGGATGCCACTTGAGTTTTCACACCTAACTTAATTGTGCTAATCAAAATAAGATGCCTCTCGAGTTTCTTACACCTATTCTAATAGCATTGGGAGATTGTGTTTGTGTTGTGAAAGAGGGATAGGATACCACTGAGAGACTCTTACACCTACCCTAAACATGTCACATCAGATTTGCAAGACAAACAAACAACACTTCAAAAGAAGAGAAGATTTAATGAATGGAATCAAATTTTTATTCTTTTTATTAATGATTATTTTTCAAACATGACTTGTTTCATGGATAATATTTCTTTAGATAGAGCCCATTAACATAAGTGAAGTTCAAACTTGCCTTCTATCTTTCATCTTCCGGCAACAATTGGTCTCCTTAGGACTAACACAAGTTCTCCTACTCAGAAAGACCTATGGCGGACTAGCTTGTTGTGAGCTTGAATCATTTTGGCCTTGTACAACTCGAGTTTTTGGCACGCCCATAGAGGACTCTCCTCCAAACCTTCAAGCTCTTCTAACCATAACTTTGCATTCTTCTCTGTAGCAATCTTGTTACCCAATGCTATCCTTAGTGATGGGAGTTGAACTTCTAAAGGAAGAAGCTGAACACATACAAGGTAGGTAGACTGAGTTGAGTTTGGTAGTGGTAGCCCACAAGCTTCAACGAACTACTCATTCCACTGTCATTTGTTATCATCAAGAGTCTTCTTCAGTATCTGGATGAGAGTTTTATTGAATACTTCTACTAAGCCATTAGCTTTAGGGTAGTAGATGGTGGAGTATCTCCAATCTATACCGTGTCTTCTGGCAAAGTTGTTGATCTTCATGCTTTTGAATGTAGTACAATTATCAGATATAATTTATTGAGGCACCCTAAACCTATATACAATATGGTTCCTGAAAAATTAAAGCATATGGTGAGTTGTGTCCTCTCTGAGTGGGATGGTTTCCGTCCACTTGGAAAAGTAGCCAGTGGCAGCTAAGATGAATCGATGCCCCTTGGAAGAAGGAGGATTAATCGGACCTACAAAGTCAGTACCCCAACACTAAAATGGCCATGAAATCAATGAAGGGTATAGAATATTGGGTGGTTAGTGGAGGACCACACCATGTACCTGACACTGATGGTATCTCCTAGCTACATCCATGTAATATATAATCATAGAAGGCCAGTAGTATCCAAGTATTTTGATCTTCATCTTCATCTTTGAACTGGATTGATGAGCTCCACATAGACTTGAGTGTACCTCAGTTACAATGCCACGAGCTTCGTGTTTGTTTAAACAACGTAACCACATTTGGTCAAAGGACTGGCGGTATAGGGTGCCTTCAACAAGAGCGTAGGAAAGAGCTCTCAATTTCACCTGATATGCTTGTAACTTTTCTTGAGCTAGTTTGCTGATGTTCAAGTAATCTATGAATAGTTACCTCCAATCCAGCTCCTTATCCATTTTGGTAAAGGCAACCTTCCCTTCAAGAGAAAGTCTCTTGATGAGTTCAGCATCAATAAGGGATAGGACTTGTCTATTTTGGACCCTTATTAAAATGGACTCATCTTCCAGACATGCCAATTCTTTGGCAAGTTTGGCTAAGGCATCTTCTACTGTGTTCTCTGGTCGAGGAACCTTGTAGATGGTTACTTCAGGAATCTAGGCCAATAGCTTCATGGTATACTTGTAGTAATGATTTAGCTTAGGTTTGAAAACCTGATAGGACCCAACAATTTGGTTGATGACCAATTGAGAATCCCTAAAGATGTTGATGGTCTTGACACTAATAGTGATGGCTAACTCCAGACCGGCAATCAAAGCCTCATACTTAGCTTCATTGTTGGTGCAGTGGTTGAAAAGATAATATGAGAATCTCATCACATCATAGTTTGGAGTTAGAAGAACTATCCCTATCAAAATACATCTCCCATCAGTGATTTCTGACCTCCCTTAAGCTCATGATTTGTTCATCGGGAGATCATTACTAAGAGAAAAATCAGCAGGAAGTGGGTGTGCTGTTAAGAAATCTGCTAGTGCCTATCTTTTTACTGCACGGAGGGATACAAATGTGATATCGATCTGCGAGAGTATCATGGACCAACGAGCCAAATATTCAAAAAGCATTGGCCATGTCATGAGGTACTGTAGTGGATTGGTTCTAGAGATCAAGTTTACCTTATGAGAAAGCATGTAGTGTCATAGCTTCTGAGATGCAAAGATCAAAGCTAAACAATGTTTCTCAATAGGTGGATAGTTTGCGTCAGCAGGAATTAGATAATGGTTGAGGTAGTAGAGTGCGCTCTCCTCCCTTCGTCATTGGCTTGGGCCAACAGAGTGCTAAGAGAGTCATCTAATGCAGCAGTGTAAAGGATGAGTGGTCTGCCCGGGATAGGGGCTACTAGAACTGGCAGCTTCACCAAGTATTCTTTGATGTCTTCAAAGGCATGCTAGCAGTTATCATCCTACTTGAACTTGGCATCATTTTTGACAAGTGCTGAGAATGGCTTGCATCTCCCTGATAGGTTTGAGATAAAGCATCTTAGATATGTCAGCCATCCCTGAGTTGAGTAAAACTCTTAGGAGGTGACATTTCTAAGATAGCTTTAATCTTTTCATGATATTTCTATTCCCCGGTGTTGAACAATAAACCCAAGGAATTTTCCTGAATCGATTCTGAATGCACACTTCAGAGGATTCATTTTGAGGTTATATTATCTTAACCATTCGAAAACTACTCTCAAGTCAAAGAGGTGGTCTTCCTTTTCTAAGCTGTTGACTACTAGATCATCAACGTAGTACTACACCTGATGATGGATGAGTTCATTGAAGATTTAAGTCATGGCCCATTGGTATGTAGCACCAGCATTTTTAAGGCCGAAAGGCATGACCCTATAATAAAAGATTTCGATCAGGGTTTGAAAAGTAGTGTTTCTTTCATCTTCATGAGACATCTTGATTTAGTTATAGCCAGATAATCTATCCATGAAAGAAAAAATTGCATCAGATGAGGTAATGTCTACCATTAATTCTGGTATAGGAAGAGGAAACTCATCCTTAGGACATGCCTTATTTAAGTCCCTAAAATTTACGTAAATGTGAATCTGGTCATTCTTCTTTTTAACTGGGATGACACTAGCTAACTAGGTAGGATATTTTTCTTCCCTGATGAAACCAGCATCGATCAATTTCTTTACTTCAAAAATGACATGTTGTTCAATTTCTAATTGCATGCATCTAGGAGCTTGCTTAATAGGTAACGCTAGATTGGTCTATGCCGCTAATCGAGATAATCTGCACATTTCATAACTCCATGTGAAGCAGTATTTAAACTTAATCAATATCATAATTAAGTCATTAGTTTCTTCTTCATTCAGCAACAAATTGATTTATGTCGGACAAGGATTTTCTTCTGTCCCAAGGTTGATTTCTTTAAGCTTGTCAATTGTTGAATGAATCTCCTCTTCAAATTCTGGTGGTGCTTCTTTGAGTTGGAGATCATCTGGATCATCTAAAGTTTCTAAACACACATTCTCATAAGAGTTGGGGATGTGTGAAGAGAAACTATCAGATTCTAAATGGTTGGTAACAACTAGGTAGTAATCTTCATCATCGACTGGACCCATTATACCAAATCCTAGTCCTGCTCTTGATTGTGCTTCCCTGCCTGTATTGTTCCATAGCTTTTCAAAGTATTCTAACCTGTGCTTGGACCATGTGTGAGGAACTAAACCTTTTTGTATAAGATTTTCAATATAAGGTGAGTAAAAGTCAAAAGGTAATTCCACTAATTTTTTAAAAGTATCTTCCTCAAGCTCTACATCAACTTCAGGGCTTGAGGAGGATGATCCCAAAAAGAACTTCTTCTATTTCATGTGATTGAAAGACTTAGGAAATTCCTTAACTACTAAACCTTCAACTTTCTGAGATGTAAGTGAGGTTAGAGCTAAGGTTTCCAACTAATAGTTTTACATAAACCAGATTCGAATACTTTGCTTTGCTTGGAGGCCTGGTCATCTCTCTAGGATCAAAAGTCACCTCCAATGGAACCGAGAGGGGTTGGTAGTATACTAATCACATTAGACTCATCCTCAAGTTGGATTCCAAGTCTATGTGAATAGTAGGGGTACTCTATGAGGAACATGAACCTTTATTGGTTGAAAGCCAACTAGGGGTCTCCCACCTCTGAATGCCTCATTTTCTGCTCTGGTGGAGGTTGAGCCATCCTACCCACATGTCCATATGATAGAATGTGATATGCGGATCTATTTCTTCTTCAATTCTTCTTTCTTGCTCACTTGGACTTTTATTTTTCTTTCCATTTTCTTTTATCATTTCTTTTGCTTCTTTTTCTTTTTCTTTTGGTTTTGTATTTGAATTTTATCCAAGTTCATAAGAAAGGGTCTTTTGAGAAAGATAGTAGGTCGTATCCTCATAGATCTCAACCTCTCTAACTGAAAATAGCTTTTCATTTCCGTTAACACGGTATTCAATCTCATCTTTTCTGAACTTGATGCACTATCGAAGAGAGGATAAAATGATCTTATTATGATTTATCCAAGGCCTATCAAGCAAAGTAGTGAATGAAGTATTCAAATCAATGATGTAGAACTTGGCTTCAGTCTTCTAGTCACTTATCTCCAAAGGTAACACTATAGAACCTAAAACCCACTCACCTTGATCATTGAATCCTCTCAGCATCATCTTATCTCCTCGGAGTGTAGAGATTTTGATCTTCAAATAAGCAAGGATCTTTAGACTAATAATGTTCACTGATGCACCTAAATCTATGAGAACCCTGGTGAGTCTGAACCTATCCATGTCAACTGTGATGTATAGGGGGGTTGTGCTCCAAGTCCCAGAAGAAGGTCTTCATCATGAAGGTGATCCCTTGGGCTTCTTTTTCCATAATGTGCTTCCTCACACTATAGCGGTCGGTGACTAAGCATATTTAGATCAAGGAGGGCCTTGATTAGTGATTCCCTCTCTTTGGATAAGACAAGGGCATCATATATGCTTAGCTTAGATGGCAACTTTCTTAGATGAGAAAAGGATTAGTCCACCTTGAGGTCTTCCATAAGCATATCAAATGATGGAGCATCCTGTGGAAGGGCTTCTCGATCTTCAGTACCAATGACTTGTTTCCCTCTATCTTGAGGTGCTGACCTTGCCACTACAGAGGTTGACTTCTAATCTCTTGAGGCAAGGTGGTGGGAGGTTCTACCTGCACTTAAGGCTCCCACCTACAGCTTCTCCTATGGGACTCTCGGAATCAGATGATTCCAAGTCTATCTCAAGAGGTGAACCTGTAGTATTCAAACTTGAAACTCCAACTCTGAATTAGAAAGAGGAAGATCAAAATTATTATAGTTAATTATACTTGAAGAGTTATCGTTAGTAATAAAAGAAGACAACCCATCAGAAGTGACATAGATGTAATTCAAACTAGCTTTATTCTTCAATTTCTTGGAATTATTTGGAGGTGCAAAGTAAAAGATAAGTAAAGTGAGTGGCGTAAGAGATTTGATGCCCTTATCAGTTGATACAAGAGTTATACTAGTAAAAGAAGTAGAAGAGCTAGCTAAAATGGAAGAAGTCACCGTGTGGAAGCTGGCAGGCGGAGGTTGGAGGCGGACATGGTGTGCTAAAGCTATCGGGGCTACATGTTGTTGTTACTTTCCTCTTCTTGAGCTCCCACTTTCTAGGTTTGACATTGGCAACTTGCAAACCTTCTTTTGGTGTTAGAGGTTTTAGATAGAAATGTCAACCTTCTTTGGTTTTGGTAGGATCACTTGTATCCCCAAGGATTACCCTAATGGAACTGGAAGGTTGTTCCATAAGATATTCCTTTGGGATAACTACAACACCGATCTTGAAACTATGTTCAAGCCAGTCCTTGAATGTGAAGCAATCCTCCAAAATGTGGCCTAACATACAGTGGTAAGGGCAAAAGTTTGGATCATGACTTTTGCCTACTTCCTCGGTCTCCCTAGGCTAAAATCAGGTTTCTTTAGAGATTCTTAAAGATTTTCCCGATTACCTCCTCTTAAAGAATAAGGTTTGTTTAACTTATCTAAAAAGTGGACCATACCAGCTATGGCGGTGGGTATGCATGCATCTTGGTGGTGGTATATGAGGCGGTGATCTGGCCATGGAGGCTATATGGAGTAGAGGTGGTGGCAAAGGAGGTGGAGGTCATGGTCTCAGGTGATCTCTAGCTAGTTGCTTCCCTTGTCAATCAACTACTACGCTCAGGTTTCTTCTCATAGACTTTTTGGGACTTCTTCTTAAACAACTGATCTTGAAAAGGTAACTGTTTGGCCTCTCCTTATAGACTAGCCACCTTGTTGATTAGCTTCTTAAATGTCTTGATAGTGAAGCCCTTAATTATGAAGACAACAAGGCCATGGATATTCCTCAAGAGAATATCAATGTCATGTTATTCAGATAGTTGTGGTTCACACTTCATACTCAGGTTATGCCATCGAGAATATAATCAACAAGTGACTCACGAGTCTTTGTGCTACGAGATCACCTATAACCCTTTCTTAGCTCCAAATATCTTGATGAAGAGTTGCTCTAACTCAGTAAATATCTTTGCTGAATCGTTGGGCAGTTTAGCATACCAATCAAAAGTAATACTCGTTAGGCTACTAACAAAAGAGTAAAAAAAAACCACGTGATAATTGGCCTGAAATGCTATATATGCGCCCATTCCCCATCAAAGCTTTTGAAGGAAGGAGGCTGAAACCCTTGGGATATTGGATAGCATCAAATTCCTCGGTAGGGTCTACCCTTTGGAACCGATGATCCTCCCAGCTTGAGCCAAAGCTTCCTTCACTACTTGCTCAACCATGGATTTATATCTTTTTTTTGTATGGAGGTACTTTCCACTACCTTCCTATATGCTAGTGCTTGCTCAATGGGAGGTAGAGTCTTAGTTAGTTGCACTATAGGACTGATGTAATGAGGATTAAAGGGGCTTTGCTTACAATCTAACAAGTCTGTAATAATCCCCATCAATCCTTTCATCTTCTTCTCTAAAGAGGTGTTGGGTTGATCTCTGTCTCTTGATCAACCTCATCACCTTCCATGGCTTGTTGTTCCCCAGAAGAGATCCTCTAGTATATGCATAACTAGTGAATCCCCCATCAAGTCATCTTCGTTGGGATCGAGTTTTCTCTTCATCGACAAGCATACCCCTAAGATCTCCTTCTTCTCCATGAAATAATGTGCAACTATCTCATCTAAGGAATGATCCAACTCAGTAGGTACAAATAGTTTGGCCAGGTGTGATCACTTGTCATGCGAGAGCCGGACCTCACACATTTGGGAGTCAATCTTGTGGTCTCATTGGAATGAATGACTCTCGATCTTGCTATAGAGGGTAAAATCTAGGATGTTCCTCTACCATGCAAGAACTATCATCTGGAATATCATGTAACTATCACCATCTACATCCATTTGTATGGGGAGTTGGTGAAGGAATTATGCTTGAGTCGCCACTCCTTCGCTAGCGAAGGTCGAGAGAAACTCGCCTACCACAATGGGTGGTGTAGGGGGGTAGGATCCCTTGGCATATGGATCACCCAATGGGTACATTTTCCTGATCTTCATGGCCTTATGGAATGGGAGATGTGTAACCTATGGATGGCGGACGAGGGTAGAGCGTGGGGTGGAGACACCACCAACTCTATGCACAAGAACGCCCTCCTGTGGTGGTCCGTGAGAAGAATCTATTAGTATGGTTAGTGGGTAGTGCCAAATGGAAAATCAATCAAAGCAGAAGCGACCAACTAACGGCTGAACTAACGTCGCTCCTTGCTAGTAATATGGGTTGTATGGGCCTCACGGGCTCCTAAAGAATCTACCCCCCTATGTTGTGGGGGATAATAGATCGATGATCAAACTGAGTCCGAGAGCATCCATATGCCACTGGTAAGAAGATGAGGAGGCGACACAACCTCCTTCTTGCTGGCTGTGCACCACTGGAGGAGGTGATGAACGGATCCTCGGCATCCTCTCTCCTGATCTAGAGAGAGGATGGAGTGGTTTTATAACCGTGGTGAAGTGATAATGGGAGACTCATCCATGGTAAGCTGCCTCTAGCTCTCTAGCTATCCAGTGTGCTTGATCATGCGGTTCTTATTCCTATGTGTGGTAGGATGGGAGGAGTGAGCTAGACCCATACTCAAATGTAGGGGAGGCCCAACCCGGGGAGCCTTACCTTGAGTATAGATGGTAGTGTGCTAGCCCCAGGGAAACATGAGCAACTGGGATGAACTACTGAGTTGGTACTATCTATAAAAGCAAGTCTATGCGCCACTTTCCTCTTATGAGGAGACATCAAATCAAGGTAAGTCTATGATGACGACTTACGCTCACCTTGGTCCTGCTATGGTGAGGGGAATGCCCTCAGAAGTGATCCTAGCCCCCTCAAATCCTCGACCAAAGTGAATCAGTGGGTATGGTCTGAGGGGAAGTCGATCTAAAGCTAGATCCATACCATGGGGAAGGTGAAGACAAACTTAGAACGGCCATTTCAACAATTGTAATACTGATCGCTATGATTGTAAAGAATCTACAATAAGAAATGAACTTGTATTAGATTTCTATCTCCATAGATTTTTTGAATTTTGAATTTTGAAAATTTGAACCACATCCAACAACTTGGAAGTATTAAGTGGAGTTCAAATGGATTTTAGAAGATTGATTGAAAGAGGAATTTGAATATGAATCCAACTTCAACAAATTTAGGTATGTTGAGATATGGGTTCAAATTTTTGATAAGGATGCCTCAATAGGCTCATTATTTGTTTTGAATTTGAATTTTTGATTTTAAGGACCCTTTCCTTTAGTAAATTTAGGTATGTTAAAGTAAGGGTCAAATAATTTTGTTTTTTTTATTATTTTGAAATTTTTCATACTTAGCAAATTTAGGTATGCTAAGTAAAGTGTTTGGGAGAAGTGATTATTTCTTTTTGTAAATTTGTTTTGATTTTGGAAAAACTTGGAATTCTCACTTAGCAAATTTAGGTATGCTAAATGAAGAATTCAAGTGTGTCTTGGTTAATTTTTTTAAAAATAAGATTCTTAGCAAATTTAGGTATGCTAAGAAAATCTTAAGTGTTTTTTGTTTGGAATATTTTTGTTTTTTAAAAAAGGTGGGATTCTTAGCAAATTTGATATACTAAGGGAATCCTAAGTGTTTTATTTTGTTTTTGGGGTGTTTTGAAAGTGGAGATTCAACTTTAGCAAATTTGGTATGTTAAAGATGAAGTCCCACTTAGTTTTGTGAAATGGAAATTTCATTTAATAAATTTGAGTATGTTAAATGAAATTCCAAATGGTGTGTTAAAAATTTTTTGCTTTATTTTGGTTTTGAAAATGGAAACTTCTCCTTAGCAAATTTGTTATGTTAAGAGAAGAAGTTCCAAAGGTGTTTAAGAAATTTTTGTTTTGACTTTGGAAACTTCACTTAGCAAATTTGAGTATGTTAGGTGAGGTTCAAAAACATGTTTTGAAAAATATTTGATTTTGGATTTGGAAACTTCACTTAGCAAATTTGAATATGCTAAATGAAGTTCCAAATATGTGTTTGAAAATTTTGATTTTGATTTGGAGATTTCTTAACAAATTTGGGTATGAAATTCCAAATGTATTTGAAAATTTTGAAATATGATTGTTGATTTTTGATTTTGGATTTGGAAACTTCACTTAACAAATTTGGGTATATTAAAATGAAGTTTCAAATGTGTTTGAAAACTTTTGAAATTTCATTGTTGATTTTGATTTTGGATTTGGAAACTTTATTTAGCAAATTTGATTATTTTAAATGAAGTTCCAAATGCATGTTTAAAAAAAAATTTGTTGGGTTTTGGACTTGGAGACTTCATTTAACAAATTTGGGTATGTTAAATGAAGTTCCAAATGTGTTTTGAAAATTTTGGAATATGATTGTTGATTTTTGATTATGGGTTTGGAAACTTCACCTAGCAAATTTGATTATGCTAAATGAAGTTCCAAATGTGTTTGAATGTTTTTTTTTTTTTTGATTTTGGATTTGGAAACTTTACTTAACAAATTTGGGTATGTTAAATGAAGTTCCAAAATGTGTTTAGAATTTTGAATTTTGGATTTGGAGATTTCACTTAACAAATTTGGGTATGTTAAATGAAATTTCAAATGTGTTTAGAATTTTGAAAGTATTATTGTTGATTTTTTATTTTTGATTTGGAAACTTCACTTAGCAAATTTGAGTATGCTAAATGAAGTTCAAAAATGTGTTTTGAAAAATTTTGAAGTATGATTATTGAAGTTTTAATTTTTAAAAATGAGACTTCCATTCAAAAAATTTAGGTATGTATAATGGAGATCAATCTTAATTTGAAAATATGAAATTTTTATTTTGTATGTGATTGTTGGTTTTTTAAAAGAGAGGAATTCCAACTTAAAACATTTGTGAGATAGGTTCAAATGAAATTTCCCAAATGATATTTTATTTTTAGTCGAATGAAATCTTTATTTAATAAACTTGAGTATATTAAATGAAGGTGGTCATGTGTGCTTTTTGAAAAGTTTAATTTTGTTTGGAAATGAACTTTCCATTCAATAAGTGTAAGTGTTTTGAATAGGAAAATTTATGTGCACTTTTTGAAAACTTTATGATCATGATTGTGATTTTCGGAAAAGATGATTGTTCATTTTATTTTGAAAATGAAATCTTCATCAAAGTGAATTGAAAGAAGATGTTAATTTGGGCTTTTGAAAAAAAAATGTTTTTAGTTTTATTTTTGAAAATCCCTACATGTATTAATTATGTGAATTGTTAAATAGGGTGATAAAATTTCTACAAGTGCATTTTTGAAAAGGTGCTTTTGAAAAGCAAAGTTCTTTTATGGAAAATTTATTATTTTAGGATGAACATTTCCTTATCCTGAAAATGATAAGGAGGAAGTCTTTAAAATATTTTCTTTTTTTATTTAGATCTTTTCATTTTACCCATTGGAGAACCCAATATTTTAAGACCAACAAGGAATGCCCTAACCTAAAGATGTTGGCTAACCCAACTCAAGAATGAAATGAGCTAAGTGCCAACAGAAAGAAGGATAGTCTTGGGTTCATACCAAAGTATAAACCCACTATCGATAATCAAAGACAATAATCATTTACCAAAGATGGAGAGAGGAACCGTCCCCAGTGGAAAATATGTAGAGAAAAATTCACCAAAAAAATATGTGGAGAAAAATTCCTATAGGAGTGGCCTTTCAAATCTGTGGTGTGAAAAGAAAGACAAGACCAATAGAAATTCATCTTTTTAGGACACCATGCAGAATTGTAGATGTACTTATTCAGGTGATTGAGTATGTCATCAAAAAAATAGTGTACTATCTTGAAAGATAGAAGTCACTACCCTTTAATGGACCTAATCACCTCAATAAGGACTCCTAAGGATGATGGGTCTGCATATGTACCAGAGATTCTTCCCCTACTTTACATAGAAAAGTAAAATAGGATTTATTTTAAATCAGGTTCATTAAGTTCCATACAGGGGCAAGCCCTCATAGTTAATTACATCCTAAGGGACGGGATCCCTTAGAAAAACTATTGGTTAAGGTAAATAATCATTGTCTTTGAAGATTTTAATAGGAAAGGACAATCAATCAATTAGTTAATTTTTGAAAGATCAAATAGGATTGATCAAAAGAGGGAGTTATTATCAAAGTCAAAATGAAAAATAAGTAGGAGATGTCCACGATAGTAGGAAACCTAGCGAGCATCTCAAACTATCCTATAGTTGGGATTTACATTTTTGAAATTGATTTAGTTTGTTTTAGTTGCATTTTTCATTAGAAATTTAGGACTTAAGATTCCTCAACATAATATTAATGAAATGCCTAAGAGGTGAGGAATTATGCTTATGGCACAAAGGGGAGAAGCAACCTAACTAAATCTAGGAGACAGGCTAAGCACAACCTAAATCTAAGATAAAAATGGGTAATTAGTTTGCCTCCACAAAAGAGGACAAATCACTCAACAGCTTGGACTTACAACCACCTAGGGCTGGCCACCAACTAACTCATCCTATAATTTTAAATACATGTAGGCAAGTCTTTATGCTTATGCAAGATAGTTAGACTGTTATTTATTTAGAAAGATACTAAGCCCTTAAACTCACTCCCTAAAGATACTAGATCATGTAAAGAGACATGTTTCAAATGACATAAATTTAATGTAACTCAAATTTCATTTTATTTTCATTTTGGATAATTATTTTGACTCAAGCTAATAGGATTCATATGACTAATGCATCAGAAAGAATATTATTGGCCAAAATCAATGATAAGGGAGAAGGTGAGTTTTCACCATGGCTCTCAAAGGTCAAGCCAAATTTCTCTAGCAAAGGTGGAAGCCCTCCAATCAAGAGTGAAATAATATGCTATTATGCACGATATTACAAAAGAAATGCTCATCCAACTAAGGGGTTGCTAATTATTTTATCTTGATTTTAGACATAAGCTTTAGGTGAGGTTATGGGTTGTTTAATTTTTATTTTGACTTATTAAGTTGGGTAAAAGATTTATTTTTTCCTAAAGAGCTTATATCTAGGTGTTGACCTCATTTTTAGAATGAGCTCTCAACCCTTCCATCTTAGGCATAGGATTCCTCTTAGACTTTAAGAATTTCTTAATCTTAAGACACATCTAGTGATTAGGTGGACACTCCAACCTAGCCCTAGAAGACTTAGAAGAGTTAGCCATAGGAATATGTCATGCCTTAGGGGTGCTAGGAAATTTCCTACCCTTAGTTTAAACTACGCCTCCCTTTCCTTTTTCAAGTCAAAACTCAAAATCAATTATATTTGATTTTCTCATGACTCAAATTAGCTCCACATGATTGAAATCCATAATTGAAATCTATGATTGAAAACCCATGATCAAAATTCATCAACAATTCTTAAGTCCAAATTTTTCCTAAGTCCTTAATTTTCTCATAAGGACTTAATCAAAATCATAATTCAAACCCATTCAAACCTTTGAGATTTTCTCATAATCCATTTATATTCTCATTTATATTCACATATATAAATGAAATATAAATTCAAACCCATCAAATCAAATTCAAAATTCAAATTCAATTAAGGAAATTTTTTTTAAGTCCCTTTAATTTTCCATTAAAGGACTTAGCCAAAAATCAACTCTAAACCTTGATCAAATCAATTCAAATCTTTAGGATTTTCTCAAAACTTATTTGTATTCTCATTTATATTCACATAAATAAATTAAATATAAATATAAATCAATCAAATCAAACCCTCAAACTAAATTCCAAATTTAAAATCCTTGAAATTCCCTTAAATCCCTTAATTTTCCATTGATGGCTTTAACTTAAACCTTGATCAAACCATTTCAAACTCATGGGATTTTCTCAAAACTTATTTATATCCTCATTTATATTCTCATATATAAATGAAGAATAAATATAAATCAATCCAATCCAATTCAAAAAATAAATTTCAAATTAAAAATTTTCTTAAATCCTTTAAATTCCCTTTAATGGATTTAATTTAAATCATGATTAAACCACTTCAAATCCTTGAAATTTTCTCATGATCAATTTATATTCACATATATAAAATGAAATATAAGTTCAAACAATCAAAACCAATTCCAAAAATTAAACTCAAATCCATTCAAAATCAAATCTAAGCCTTTCAAGCCAAAATCTTGAACTTTGCCAAAACACTTTCAAATCAAGCCAAACTCTTAATTTTCTCTCATGGTTCAATCAATCCTACAATCATGAGCTCATATATAAATTTAAATTTCAATCATTCAATCAAAACCCAAATGAAAAATCAAAACCCCCAAAACCCCTTCATATTCTTCCTTTGAATATGAAATTTTCAAATGGATCAAAATCCATTTGACTTCAAATCACTTGTAAATGGATTAATATTTCAATCATGAATCCATATACAAGATCAATCAACTTCAAATCAAGCTTTGAACAAGCCATTTGACCCACTTAGGCTCACTTGACCCAAAGTGACCTAAAGAATTATGAGCATTTGATCCAACAAATTGGATTGAATTAAACTCATATATCCCTCTAATCATGATCAACAATCATCATGGGATGACCAATGAAACAAATTGGGCAAACTAAGTCAAACTTAAGGGTTGAGCAAGTCAACACTTAACCTAAAATGAAACCTAACATGATCAAATTCCATCATAGGCCAAATTGATTAAAACCATTGATCTAAGTTCACTCATGACTTACGTTCGAACTTGACCAAGCCAACATTTGAGCCTAACTTAGCCCAATTGGTCCACTTGACCAAGTTGACCCATTTTGACCTAAAGGTCAAAATGTGTCAGAACTTGATATAAGCCAAATTTATTGAAACCAATGGGTCAAGTCCATTCCAAATCACTTAACTTGACCAAAGTCTCATGGCCAAGACAAACCTAGCTTTGACCTTAAACCCAACATGATAAAGGGGTCATGTTGAGCCAAAATTGAGCCTAATCCAAATTGATTAGAAACAAAGATACCAATCCACTCCATATGACTAACCTAACCTAAACCTACCTTAGATAGGTCAAATGGGTCAAATAGGTCACTTTTTGACCTAAATAAGATGAGCCAAAACCAAATATATACCATATTAAATCAAACCAAAGCCAAAAAATATCAAATGGTCATATGAACTTGACCCAACCCTTGGTTTGACCTAATTTGACCAATTGGTCAACTTGACAAGTTGACCCATTTTGACCTAAATGGGTCAACATGAGCCAAACCCTATCAAATGGATTCCAAATCCAATGAAACTTGGTCAAACCTAGTTTATCCACATACCCAACATGTCCAAAGTGGAAAATAGAAAAATGACCATTCTACCCCTAGAACATAGAACAAATTTTGGCCTAACTCATGGGTATTTTGTCATACCCTCTTCACAATCACTTGAGGCTTTCCTAAAAGCTCAAGGGGAATTAGTGATGAGTGGTGCACCCAATCCAATGGGTTTGGGTCAGCCCATTTTTCCCCTAGACCAAACTTGACCGCTTAGAGAAAAATTGAGTTTTTAAATTCCCTCCTAAGCTTAATTTGATGCACATGGGAGGTTGGTAATCCACTTAAGGCCTCAAATCGATCATATGCAAAGATCTAACAGCTTAAACAACCTCTCCAATCTCATCAATTGGATCAAAATGACAAAGGAGGTGTCAGTATTGCCATAAGGGAGATATACCCCCCTAATAAAATTTTAATTCACTCTCATACATTTAAGGATGAGCAACCATCTCAGAGCATTCCTAAACTTATTAAAGAGGATTAGATTTCTTCTTTCTCGATTTTGCACAGTGCAAAAACATGAGAGGTAGAGTTAATAGCTAACTTTCTCCACACTTGATCTCCTTCTAATTACTCTTACACACTCCATCAGAGGTCAATGGCCTGCTTTCTTCAAGTTCTAAAGGCAAGGAAGAGCTCAATTGGATCAAAGTCATAAGGAGTGGTGTTGGTCCATCCATTGATCCACTCAATCCCAAGGCCTAATTCAATGGCTTCATCTCCACCAGATGCTACCCCATCGATCTAAAGCACCCAGAGGTATGGAATATTTCAACCACTTAGCTTAGAGGTGTTTATGAAAGAAATGTTCATCATGTGAAATCCACCATTGATAGGTTTGTAATTGTGCTAGATGGTGTGGTACAATTTCATTCTAATCCAAGCTTAATCGTGCTGATCTCCCTTGATCATGGAATCTCATTAATCCTTAGAGAAGAACTTGGCATCTCACCGCCCATCCTCATGATGGACATAAGATTATTTAGCATGTTTATAATCAAATTATCCTTTTAAAATGGTATTCCAGATGATCGATGGTGGGAATATAAGCGCGCCATCATTTATGTGGTGAAGACCCCTCACAAAGAACAACATGTGACCACCACCGCCACGCATCGTGCCATGAGCTAAGGATTAAGCAGGGATTAGTTAAGTGTATTAATTAATACCTAATTAATTCAGGGAACTTCTAAAATTCATAATTTCCTCTAGAAAAATCCAAAAAAATATAAGAAAAAATTCTATGGAAAGATAATTTCATCTAAAATATTTTTAAAATGATTTCAATAGATTTTAAATTACTATTTTCTCTAAATTTGGGTTTCATTGGGAATCTTAATTAGTTAATTATCCTATAATTAGGTCATCAATTAATCTTAAATTTCTAGGGTCCATTTTATGGGATGACCTCTACCTCCTCTAATTTTCTTGAGATTTATCGAGGGCTCAATTGAGGGAATTACCATTTCATTCACTAATTACTTCTTTTATGTAATTAAGCAAAATTAGGGTGTGATTAGTGGATTTACCTTATGATTAGGGTTAATTAAGGTTAGATCCAGTAAGTAGGAGTTTATGAAATAATTTTGGGGTTTTTCCCCTAAGCTATTCCCTAAACCCCCTTTTCTCTCTTTAATCTCCTCTTAATTAAGGGTTAATTCAATAATTATCCCCTTAATCAATTTTCAAAATTCTAAAAAGTTCCATAACTTAATTAATCTACCTTGGGTAGATGTTTAAGTGTTTAATAGCCTAAGTTCAATTAAGGAAATTAAAACCCCTTTAAGTATGAAAGGATGTTTTGAAAGTACTTAAGCTAAACCTCTTAGCTTAATTAACTTTTAATTATGAGCAAAATTGCATTAGGCCTTTTCATTATTAGGTGCATTGCAAATTTAAATTCCTTATGAGTTTTATCTCATCTCATTGGCTCATAATTACTTAGTTAATTCTTTTGGGTGGTGTTGGTTAATTGCCACTTATTTCATACCTTAACCTAATCAACACATAAAATGGATCTAATTACCTAAAAATTAAACAAAAATACAAAACACATGTGAATGGGTTACAAACAAACTCATCTCACCTATTCAAAATTAAATCAAACTTCAGACTAAACAAAAATCATTTTGAAATTCACTTTGATTTATTCTAAATTTTCTTATTCTATAAGAATGCCTTTAGGATTTAAGTAAAGTGAGTTTGTTTACATGCTTTCATTGATTTGGATCTTTCCCAACATGTTAAGTTGTATGCCATGTGATTTCATTCATTTATAATTTCATGTTTCAAATTTTAAAATAAAATTGTTTACTTTATGTCAAATGTGTATGTGTTGGCTAAAGTAAGATATGAGTG
The DNA here is from genome assembly GCA_021442155.1 of Cymbidium sinense. Lineage (NCBI taxonomy): Eukaryota > Viridiplantae > Streptophyta > Magnoliopsida > Asparagales > Orchidaceae > Cymbidium > Cymbidium sinense. The sequence goes on along the minus strand of CM038228.1, from coordinate 3,643,598 downwards.
GCTATTATCACTACTAAATCCAAATTATTTTTAAAAATAGATAAATCAAATATCAAATCTGAAAGTGTGCTACTTATACTTTAATTATAAGCTTGCATGTGATGAATTATAAAGGCATGTTTAGTAGCCTTTCTTTCTTATGTTGTATAATAGTTAGTAAGATGTAGGGTTCATTTGAAAAGAACCCAACACTTACTTAATTCCATACCCTATTCATCCCCATGCTCTCACCTGAGAAAGGTTGCCTATACTTGCATGCATAAATTGCATAAACAAAACAAATCTATTAAACAACTTTTGCATTTTCATTTTCTATTTCATTTCTTTTATATGCATGTTTGTATTTAAGGAAAGTAGTATATTAGTCTGGACAACCATGAGGTTGCGAGGATTTACATAGCCCTAAGTATGTCTTGTACCTTACAGCTCTGGTTAACAATGGTGTTGTACTCATTTATACCTTTCTTACTTTCATGTATGTATGTGAAATTTTGGATAAGGAAAACCTTTTCTACTTAAGAAAAATCATGCATATTCAACTTCTAATTTTTCTTAAATGGATTACTAACCGTGCATCATAAAGTGTGTTAAGAACTCTCTTTTGCATGTATATATATGCTTAAGGTCCATCCATATGCATGTTATATATGTTGGAAAAGAAGTGAAGTAATGTGTGTTATGTGAATTTTGGTTCATTTTATTTAATATTAAAATGCCTTTCTTTTTGAATAGGTTTGTTTAGAGTTTATCTAAACTTAGGATTAATTAAAATATTTAATCAAAATATTCACCTAAATGAAACTAAAATATAAATCTACTTTAGAAAATTACTTAAGGTTAAGGAAGGAAAGAGAAATTCTCTTCTCTTTCTCTCTCTTCATAACTTAGTAATTAATTATAAGTTTCACTTAATCCAAATCAAAACATGAAATAAAAACCAACCCAAAATACTTAAACAACATAAATGAACCCCCCACCCACCCCTCTAAGTTGAACATGTCCTTCACGCTTAGAAAATTTGAACTTAAAGTCCTAACTAAGCATACTACACAAGCCTTCAAAGCACACATATTAGCCTAAGTCACCACTTCTAGCTTTAGGTTAGGTCGGTGCATGGTTTGATATTTATTTTATTTTGTGATATATATTTTTGATTGAATGTTAGGGAGTATGCTCGTAGAATGAATGGTATGATGTGCTTAATCTAACTATTCTTTTCTGTAGGAGATTATGCTTAAGGGGCACTATCATAAATAAAAATATAAATGCTTTTGCTTGCAGATGCTTTATAACCCATAAGCATAATCCATAGGCCAGGTGAACTTAGTCACCCTTGTGTGGGGGTGATAATTCTAATATACATGCTTGGGATTTGTGTGGTGTGTTTTAGCTAACCTTTATTTTGCAATTGTTAGTTAGATTTTTAATTTTCCTTTTCATGTAAAAATTTGTATAATTAGGTTTTTAAAATGATTTATTATGGGGATTAGGATGAACACTGGTCACAAGATCCCATCTTATACACCATGTGAAGCCTTGGAGCATCCACCTTTCAACCATCCAAATGAAGGAACCAAAAGAAGAAAGAAGAAGAAAGAAAGGAGAAAAAAGAAAAGAAGAAAGAAAAAATGAAGCTTGAAGACCCCCATAACAATGAATTCCTTTGATTAATTGTAATTTAATTCATTTGTAATTCGGGTTGTATAAGGGTAGAGCTCGGCTACCCATATTTGAGATTTTCGGGCTTGTGCGGTGGTATCCGACCACAAATGACTATTTATTCTTTTCGAGTTTATAAATTGATTGATGATTTGTTTAGCTTTTGCATTAAGTGGCTTGATTTTTCTAGTTTCGTTCTTACTTTATGTATGGCTTGGATGTGGATTAGGCTATTTAAGAAAAAAAATCTTTTATCCAACTTAACAACTCATAACCTCACCTAAAGCTTAAGATTAAAATCAAAATAAAAGAATTAGCAACCCCTTAGCTAGTGAACATTTCTTTATAATATCATACACAAATGCATCTTATTTCACTCTTGATTGGAGGGCTTCCACCTTTCTGTGAGAACTGACGGAGCGGTGGAAACTCACCTCCTCCCTTCTCTGATTTTGGCCAATAACTATTTCTCATGCATTAGTCATAAAAATCCTATTAGAGTCAAAATAATTGTCCAAAAAAAAAAATAAAATGAAATTTGAATTGCATTAGATTTAGGTCATTTGAAGCATGTCCCTTTACATGATCTAGTCTCTTTAGGAGTGAGTTTAAGGACTTAGTCTCTTCTAAATAAAAATAGCCTATCTTGCATAAGCATAAAGACTTGCCTACATGTATTTAAAATCATAGGAGGAGTTAGTTGGTGGCCACCCAAGTAAGTCCAAGTCGGGTGGTTTGTTCTCTTGTGGAGGCAAACCAATTACCCATTTTCACCTTAGATTTAGTTGTGGCCCTCATCAAAGCTCCTAGATTTAGATTCTAGATTGCTTCTCCCCTTTGTGAGCCATCAGCATAATTTCTCACCTCTTACGCATTTCCTTAATCTTGTGTTAAGGAATCTTAAGTCCTAAAATTCTAATGATAAATGCAACTCAAACAAACTAAATCAATTTCCAAAATGTAAAGCCCAATTTTAGGATAGTTTGAGATGTTCGCTAGGTTTCCTAGCGTCGTGTGCATCTCCTACTTATTTCTCATTTTAGCTTTGATAATAACTCTCTCTTTTGATCAATCCCATTTGATCTTGTAAAAATAAATCAATCGATTGATAGTCCTTCCTATTGAAATCTTTAGAGACAATGGTCGTTTACCTTAATCGAGAGTTTTTCTAAGGGATCACATCCCTTAGGATGTAATTAACTATGGGAGCTTGCCCTGTAGAGAACTTAACAAACTCGATTTAAAATAAAGTAGGGAAAGAATCTCTCGTACATATGCACCCATCATCCTTAGAGTCCTTATTGAGGTGATTGGTCCATTAAAGGGTAGTGACTCTATCTTCGAGATAGTACACTATTTCCTTGATGATGTATCCGATCACCAAATAAGTACATCTGGATCTAATGGCATCTACCAAGATGAATTTTATATAGTCTTCCTATTTTCTTTCTCTCACAACAGATTTGAAAGGTGACTCTATATAGAATTTTCTCCACATTTTCTGGCGACTCAGGGATGGTTCCTCTCCATCTTTGGTAAATGATCATTATCTTTGAGTATCGATAGTGGGTTTGTACTTTGGTATGAATCCAAGACTATCCTTCTTTCATTGGCACTTAGCTCATTTCATTTGAGTTGAGTTAGCCAACATCTTTAGGTTTTAGGACGCATTCCTTGTTGGTCTTAAAACCCCATTGGTTCTCCAATGGGTAAAATGAAAAGATCTAAAATAAAAAAGAAACTTTTAAAGACTTCCTCCTTATCATTTTCATGATAAGGAAAGGTTCATCTAAAATAATAAATCTTCTAAAGAACTTTGCTTTTCAAAGCACCTTTTCAAAATGCACTTAATAAAATATTTTCAAAAAATTTTGTCATTTTCATTTAACAATTCATAATTATTACATGTAGGATTTTCAAAAATAACAATAATTTTCCAAAAGCATAAATGACATCTTTCAATTCACTTTGATGAAGATTTCATTTTCAAAATAAAATGAACAATCATCTTTTTCAAAAATCACAATCATAATCATAAAACATTTCAAAAGCACACATGAATTTTTCTATTCAATACACTCACACTTAATGAATGGAAAGTTCATTTGTAAATAAAAATTAAACTTTTCAAAAAGCACACATGAATCTTTCTATTTCAATACACTCATACCTATTGAATGGAAAGTTCATTTGTAAACAAAATTAAAATATTCAAAAAGCAGACATGAACACCATCATTTAATATACTTAAATTTATTAAATGAAGATTTCATTCCCAAATAATAATAAAATCATTGAAATCCCACTTGACATATCTCACATATGTTTAAGTTGGAATTCCTCTCTTCAAAAAAAGCAACAATCACACACAAAATTTTATATTTCAAAATAAGATTGATCTCATTCCATACAAATTTGTTGAATGAAGTCTTTCAAAAAAATTAAAATTAACAATCATATTTCAAAAATCTTTCAAACATACATTTGGAACCTCACTTAGCATACTCAAATTTGTTAAGTGAAGTTCCCAAATTCAAAAATTCAAAATCAACAATCACATTTCAAAATTTTTCAAACCACATTTGGAACCTCACTTAACATTCCCAAAATTGTTAAGTGAAGTCTCCAAATCTCAAAATTCAAAATTTTTCAAACATACATTTGGAATTTCATTTAGAAAAACTAAAATTTCTAAGTGAAGTTTCCAAATACAAAAATCAAAATCAAAAATCATAATTCAAAACAAAAAAAAATTTCAGAGCACATTTTGGAACCTCACTTAACATACCCAAATTTGTTAAGTAAAGTCTCCAAATCCAAAAATATCAAAAAAAAAAATTTAACATATTTGGAAATTCACTTAACACACCCAAATTTGTTAAGTGAAGTCTCCAAATCCCAAATTTCAAAATTTTCAAAACACATTTGGAACTTCATTTAACATACCAAATTTGTAAGTAAAGTTTCTCCAAAATCAAAATCAACAATCAAAATTTTCAAACAATATTTGGAACTTCATTTAACATACCCAAACTTGTTAAGTAAAATTTCCAAATCCAAAATTCAAAACTTTTCAAAAATATATTTTGGAACTTCACCTAGCTTACTCAAATTTGCTAAGTAAAGTTTCCAAAGCCAAAAAAAAAATATTCAAACACCTTTGGAACTTCCTCCGTGAGCATACCAAATTTTCTAAGGAGAAGTTTCCATTTTCAAAACCAAAATGAAATCAAAATTTTAACACACCATTTGAATTTCATTTAGCATACTAAATTTGCTAAATGAAATTTCCATTTCAAAAACCAAGTGGGATTACATCTTTAGCATACCAAATTTGCTAAAGTTGAATCTCCACTTTCAATCAAAACATTCTAAACAAAACAAAATACTTAGGATTCCCCTTAGCATACCAAATTTGCTAAGGATACTATCCTTTTCAAAAATCAAAACATTCCAAACAAACGAGACACTTAAGATTTTCTTAGCATACTTAAATTTGCTAAGAAACCTATTTTTAAAAATACATTTGGATTCTTCACTTTGCATACCTAAATTTGTTAAATAAGAATTCCAAAATTTTCCAAAAATCAAAACAAAATAAAATTCACAGAAAGAAATAATCACTTTTACTTTACTTAGCATACCTAAATTTGCTAAGTGAGTAAAATTCCAAAACAATCAAACAAAAATAAAATCATTTGACCCTTACTTTAACATACCTAAATTTGTTAAAGGAAAGGGTCCTCAAAATCACAAACTCAAATTCAAACATCAATGAACCTATGGAAGCATCCTATCAAAATTTTGAATCCATATTTCAATATACCAAAATTTGCTGAACATTGGATTCATATTCAAATTCCTCTTTCAATCAATCTTTCCAAATTCATTTGAAACCCACTTAACACTTCCAAGTTGTTGGATGTGGGTTCAAATTTTCAAATTTCTAAAAATTCAAAATCTATGGATATAAAAAATTGATACAAGTTCATTTCTCATTGCAGAATCTTTTCAGTCAGTATAGTTTCAATTTCAGTTTACTAGAGTCAGTGCAATGGCCAATTCTATGAACTTTGTCTTTACCTTCCCTCATGGCATGGACCTTGCTTTAGATCAGGCTGACTTCCCTTGTTTGGACCATACCCACTTGATCCATTTTAGCTAGGGATTTAAGGGGGCCAAGATCACAGGGCATTCCCTCACCATGTCGATAGGAAAAGGTGGTCGCAAAAGGCGATTCATCGGGATTGATTTACCTTGATTGGTCTCCTCACAAGAGGAAAGTTATGGCAGTACCACAGACTTTAGCTGTTACAGTTCCAGCAGTACCAATAGAACTAGTTCCAGTTACAGTTCATTCTAGAGTTGCACATATTTCCCCAGTGCGTGCTAGCACCCTTCCATCTATACCCTTCAAGGGTAAGGTTCCCCTGGTTTCAGGGCTTGCCTCCCCGACATTTGAGTATGAGTCTAGTTCGCACTCCTCCCATACTTTACCCATGTAGGAATAAGATCCATGGTCAAAGCGGTTCCACCTAGCATAAATAGAAAATTGATCAACCATGGATGAGTCTCCCATGATCACTTCACCCTTACGAAAACGGTTTCATCCTCTCTCGGAGATGAGAGGATGGAGGATCGTTCATTGCCTCCTCTAGTGGTGCACTTAGCAATAATTTCTAGTAGGAGGTCGTCATGGCCTCACCTGCTCTTAGCGGTGGAGCATCTGATTTCAGTCTGCAGTTCAATCTTTGATCTATTATCCCTCAGTGTAGGAGGCGATTCATCGAGAGGGCGGAGGCCCATACATCACATTACTAGCGGCGGTGGAGGTTCGAGTCTACTTCTACTTTGGTTGATTTTCCAGCTTGGTGCACTACCCACGCCAACCATACTAATAGTATTCTCCTCATGGGAACCAACCACCATAGGAGGGCAATTCTTGTGCACAAAGAGTCAGTGGTGTCTCCACCCCACTGCTCTACCCTACATCCCCAATCTCCAATCTGGGTTTTAGCATCACCCATTCCATCTATGGGCATGAAGGCCGCATCCGAGGAAAAACATACCTCGTTGGTGATATAAGGGATCTACTCTTCTACACCCATTGTGGTAGGGCGCTCTCTACTCGACCTTCCCAGTGGTGGTGCGGAAGGAGTGGCCGAAGCATCATGGTTCTTCACCAACACCCTATAGCGGATGGAGATGGTGATAGTTATCATAGATATTCCGGATGATGTTTAGTGCGATGTAGAGGATCATCTTAGGATTGTTACCCTATTAGCCAGTATCGGAGTATCATTCTTCTAGTGAGTACATCCGATTGACTCCTAGAAGAGGAGGTCGTGCCTCTTGGTGCATGATAGCAATCACCGCCACAAACCATTTGTACTGTTGAGTTAGATCGGTCCTAGATGAGATAGTTGCACACTATTTTATGGAAGAAAAGGAGATCTTTGTGCTGGTCTAATGAAGAGAGTGTCGACTTCAATCCCAAGATGACTTGATGGGATTTAGGTGCATGGTGACTAGAGATCTCTTCTTAGAAGCAGCCATGGAAGGTGATGAGGTTGATCAAGGAGACACTGCAGAATCAACCGATCACCTCCGATAGTAGTTAAGGAAAAAAGGCAAGTAGATTGATAGGATGGAATAGTAGTTGCAAGACTTTTTAGCAGTAGTGTCAGTGCTTTATAAACAAGCCCCTCCAGCTCATCCTATTACAGTCTATGTTAGTCAACCTAAACTAGTGCATCTCTTAGACCCAGTTAAGACTTTATCTCCCGTTGAGCAAGGTAGCACTAGCCTGTATAGGAAGGTAGTTGATAGTACCTTCATACATAAAAAAGATCTAAAATCCAAAGTTGAGCAGCAGGTGAAGGAAGCTTTGGCTCAAGCCTAGGGCGGATTATCAGTTCCAAAGGGTAGACCCTACCTAAAGGAATTTGATGTTATCTAGTATCCCAAGGGTTTTGTGCCTCTTCCTTCAAGAGCTTCGATGGTAGTGGGAACCCTGGGCAGCATATAGCTCACTATAGAGCCAGTTGTTACAACACAGGTGGCAATAATGCTTTACTCTTTAGACTCTTTGTAGCCTAGTGGGTATCGCTTTTGATTGGTATGTTGAACTGCCTAAGGGTTCAGTAAAGACATTTGCTGAGTCAGAGCAACTCTTCATCAAGAGATTTGCTCGAGCTCAACAAAGGGTTACTATAGATGATCTTGTTGTAGCCCAACAGCACTCCAGTGAGTCACTTGTTCATTATATTCTCTGATGGCATAATCTGAGTATGAAGTGTGAACCGTAGTTGTCTGAACAGCATGCCATTGAGATTCTCTTGAAGAATATCCATGGCTCAGTCGCCATCATGCTTAAGGGCTTCACCATAAAGACATTTGAGAAGCTAATCAACAAGGCGGCTAGTCTACAAAGAGAGGCCAAATAGTTTTCTTTTCCAGATCAGTTACCCAAGCAGAAATCCCAAAAGGTTTAAGAGAAGAAACCTGGAGCAGTAGTAGAGATTGATAAGGGGAAGTAGCCAGCTAGTGATCAGTCTGAGAGACCATGACCTTAACAGCCTCCACCTCCTTTGCCACCACAGAAGAAACCATACCAGCCTCCACCACAGCCTCCACGACCAACACATCCACCACCTAAGCTATAGCACCACCAGCAGTGGCATGCATATTCATCGCCAGGTAGAAATGGTTCACCTACTCTATTAGATAAGTTAAACAAACCTTATTCTTTTAAGAGGGAGGTAATCAGGAAAATCTTTAAGAATCTCTTAGAGAAATGATTTTCAGCTACCCGAGCCTAGGAGACCGGAGGAAGTTGGAAAAAGTCATGATCCAAACTTTTGCCCTTACCACCGTATGCTAGGCCACATTTTGGAGGATTGCTTTACATTTAAGGACTATCTTGAACATAGTTTCAAGACCAGTGATGTAGTTATCCCAAAGGAATACCTTATGGAACCAATTCTATTAGGGTAATCCTTAGGGATACAAGTGATTCTACCAATACCAAAGAAGGTTGAGACATTTCTTTGTCTAAAACCTCTAAGAAAATAATTCAAAAGATCAAGAAGCTTTCCTTGTAGGTGCCTGAGTCATCTCAAACCTCCAACACCAAGGAAGGTTTACAAGTTGCTAGTGCCAACTCTAGGAAAATGAGCTCGGCGTGTATGGGATAGCCCTTAGCACGACCCGATCATGTCCAACTCTCCAGCCTTCTTCCACACCAGTGACTTCTACCATTTTAATTAGCTCTTCTATTTCTTCTACTATGAGAACTCTTATTTTAGTGGATAAGGGCATCAAATCCCTTACTCCACTCACTCTACTTGACTTCTACTTTGTACACCCAAATAATTCCAAGAAATTGAAGAATAAAGCTGATTTGAATTACATCTATGTCTCTTTTGATGAATCATCTTCTTTCATTCTTAACAATAACTCTTCAAGTCTAATTAACTATAACAATTCTGATCTTTCTTCTTTTGATTTAGAGTTGGATCTTCTAACTCTAATTACTATGGGTTCACCTCTTGAGATAGATATGGAATCATCCGATTCTGAGAGTCCCATAGGAGAAGCTATAGGCGAGCCTGAAGTGCAAGTAGAACTTGCCACCACTTTATCTCCAAATATTATCGAAGTCAACCTCTGTAGTGACAAGGTTCTACCTCCTAGGGCAACACCTCCAAATATAGGGAAACAAGTCATTAGTACTGAAGATTGAGAAGCCCTTCCACAGGATGCTCTACCCTTGGATATGCTTGTTGACGATCAGACGAATATGGACTACAACATCCTTTCTCATCTAAGAAAGTTATCATCTAAGCTAAGCATATACGATGCCCTTGTCTAATCCAAAGATATGAGGGAATCGCTAATCAAGGCCCTCCTTGATCCTAAAATATGCTTAGCTTAGCCGACCATTGTAGGTGAGGAAACACATTATGCAAAAGAAGCCCAAGGGTTCACCTTCATAGATGACGACCTCCTTCTAGGGGACTTGGTGCACAACCTTCCCTACATTACATGGACATGACAGTTCGGACTCGGTTCTCATGGATTCAGGTGCATCAATGAACATTATGAGTCTAAAGACCCTTACCTATTTGAAGATCGACATCTCTACACTCTGAGGAGATAGAATGATGTTGAGAGGATTCAATGATCAAGGCAAGCAGGCTTTAGGTTCTATAGTGTTTCCATTGGAGATAGGTGATGGAAAGACTGAAGCCAAGTTCTACATCATTGATTCAAATACTTCATTCACTACTTTGCTTGGTAGGCCTTGAATACATCATAACCAGATCGTTCCATCCTCCCTTCATCAGTGCATTAAGTTCATAAAAGATGGAATTGAGTACCGTGTCAACGGGGATGAAAAGCTATTTTCAATTAGAGAGGTTGAGATTTTTGAGGATGTGACCTACTATCTTCCTCAAAGCACCCTTTCTCGTGAACTTGGACAAAGTTTAAATGCAAATGCAAAAGCAAAATAAAATGAGACAAAAGAAAAGATAAAAGAAAATGAAAAGAAAAAGGAAAGTCCAAGTACCCAAGAAAGGGGAATTGAAAAAGAAATAGATCATCATATCACATTCCACCCACAGTTCATTCCATCATATGGACATATGGGTAGAATGGCTCAACCTCCACTAGGTAGAGGCAGAGGTAGAAACAGGCGGTTCAGAGGTGGAGACCCCTAGTTGGCCTTCAACCAATAGCATGTTCAGTTCATGGAGTACTACTATTCATATAGACTAGGAATTCAGATTAGAGGATGAGTCTAATGTGATTAGTATACCAGCCAACCCCTCTCAGTGGGTTCCATTGGAGGTGACTTTTAATCCAGCCAGAGATGAAGACCAGGCTTCCAAGCAAAGCAAAGTGTTTGAATCTAGTTTATGTGAAACTATTAGGCTACAGTTGGGGACCTTGGCTCTAACCTCACTTACATCTCAAAAAGTTAAAGGTATAGTAGTTAAGGAGGTCCCTAAGTCTTCCAGTAATATGAAGCAGAAGAGGTTCTTTTTGGGTTCATCATCCTCAAGTCCAGAGCTTGATGTAGGACTTGAGGAAGATACTTTTAAAAAATTAATGAAATTACCTTTTGAATTTTACTCACCTTATGTTCAAAATCTTATATATAAAAGTTTAGTTCCTTAGACATGGTCCAAGCACATGTCATAATATTTCGAAAAGCTATGGAATAATACAGGCAGCGAAGCACAATCAAGAGCGGGACTAGGATTCGATACAGTGGGTCTGATTGATGATGAAGATTATTACCTAGTTGTTACCAACCATTTGGAATCTGATAAATTCTTCTCACACATCCCCAACTCTTATGAGAATGTGTGTTTAGAAACTTGAGACTATCCAGATGATCTCCAAGTTAAAGAGGCCCAAAATTTGAAGAGGAGATTCATTCAACAATCGACAAGCTTAAAAAAATCAACCTCGAGATAGAATAAAATCCTCTCACATACATCAATTCATTGTTGAATGAAGAAGAAACTAATGACATAGTTAGGCTATTAACTGAGTTTAAAAACTACTTTGCATGGAGTTATGAAGAAATGTTCAGATTACCTCCTAACATAGCAGTCCACAAACTAGCAATAGATCCTAACATTACCCTATTAAGCAAGCTCCTTGACACATGTGATTAGAAATCAAATAACAGGTCATTTATAAAGTCAAGAAACTGATCGATGTTGGTTTCATCAGGGAAGAAAAATATCCTACCTGGTTAGCTAGTGTCATCCCAGCTAAGAAGAAGAATGACCAAATACACATTTGCATCAATTTTAGGGACTTAAATAAGGCATTCCCCAAGGATGAGTTCTCTCTTTCTATACTAGAATTAGTGGTGAACGTCGCCTCATCTCATGCAGTCTTCTCTTTCATGGATGGATTATCTAGCTATAACCAAATCAAGTTGTCTCCTGAAGATGAAAGAAACACTACTTTTCAAACTCCAATCAGAATCTTCTATTATAGGGTCATGCCTTTCAGCCTTAAATATGCTGGTGCTACATACCAATGGGCCATGACACAAATTTTTAACGAACTCATCCATCATCAGGTTGAGTGCTACATTGATGATCTAGTAGTCAAAAGCTTAGAAAAGGAAGACCATCTCTTTGACTTGAGAGTACTTTTTGAATTGTTAAGACAATATAACCTCAAGATGAATCCCCTGAAGTGTGCATTCGGAGTAGCTTCAAATAAATTCCTTGGGTTTGTTGTTCGACACTGGGGAATAGAAATAGATCCTAAAAAGACTAAAGCTATCTTAGAAATGCCACCTCTTAAGAGTTTAACTCAACTCAGATCCTTTCAAGGATAGCTGGCATATCTAAGATGATTTATCTTAAACTTATCAAGGAAATGCAAACCCTTCTCTGCACTTGTCAAAAAGGATGTCAAGTTCAAGTGGGATGATAAGTGCCAGTAAGCTTTCAAAGATATCAAAGAATACTTAGTGAAGTCGCCAGTTCTAGTAGCCCCTATCCCGGACAGGCCATTGATCCTTTACACTGCTATATTGAATGACTCTCTCGGTGCTCTGTTGGACAAAAGCCAATGATGAGGGGAAGGAGAGTGCACTCTACTACCTCAGCCATCATCTGATCCCTGCTGAACTATCCACCAATTAAGAAATATTGCCTAGCTTTGATCTTTGCATCTCAAAAGTTACAACATTACATGCCTTCTCATAAGGTAAACTTGATCTCTAGAACCAATCCTTGTATCTCATGACATACACCTGATGTTTGTCTGATGATTCTCTTAGTTTGATATCACATTTGTACCCTATGTGGATAAAGGATAGACTAGATTTCTTAGCAACACCCACTTCTGATTCTTTGAGTGATGATCTCCCGATGAACAAATCATGAACTTAGGGAGGGTACGATGGGAGATGTATTTTGATGGTGCTTCTTTTCTTAAAGGTGAAGCACCACAATCTATTCTCCCAAGAAAGGCAAGAGTAGGAATAGTTCTCCTAACTCCAAACTGTGATGTGATGAGATTCTCATACTATCTTTCTAATCCTTGCACCAACAATGAAGCTGAGTATAAACCTATGATTGTTGGTTTGGAGTTAGCTATCACTATCAGTGTCAAGAGCATCAACATCTTTGGGAACTCTCAGTTGGTCATCAACCAATTTGCTGGGTCCTACCAGGTTCTCAAACACAAGCTTACAAGTATACCATTAAGGTGTTGGCCCAAATTCCTAAAGTCACCATCTACAAGGTTACCCGAGCAGAGAACACAATAGCAGATGCCTTGGTAGAACTTGCCAAAGAGTTGGCATGTCCGAAAGATGAGTCTATTTCAACAAGGGTTCAAAATAGACAACTCTAATCCCTTATTGATTCAGAACTCATCGAGAGACTTTCTCTTAAAGGGGAGGTCGTCATTGACAAAATGGATAAGGAGCTGGATTAGAGGCAACCATTCATAGATTACTTGAATATCTGTAAACTACCTCAAGAGAAATCTCAAGCCTATCAGGTAAAATAGAGAGCTCTCTTCTACGCTCTTGTTGATGGCACCCTGTACCATCGATCCTTTGATCAAATGTGGTTACATTATTTAGACAAACACAAAACCTATGGCATTATACGAGGTACTGTCTATGTGGAGCATCAATCAGTCAAGATGAAGATGAAGATCAAAAGAGTTGGATACTACGGCCTTCTATGTTCACAGTTGCATGGACATAAGATGCCATCGTGTAGGTGCCGCGATTTAGTCCTACCAACCACCCAACATTCTACACCCTATATCTTCATGGCCATTTAGTGTTGGGGTGACATTGCAGTCGATCGATCCTCCTTCTTCAAGGGCATTCATCTTATTTCTTATGACTACTTTTCCAAGTGGTGAAGCCATCTCACTCGAGAGGTCACTCACCATGTGCTTTAATTTTTTAGGAACCATATCATATAGGTTGGTGCCTCGAATTATATCTAATATAATGATTCATTAAGCATAAAGATCAATAACTTTTCCAGAAGACATAGTATAGATTGGAGATACTCTATCATCTACTATCCTAGAGATAATGGTTTAGCAGAAGCATTCAATAAAACTCTCATCCAGATATTGAAGAAGACTCTTGATGATAACAAACGATAGTGAAACAAGCAGATGGTTGAAGCCTTGTGGGCCTACCGCACCACATACCGAACTCCAGCTCAATCTACCCCATTTTCTTTAGTGTATGGGTCCAAAGCCATTCTTCCTTTAGAAGTTCAACTCCCATCACTAAGGATAACATTGGGTAACAAGATCACTATAGAGCAGAATGAAAAGTTAGGGTTAGAAGAGCTCGAAGGTTTGGATGAAAGTTGCCTACGGGTGTGTAAAAATCTCCACTTGTACAAGGACAAAATGATTCAAGCTAACAACAAGCTGGTCTGCCCTAGGTCTTTCCAAGTAGAAGAACTTGTGTAAGTCCTAAGGAGACCAATTGTTTCCCATTGAAAGATGGGAGGCAAGTTTGAACCCACTTGGGAAGGCCCTTATGTCATAGAGAAGGCCTACTAAGGAGGATCTTATCAGCTTATTGATTGTAAAGGGGAATACCTGATGCTTCCAATTAATAGGGTCTATCTAAAGAAATATTATACATGAAACAAAACTTGTTTGAAAATAATCAGTAATAAAAAAGAACAAAATTCAATTCCATTTATCAAATCTTCTCTTCTTTCAAAGTGTTGTTTGCTTATCTTGCGAATCCGCTGTAATGTGTTTAGGGTAGGTGTAAGAGTCCCCCAGTGGTATCCTATCACTTTTTCACAACCCAAACACAATATCCTGACGCTATTAGAATATGTGTAAGAGAACCTGAGAGGCATCCTATTTCAATTAGCATAACTAAGTTAGGTGTGAGAGAACCTAAGCGACATCCTTTCTTAGTGGGAATTCTTGTTGTAACCCGTGGCATCACTTCATAATTCCCTAGCATGTTTTAAGGTAGGTGTAAGAGTCCCCCAGAGGCATCCTATTCTTTTTAACACATGTACATAATAAACATAAATCTTTTATCTTGAGCTACTTTGATGTGGGAGCAAGCTCACTCATTAGGCACTCACTTGAGTCTACATACTACCTGTAGTATGTCTCATCATTTGTTGAGATGTGAGTCCCGCTTTCCTAACTTGATCATTGCAAACCAATGAGCGTCTTGTTAGTATGGTAGGCTTCACTGCCCAGCTAGTAAGATATCTCATGTTGACTTCATTTAAGAAGATTTGAATCCCCGTGCTTTCTTCTTGAACTAGCCATCATGCTCTAACTAGGTTTAGTATATTTGAGGTTTAGGATAAGTCCCCATACTTTCTTCTTGAACTAGCCATCATGCTCTAACTAGGTTGAGTATATTTAAGGTTTAGGATAAGTCCCCTAGAGGCTCCTTTCCTCTTAACTACTTTTGGGTTGATATAAGTCCCCCAGTGGCATTCATTGAGTAGTCGCCCTAAGTCGGATAGCACCTATCAAGCCGAAGATAGACTATCTCAGTAGTTAGTTCTGCTATAGGAGGATGTGAGTCCCTGAGCTTTCTTCTTAGGTTGATTATTGCAAACTGATGGGCACCTTAAGTTGGTTGATGTTCGCTGTGCTGATAGCGACTCACTCAGTGAGTACACTACTCTTGGCATATATGAGTCCCCATGCTTTCTCCTTAAGTTAGACACCGAATACCTATTAGATATATGACTAACCATGTCATTTTCTCCAGGTTGTTGGATTTAGCCCTTACCGTCCCCATCCCTTATGGGCACTCTATTTGGATCAGGTCCTTTGTGACCCCATTTAGACACTACTCAGGTTACTTTTGAATTGGACAGTTCTCCTTTCCTAGTAGCCACCCTTGGGGTTGGAAAATTTATTCAGCGGATGCACAGATTCTCCCTTTGGTTCAATAAATCTGAGATAGGTCTAGGCTGATATAAGCTCCTTCTTAGTTTGATCCCTCACAAACTAATAGGGTCCATGATAAAATAAACTAAATTAAACATAACTAAAATAAATAAACAAAATTAATTCGCTTATGGATTAAGAATTCAGGCCCCCAAAGGGCCCCTTCTCCCAAGCAAGCATCCTTTTTTAAGGTGTGTAGAACTCCTATAGAATTGCACTACGAGTTAAGATAAATCCAGGTCCACTCTCACTCCCTTAGGTCAAGTTCAATCTACTTTTCCACAAGCAGGTTACCCCCGCAGTCATTCTGTTTTGAAAGGTATAAGACTACGATGAATTCTTTCTTGTTAGTCACAGGTTGATTTAATTTATTTCCCAAAGCAACTGATCACCCCAGTGATCCTTTCTAGTGGAATATATGAGTCATCGAGCTTTCTTCCCTTCAATTGATCATTGCAAATCGAAAGGCGCTCCTTTGGTTGGATAGTTCTCCCATTGGCCGGGAAGCTACTCCCTTTGGTTCAGTAAATCTGAGTTAGGTCTAAACTTCTATAAGCTCCTTCTCAGTATGATCCATCACAAACCAATGAAATCTGCAAACAAATCTAAAAAAGAAATTAATTTTGACAATCCTTGAGATGATTTAAGTCCCCTAGTGGCATTCACTTAATAGTCAGCCCTAGGTTGGGCTTGATTTGTTGCCCAAAGCAACCAATCTCCCCAATAGTTCGTTGTTTCTAGAAGATGTGAGTCCCTATTCTTTCTTCTTAAGACTTGACCATTGTATACCAAAAGAAATTTTTCCCTAGTTAGATAGTCCTACCTTATGGTTGGTAGACTTTTCCCTTTGAATTGGTAAATCTGTTTTAAGTTCATCGCAAACCTATGGAATTCATCATAATCAAAATAAACAAATCTAAAAATAAAAATTAATCTTGACTATTCTTGAGCTGATTTAAGTCCTCCAATGGCATTCACTCAATAGTCAATCCTAGGTCGGGTTTGATTTGTTGCCCAAAGTAACCAATCAAACCAATGATTCCTTATTTCTAGAATATGTGAGCCCTTGTGCTTTCTTCTAAAGAATACCATTGTATACCAAAAGACATTTTTCCCTGGTTAGATAGTCCTACCTTGTGGTTGGTAAACTTTTCCCTTTAAATCAATAAATCTTATTTAAGTCTAGGCTTCCATGGCCCCTACTCAGTGCAGCTCATCGCAAACCTATGGAATCCATCATAATCAAAACAAATAAATCTGAAATCAATCTTGACTATCTTTGAGTTAATCTAAGATCCCCAGTGACATTCACTCAATAGTCAACCCTAGGATAGGTTCAATATGTTGCCTTGCCAATAGATTACCCCTAGCAACTGGTATTTATCTTGGAGAATGTAAGTCTACTATGCTTTCTTTCTAGTACAGCTACTGCATACCAAAAGGCATCTCTTTGGTTGGCTAGTCCTACTATGCTTTTAGTAGACTGCCCCTTTGGATTCGTAAATCTGAGCTAGGTCTTAGCTTCCATGGCTCCTACTCAGTACATCCCATTGCAAACCAACAGGGGTCATCCCAAAATTTAAAACTAATAAATTTAAAACAAATTCAACCCTCTTTCCTAATGGAACAAACCAAATCTTTTTCTCCTTATTAAGAATCAAATCAAACCTCTCATCCCCTTGTGGATGACTTCTGCTTCCCTAATGGAAAGTTCACACTCTACCCCTTAGTGGATATCTTCCCTCTCTCTTATGCCTTGGACATAAGTAGAGCCACATTGCACTAAGCTCTATATTCTTTCTATTTCATGGGTTAAGGATAGATTATTTCTATTAGTGCTTGTGATCTCTCGGTGTTGTTGATCATTTCGATCAACACTAATGCGTGTAGTGTTTCTTGTCAGTCACACCACACCTATTGGGCGCCCTTTGTTGACCTCATTTTTAGAATGAGCTTTCAACCCCTCCATCTTAGGCATAGGATTACCCTTAGACTTTAAGAGTTTCTTAGTCTTAAGATACATCTAGTGATTAGGTGGATACTCCAACCTAGCCCTAGAAGACTTATAAGAGTTAGCCATAGGAATAGGACTTGCCTTAGGGGTGTTAGGAAATTTTCTACCCTTAGCTTAAACCATTCCTCACTTTCCTTCTTTCAAGTAAAAACTTCAAATCAATTCTATTTGATTTTCTCATGACTCAAATCAGCTCCACATCATTGAAATCCATGATTGAAATCTATGATTGAAAACCCATGATCAAAATCCATCAACAATTCCTAAGTCTAAATTTTGCCTAAGTCCTTAATTTTCCCTTAAGGACTTAACCAAAATCATGATTCAAACCCATTCAAACCTTTGAGATTTTCTCATAATCCATTTATATTCTCATTTATATTCACATATATAAATGAAATATAAATTCAAAGCCATCAAATCAAATTCAAAATTCAAAATCAATTCATGAAAATTTTCTTAAGTCCCTTTAATTTTCCATTAAAAGACTTAGCCAAAATCAACTCTAAACCTTGATCAAATCAATTCAAATCATTGGGATTTTCACAATACTTATTTGTATTCTCATTTATATTCACATATATAAATGAAATATAAATATAAATCAATCAAATCAATCCCTCAAATTAAATTCCAAATTTAAAATCATTGAAATTCCCTTAACTCCCTTAAATTTCCATTAATGGATTTAACTTTAACCTTGATCAAACCATTTCAAACTCATGGAATTTTCTCAAAACTTATTTATATCCTCATTTATATTCTCATATATAAATGAAGTATAAATATAAATCAATCCAATCCAATTCAAAAATTAAATTTCAAACTAAAAATTTCCTCAAATCCTTTAAATTCTCTTTAATGGATTTAACCTAATCATGATTAAAATACTTCAAATCCTTGAAATTTGATCAACTTATATTATCATTTATATTCACATATATAAATGAAATATAAATTCAAACAATCAAAACCAGTTCCAAAAATCAAACTCAGATCCATTCAAAATCAAATCTAAGCCTTTCAAGCCAAAATTTTGAACTTAGCAAAAACACTTTCAAATCAAGCCAAACTCTTGATTTTCTCTCATGGTTCAATCAATCCTATAATCATGAGCTCAAATATAAATCTAAACTTCAATCATTCAATCAAATCCCAAATCAAAAATCAAACCCAAGACCCATTCATATTCTTCCTTTAAATATGAAATTTTCAAATGGATCAAAATCCATTTGACTTCAAACCACTTATAAATGGATTTATATTTCAATCATGAATCCATATACAAGATCAATCAACTTCAAATCAAGCTTTGAACAAGTCATTTGACCCACTTACGCTCACTTGACCCAAAGTGACCTAAAGTACCCTTATGAGCCAACTTTTGATCCTAATCAAATTGGATTGAACCAAACTCACATATCCCTCTCATCATGATCAACAATCATCATGGGATGATCAATCATTCAAATTGGGTCAAATAAAGTCAAACTTAAGGGTTGACCAAGTCAACACTTAACCTAAAATGAAACCTAACATGACCAAATTCCATCACATGCCAAATTGATTAAAACCATTGATCTAAGTTCACTCATGACTTATGTTTGAACTTAACCAAGCCAACATTTGAGCCTAACTTAGCCCAATTGGTCCACCTGACCCAAGTTGACCCATTTTGACCTAAAGGATCAAAATGTGTCAAAACATGATCTAAGCCAAATTTATTGAAACCAATGGGTCAAGTCCATTCCAAATCACTTGGAACTTTTGAGCCTCAAATTGGCCAACTAGCCTATTGACCTTAAACCCAACATGACCTAAAGGGGTCATGTTGAGCCAAAATTGAACTTAATCCAAATTGATTGGAAACAAAGATACCAATCCACTCCATATGACTAACCTAACCTAAACCTACCTTAAATAGGTCAAATGGGTCAAATAGGTCAACTTGACCCATTTGACCTAAATGAAGTTATATGAGCCAAAACCAAAATATTTCAAATGATCATATGAACTTGACCAAACCCTTGGTTTGATCCAATTTGACCAATGGTCAACTTGACCCAAGTTGACCCATTTTGATTTAAATGGGTCAACATGAGCAAATTCCTATCAAATGGATTCCAAATCCAATGAAACTTGGTCAAACCTAGTTTCTCCACATACCCAAGATATCCAAAGTAAAAAATTAGCAAAATGACCATTCTACCCCTAAGCCATAGAACAAATTTTGGCCTAACTCATGGGTATTTTGGTCTACCCTCTTCACAATCACTTGAAGCTTTCCTAAAAGCTCAAGGGGACTTAGTGATGAGTGGTGCAACTAACCCATTTGGCCCCTAGACCAAACCTGACCACTTAAAGCAAAATTGAGTTTTTAAAATCTCTCCTAAGCTCAATTTGATGCACATGGGAGGTTGGCAATCCACTCAAAGCCTCAAATCGACCATGTGCAAAGATCTAAACAACAACCTCTCAATCTCATTAGTAGATCAAAATGGAAAAAGGAGGTGTCATCTTGCCATAAGATATACTCCCCCTAATTCAATAAAAAATTTAATTCACTCTCTATCGATTAAAGCCTAAGAAAATAGAGCAATTGTATCAGAGCATTCCCAAACTTCTTAGAGAGGATTAAAATTCTTCTTTCTCGATTTTGCATAGTGTAAAAATAGGGGAGGTAGAGTGAATAGCTAACTTTCTCCACACTTGATCTCCTTCTAATTACTCTTATACACTCCATTAGAGGGTCAAGTCAAATTGTCCTAAGCTTTCTCTGAAGTTCTAAGGCAAGGAAGAGCTCAATTAGATCAAAGCCGAAGCCCAAGTGAAGTAGTGTTGGTCCATCCATTAATCCACTCAATCCGAAGGCCTAGGAATTTCAACTGGGATTCTTCTCCACCAGATGAAGCTACCTCATCGATCTCGAGCATCGATGATTACCTCCGGTGAGGTATGGAATTTTTTGACCAATTGGTTCAGGAGGTGTTGGTCCTTTATGAAAGAAATGTTCATGGCATGTGAAATCCACCATTGGATAGGTTTGTAATTGTGCTTAAATGGTGTGGGTACAATTTCATTCCAATCCAAGCTCAATCAATCTTGGATCTCCCCTTAGATCATGGACGATCCCCATTGATCCTCGGGGAAGAACTTGGCTAATCTCAGCCATTCATCCACACATTTTAGATGGACGGTTGAGATTATTTAGCACATTTAGTAATCTAATTATCCTTTAAAATCAGGGATTCTCGATCTTTGATTGGATAAGTGTGTGCCGCCATTTTGGGATGTGGCGTTTGTCACCCCTCCGACGTGGCGTGTAAAGCGCCATTTTACCACATGTCATGCCATGAGCTAAGGATTAAGCAAGGATTAGTTAAGTGTATCAATTAATTCCTAATTAATTCAGGGAACTTCTAAAATTCATAATTCTCTCCAGAAAAATTATAAATATATAAGAAAAAATGGTAACTTAAGGTTTGTTTAGAGTTTATCTAAACTTAAGATTAATTAATAGATTTAATCAAAAAATTTACCTAAATGAAACTAAAATATGAATCTACTTTAGAAAATTACTTAAGGTTAGGTAAGGAAAGAGAAGTTTTATTCTCTTTCCCTCTCTTCATAATTAGTATTAATTAGGTTTCATAAACCAAATCAAAACATGAAATAAAAACTAACCTAAAATACTTAAACAAATTAAATGAAACCCCCCTCTAAGTTGAACATGTCCTTCACACTTAGAAAATTTGAACCTAAAGCCCTAACTAAGCATACTACACAAGCCTTCAAAGCACACATATTAGCCTAAGTCACCACTTCTAGCTTTAGGTTAGGTCGGTGAATGGTTTGATATTTGTTTTGTTTTGAGATATATGTTTTAGACTAAATTTTTATTTTGTTTTATTTTAAATAACCTTTGTTTTCAGGTGTTAGTTAGATTTTCACTTTTCTTTTTCATGTAAATTTATGCAATTAGGATTTTAGAATGATTGTTATGGGAATTAAGATGAACATTGGTCATAAGATCATATCTTATGCACCATGTGAAGCCTTGGAGCATCCACCTTCCAACCATCCAAAAGATGAACCAAAGAAGAAAAGAAGGAGAAACAAGAAATGAGGCTTGAAGACCCCATAACAATGAATTCCTTGCTTAATTGTAACTTAATTCATTAATAATTGGGTTGTATAAGGGTAGAACTCGGCTACCCATAATTGAAATTTTTATGTTTGTGAGGTGGTGCCCTTCCACAATGGCCTTTAGTCTTTTTGCGATTAGTTTTATAAATTGGTTGATGATTTGTTTAGGTTTTGCATTAAGTGGTATGCTTTTCCTAGTTTCTTTCTTGCTTTATGTATGGCCTGGTGTGGAGAAAAATTCTGATAATGGGAGTCACCTTTCAAATTTTTTGGTGAGAAAAGAAAATAGGTAACACCTATATAAAAATTCATCTTAGTAAGATGCCATGCAGATCTGCAGATGTACTTATTTAGGTGATCGGATATGTCATCAAGGAAATAGTGTGTTATCTCAAAAGATAGAAGTCACTACCCTTTAATCTACAATACACCCTAACATCCAGTTTAAAGCATATATCATAAAATAAAATAAACATCAAACCATGCACCGACCTAACTTAAAGGTAGAAGTGGTGACTTAGGCTAATGTGTGTACTTTGAAGGCTTGTGTGGTATGTTTAGCTATGGCTTTAGATTCAAATTTTCTAAGTGTGAAGAACATGTTCAACTTAGAGGAGGGTTTCATTTAAGCTGTTTAATTATTTTAGGTTGATTTTATTTCATATTTTGATTTGATTTAAGTGGATCCTACAATTAATTACTAGGTTATGAAGAGAGGGAAAGAGAAGAGAACTTCTCTTTTCTTCCCTAACCTAAGTAGTTTCTAAAGTAGATTCACATTTTAGTTTTATTTAGGTGAATGTTTTGATTATATCTTTTAATTAATTCTAAGTTTAGATGAACTCTAAACAAACCTATTCAAAAAAAAGGCATTTTAAGATTAAATAAAATCAATCAAATTCACATAACACACATCACTTCATTTCTTTCCCAACGTATATAACATGCATATGGATGGACCCTAAGCATATCTACACATACAAATGAGAGTATTAGACACACTTTATGATGCATGCTAAGTAATCCATTTAATAAAATTTAGAAGTTGAATATGCATGATTTTTCTTTAGTAGAAATGGTTTTCCTGATCCAAATTTTCACGTACACACATGAAAGTAAGAAAGGCATAAGTGAGTACAGTGCTATTGTTAACTAGAGGTGTAAGGTATAAGACCTACTTAGGGCTACTTAAAGCCTCACAATCTCAGGGTTGTCCAAACTAATATACCACTTTTCTTAATTACAAACATATATATAAAAGAAATGAAATAGAAAAGGAGAATGCAAAAGTTGTTTAATGGATTCATTTTTGTTTATGCAATTTACACATGCAAATATAAGTAACCCTTCTTAAGTAGTAGCATAAAGAAGAATAGGATGTGGAATTAAGTAAGTGTTAGGTTCTTTTCAAATGAACCCTATATCTTACCAATTTCTATTCAAAACTATACTAACATAAAAGAGAAGGAAACCTATGCTAAGCATACCTTTATAATCTATCACTTGTAAACTCATAATTAAAATATAAGTAGCATACTTTCAGATTTGGTATTTAACTTATATGTTTAGAAAATAATTTGGATTTAGTAGTGATGATAGTCACTAATATTTCTACTTTATCCAACACATGCAAATTTGACATATAAAGTAAACAATTTCATTTAAAATTAGAAATTGAAAATTTTGAATGCATGAAATCACATGACATACAAGTTTAACATGTTGGTGAAAGATTCAAAGTAATGAAAGCATGTAAATAAGTTCACTTCACTTAAATCCTAAAGACATTCTTATATAATAAGAAAGTTTAAAATAAATCAAAGTGATTTTTTTGTTTAGTGTGGAGTTTGATTTAATTTTGAAAAGGTGAGATGAGTTTGCTATTCCTAACCCATTCCCACATATTTTTGATATTTTTATTTAATTTTTAGATAATTAGATCCATTTTTATGCATTAATTAGGTTAAGATATTAATTAAGTAACTTAATTAACCCTTACCTACACCACCTTAGAATAATTAACTAAATAATTATGAGCCAATGAGATGACATAAAACCCATAAGAAATTTAAATTTGTAATGCACCTAACAAGAAAGAGGCCTAATGCAATTTGTCTCAAAACTAAAAGTTGGTTAAGCTAAGGGGTTTAGTTTAAGTAATTTCAAAACACCCTTTCATACTTATGAATTGGGTTTGGATTTCCTTAATTGAACTTAGGCTATTAAACACCTAAGCATCTACCCAAAGTAGATTAATTCAGTGCTGAAAATTTTTAGAATTTTTAGAAATTAATTAAGGGGATAATTAATGAATTAACCCTTAATTAAGAGGAGATTAAGGAGAGAAGAGGGGGGTTCAGGGAATAGCTAAGGAAAAATACCCCAAAATTATTTTATAAATCTCATACTTACTAGATTTAACCTTAATCAACCCTAATCATAGATTAAAATTACTAATCATACCCTAATTATCCTTAATTCCATAAGAAGGGTAATTAAGAAATTCATATGCAATTCTTCTAATCAAGCCTTTAATAAATCCTAAGAAAATTATGGGAGGTAGAAGTCATCCCCCAAAATATACTCAAGAAATTTAGAATTAATCAGAGGCCTAATTAAAAAGTAATTAGCAAAATAAACTTTCTAATAAAACTTAAATTTAGAGAAAAATATAATTTAAAACCTATTGAAATTAATTTTAAAATATTCTAAGTTGAATTATCTTTCCAATGGATTTTATTTCATAACGTTTTGAATTTTCTAGAGGGAGTTATGAATTTAAAAAATTATTAAGTTAATTAGGATTAATTAAGACATTTTAAGTAATTCCCTAACTCATGGCGTGACCGTGGCGGTGACAGTCAGCGGGCTTTACACGCATCATGCCTTGAGGGGTTTACTTAAATGTCAATTCCCAGATGGTGGCTAGCGGTGTACGCTATTTGATCTCTGTCGTCCGATCAAAGATGGGACGGCTAGAGATCTCCCCGCGATTTTAAAATGGCTAAGGAATTTCTAAATGTGTAGAATTATCTAAGCCGTCCATCCAAAAATGTGGATGGACGGTTGAGATCTCCCAAGTTCTTCCCCTTGATCAACAGAGACCATCCATGATCAAGGGGAAGATCCATGCTCGATCTAGCATGAATTTAAATCAAACTCAACCCACACCATAAAAAGTTAAAGAGTGGCAAATCCAACTATCAAAAGTCCATGGGATTGAAATTTCTTTCACAAAACTCCACACCACATTGAGTTTGATGGTCAAAAAATCCCATACCTAGCCAGAGGTGATCACCAGCGCTCAATTCCCTTGGATAAGCTTCGTCTAGTTGAGATGAAGCCTTGCTGAAGTTTTGAGCACTTGAGGTTGAGTGGACCTTCCTATGGGTCACCTCCTCCTTAGCTTGAGCTTGGTTTTGATTGAATTGGATCTCCCCTTGCTTCAATAACTTGGAAGAGAGCTTGGGTGCACACGACTTGGTCCTTTGATGAAGCTTGAAGAGGGAATTGAGTGGAGTTTTAGTGTGGAGAAAGTTGGAGAATGGATTGAGCTCCCTTGTTTTCACTGTTCAAAAATTGAGAAATGGGGAAATGGCAAGAGCTCTAGGAGGCTTGGGATCACTCTCTGATGACTCCTAAGTCTCACTAGCACTCAATTGAATTAAGGAATTATCAATTTGAGTTTATTTAGGGGGAGTATATCTCCCCCTTGAAGGATCAGACGGCCAACAATGCACTTGCCATTTTGATTCAATTGAGCATAGGCAGTGGGTTGTTTGATCAGTTAAGAGTGTGCACATGGTCAGTTTGAGCCAAGGAGTGGATTGCCAACCTCTCATGTGCCTTAATTTGAGTTTGAGAGGGAGTTTGAATTTTGTATTTTGATCCATAGGGTCGGGTTTGGTCTAGGGATTAATTAAGTTGACCCAAATCCATTGGGTTGGGTGCCCCACTCTCCCCTAGGTCCCCTTGAGCTTTTAGGAAAATCTCAGAAGAATGTGAAAAGGGTATGACCACATTACCCATGGATTAGGCCAAAATATGTTCTATTTCCTAGGGGTATAATGGTCATTTTATTGATTTTTTTACTTTGGATATGTTGGGTATGAGGAGAAATGAGGTTTGGCCAAGTTTCATGAGATTTGAAATTCATTTGATAGGGTTTGGCTCATGTTGACCCATTTTGGTCAAAATGGGTCAACTTAGGTCAAGTTGACCAATTAGTCAAATTTGGTCAAACCAAGGGTTGTGTCAAGTTCATATGACCATTTGAAATATTTTGGTGGCTTAGTTTGATTCAATTTAGTATAGTTTTGGATTTGGCTCATATGACTTCATTTAGGTCAAATGGGTCAAGTTGACCTATTTGGGGTAGGTCAAGGGTAGGTTTAGGTTAGGTTAGTCATATAGAGTGGATTGGTATCTTTGTTTTCAATCAATTTTGGTTATGTTCAAATTTGGCTCAACATGACCCCTTTAGGTCATGTTGGATCTAAGGTCAACTGGACTATGTTAGGTCTAGTTGACCAATTGAGGCTTTGGTCAAGTTCCACAAGTGATTTGGAATGGACTTGACCCATTGGTTCCAATCAATTTGGCTTAGATCAAGTTTTTACACATTTTGACCCTTTAGGTCAAAATGGGTCAACTTGGGTCAACTTGGGTCAAGTGTCCAATTGGGCTAGGTTAGGCTCAAATGTTGGCTTGGTCAAGTTCAAACATAAGTCATGAGTGAACATAGATCGATGGTTTCAATCAATTTGGCCTATGGTGGAATTTGGCTATGTTAGGTTTCATTTTGGGTTAAGTGTTGACTTGGTCAAGCCTTAGGTTTGACTTAGTTTGACCTAATTTAATTGATTGATTATCCCATCGGGTTTGACCCATGAAATATACTCGTGATGATAAACTTGAATTTAAAAAATAACTTTCTGAACTACTACAGTTACACCTCATCTCTCATAGTACTAGCTCTCATAGCAGTCCACTTTTCTTGTCCGAAATCATGCTAAGCAGGTTCGCGAAAAGGCTCGAATGGTTATTAACTATAAAAAACTCAATGACAATACCAAATTTGATGTATACTTTTTACCAAATAAAGAAGTTCTTATTAATCAAATTAAAAATGCTAAATGGTTTTCAAAACTTGATTATAAACACGGTATTGCATTAAGCAAAATGAAAGTTATTTTTGTTACACCTGCTATTGAATTTTTAGGACTAAAAATTGATAACGACGTGATCGAATTACAAGATCATATTTTACAAAAAATAGACAACTTTACAATGATAACCAGCCAAAAAGACTTACAATGCTTTCTTGGTTGTATTAATTATGCAAAAGCATTTATTCAAGATTTGGCTACCCTTAGAGCTCCACTACAAAAGAAACTTAGAAAAAATATAAGCTGGACTTGGGATATTACTGATCAAAATATATTACTGCAAATCAAAAAAACATTGTAAACAACTCCCTAAATTAACTCTACCAATAAATGAAAAATTAATTATCAAAATTGATAGCTCTGATACTTACTGGGGAGCCATTTTAAAAGTTGTATGACAAAATACTAAAGTTTTATGTAGATACGCGTCTGGTACCTATACACCAACCGAACAAAATTATCATATTCATGAAAAAGAACTTTTAGCAATCAAAAAATCTATTAAAAATTCGAGTTATTTCTAAACGAGTATTTTATTGTTAGAACAGATAATAAAACTGTTATTTCCTTTATTAAAGGAAAAATTATTGATTCATTACCGAACAAAAGACTTATTAGATGGAAAAGTTGGTTTTCTACTTATCATTTTGATTTAGAATATATTGAAAGAAAAAAGAAATGCATTAGCTTACACTTTAACACGAGAATTTCATAGGTCATGAGTTCTATTCCAGATAACGAGCTAACTATGGACAACTTACCAGATACACTGGACATGGGTACGTATTCAACTACTAAAGATTCAATCAAATCTGAAGACCACAAATTAAAAAGTTATATGGAATTACTAGATCAACAATTATGAAAATTAGAATGCGAAATTGCATATAGCAATAAATTACTGACAGAATTATAGAATGTTAAAAAATATCTCCTCGGAGAAATTGATGAAGATCAATTACCCTCAATTTCCAAAATACAAAGAAATACGGACAGCGTCCAAACAATTACAACTTCATAAAGTGAAATCAATCTATCAGCTACTTTCACAACTATTCTACAAAAAGAAGCACCAAAATAAAAAACTATATTAGAAATAGCTGATAATTGGCAAAGATATTCCTTATATCAGGAACATATTAATGCTCAAATTTATTTCAATACATATGGAAAATATCATGTAGCATATATATACGGTATTACTGATGCCAAAATTATTTATGAATTATATGAGTCAGGATTAATCTGCTTGATTTATCTTGAAGACTTATCAACACTTCAAAAATTACCAAAAGTATTTTATGAAGCTGTTGAAACTTCCAAGCTCTTGTTAAACACTGGAATCTATATATCAAATTATTTCAAACTTATCTTGAGATACCTGAAGGCCAAATATCACTGATACAAATCGGCATCAGTGGTGAACCGTTTTATCCAAAATATTCTACAGACAAACAATTTTACCAACAACAGAAGGATGAAGATCTATATCAAATCTGGATTGAAACTAGAAAAATAGACTCAGCAAATATTTGGGTATATCACTATAGTGATAATTTATTTATATACAATCACAGCAAAGCACCTACCAGATTCATGAAGTATTATACCAAAACTGGATAAATATTCTCCGAAAAAATATGATAAAAGCCAGTACCAAAATCAAAGAAAAATTTTGTGAAAAGATACAAAAAGATAAATTACATCAATGTATCTTCTACAAGAAAAAACAAACGCTATAGGCAATCCGTGACGGACTAGAACAACGACAGTCATAACCAAAAAAAATCAATCATGAAACAAATAGTCAAAAGTAATGCACTCAGAAAGAAGATAAGCATTATTGAAAAAGTAGTATCATCATTCAAAAGCATGAATTATTTGTCGCACTCAGAAGCGCACTCATAAAGAAAAAAGACACGTAATAAATTATGAGCCACTCAGCAAAAGTAAAGCAGAAGCAATTATTTGCTCCTCTCAGGCAAAAGTAAAAGAGAAATTATTTGCCCCACTCAGGCAAAGCAAAGCAGAAGCAATTATTTGTCCCACTCAGCAAAAGTAAAAGAGCAATTGTTTTCTGCACTAGAAGAAATCTATAAAAAGAAGCAAATTATGAAGAAGTAAAGGAGAGAGAGGAGTATGAGCTTAGCATTGTGCCTTCCTATTTCCATACGTTCTAGTGTGTTCCTTAGGAAAGATCAAAAGAGAAGTTACATGTATTATAGCCTGACTGGCTAAATAATACTTCTCTCTGACTATGTCTGTAAGTTTTTAATTTTATGTTTCTATATGCTACTGTAAGGTTGTCTTAATCTTCCTGCAATAATATATACTATCTTGTTGTTTGTATTTTCGGGTTACACCATGGGTAGGAAATGAACATCGGCTGTGCTCTGTTACTCTGAAGTAATAGTATAGGGTTATGGTCTTAAGTGTTGAGCCCTTATCTTCCTTAGAAAGCCACGAGTAATTGAAGAATATTATATGAACTGGAGTAAGCAAGGTTAATCCCCCGAAAAATCAAAGAATCGATAAGTATTATGTTATAGTGAGAATATGAGATACTTACGGAAGCGTACTGGACCCATAAGATTAAAGCGTACATTTGTAGTCAGGGAGAAGGTTTTTAAATCATGACTTTAAGAATAGAACAATTAGAAAGACAATTAGAAGAAACAACAAAACTATTACGACAATTACTTACGGAAAAGATAGAAAAATAAACTCTTCTGATGAAAAATATATAGATAAATAAGAGCAGAAAGAGCCCCACAAAATGGTATCAAAGCCTGACAAAGATCAACAATGTAAAAAACACTATTCATGTTTTTGTACACCTTCATATACATATCAATCCAATTTCCCTTCTTACGAGACATAAATAAAAGAAGAACAAAAATTAAATAAACATCGTAAACTAGAAGAATTAAAGGATGATATCTTCCATGCCTAATGTCACGAAGCTAAATAAAGGGAGATCAACCATGCCTTCTTAGCCATACACAAGGAGGGAAGCTTCTAGAGAATGATGGAAAGATGGGGAAAAACTTGGAGCACTCTAGAAGGTTCCACCATATTCCAAAAAGCTTTGGAGGAGGAATGCTTCAAGAGGGCTCTAGAATGGTATGGAATACTCTAGAACCCTTGTATATGCTAGAGTAGCATGGAAAGATCTAGATTCATGTATATAATATTGTATTCTAGAATATTCTTTTCTAGATTCTTCCTAGAGATAGGGGGAGGGATATAAAAAGGGGACCTCACCCCTCTTTTGTAATGAAGAAAAGCAACCAAGCAAGTATTCTTGTATTGCAAAGTCTCTTGCTTAGTGAAGTGCTTTCCTCTTCTAACCTCTCCTCTCTTAAAGAGTTTTCAGTGTTCTTATCCTGTGTTGTGGAAGTTAGGCTAACTTAGCGTCAAGGGAAGAGCGCTAAGGCTGCACGGGTGACTTGGGAAAAGTTTCCCCGTGATAGTTGAGTGTCGAGGTTGGAGGCATGGTGGCAAGAGGATTGTTGGATCGGAGACCACAAATGTGGAGTCATCTCAACATGTTCGAGGTCATCAAGAGCAACGGGATCTCGCCGCATCTAAGTCACATGGGAAGTCCAAGGAGGTAATCTCTGGCTTTGAGGCATGCCTTACTCAGGTAGAGGAGGCTATGGGCGGATGGAAGCCCAGATGGAGGATCTAGGCGAAAGGGTGAATGGCCTCGAGGAGGAGGACGCCACCATCCACTCATTGATCAGAGACCTGTTAGGCGGCTCAGGAATCGCTCTGGATCAAATAAAATGCAGAGGACTAATGGGGAGCTCAGGTGGGATGCAGCGATCTCATGAGGAAAAGATGACTAGTCTACGTGCAGGCATGGAGGAGATGCGAGGGGACATCACTCGCAGCCGGATCCAGCAGCCATGCCATTGAAGCCAAAAGGATTGAAGTGCCTAAACCAAAGAGCTTCGGGGGAGTACGCAATGCAAAGGAGGTGGACAACTTCCTATGGGGGCTAGAATAATACTTTGGGGCCATGGGCATCACTGATGAAGGCTCCAAAGTGTAATTTGCTGCTCTTTATCTTTCAGACACTGCGATGCTGTGGTGGAGGAGAAGGCGAGGAGATATGGAGAGAGGTATGTGCACCATATCAACTTTTGATGACTTCAAGAAGGAACTGAGGAGGCAATTCTATCCTAAGAACGCAGAGGATGAGGCCAGAGCCAAATTGAGGAGGCTCAAACAGGAAAGGTCGATCCGGGAGTATGTCAAAGACTTCACTAGTCTAGTCCTTGAAATCCCCAATATGTCTGACAAAGACTCTCTCTTCTACTTCATGGATGGACTTCAATCATGGGCAAAGATCGAGCTCAGGAGGCGTAGAGTGCAAGATCTTGCGACTGCCATTGCCGTTGCCGAGAGCTTGATTGACTACACCAAAGAGTCCACAAAGCCAAAGGAGAGGAGGAGTGCTTATGGCAATGGTGGGGAGATGAAGGACAACAGAGGGAGGAGTCTCAAAAAGAATCGACCCCGACTCATGGAAAATACAAGGGAAGGCAGAAAGAAGGTAAAAGTCAACCACATAATAACTGCTTCCTTTGTGGAGGGCCTCATTGGGCAAGGGAGTGTCCTCAGAAGAATGCCTTGAACTCCCTCTTAGAAAGTCATCATGAGACAGCGGAAGCCAAGGGGAATGATACGATGGCACAAGTGGGATCCATACAGCTCCTGAATGGGATTCAAGCTGCGCAAAAGCAACAAGCCAGAGGGCTGCTCTTCGTGGAGATGGTTATTACGGGAAAAACTATCACAGCTATGGTAGACACGGGGGCTTCTCACAATTTCATCTCAGAAGAAGAAGCAAGGCGGCTGGGACTACCAATGGTTGGAGGAGGGGACTCCATCAAGGTAGTCAATGCAGAGGCAATGCCAATACACAGTATTGCATGAGGGGTTAAGACCAATGTGGGGGCTTGGTCAGGAACGGTGAACTTCTCTGTCATCTCGATGGATGACTATAGGGTTATTCTTGGATTGGATTTCCTAAATCAGGCAAAGGCAATCTTGATGCCCTTTGCCAACAGCATGTGCATCATGGAGGGCAATCAAACTTGCACGGTGCCAGTGATAAGAGCCTCCAGGTCAGATGCAAAGATGCTCGTGGCCATCCAATTCAAAGAGGGGAAGGACTTGGTTGTTCTTCATGATATGGGTGATGAAGATCCAAGGCCACAAGAAGGCATGCCAAGGGAGGCAGCAGTGAAACTTGAAGAGTTCAATGACATCTCATAGGCAGAGTTGTCAAAAGAACTCTCACCCGAAAGGGAGATAGCTGGGGCCGCACCACACTGGACAACTGGAGGGCCGAGAAGATTCGAATATTAGAAAGGGAGACACCTAACAAAATCGAAGCGAGCTCCTATACTAGCAAGCACTCCTTTTGGCAAGGAAGTAGAAGAACCGGAGGTTCACAGAAGAAGGGTGTCAAATCAGCAAGACTATCTCATCAAATGGAAAGGGTTGCCAGATGGTGAGGCCAACTAAAGATGCATACCGTGACAATTGGATCTGAACCTTGATGAGGGCATCACGGGTTTAGGTGGGGGAGAATGTCACGAAGCTAAATAAAGGGAGATCAACCATGCCTTCTTAGCCATACATAAGGAGGGAAGCTTCTAGAGAATGATAGAAAGATGGGGAAAAACTTGGAGCACTCTAGAAGGTTCCACCATATTCCAGAAAGCTTTGGAGGAGGAATGCTTCAAGAGGGCTCTAGAATGGTATGGAATACTATAGAACCCTTGTATATGCTAGAGTAGCATGGAAAGATCTAGATTCATGTATATAATATTATATTCTAGAATATTCTTTTCTAGATTCTTCCTAGGGATAGGGGGAGGGCTATAAAAAGGGGACCTCACCCCTCATTTGTAACGAAGAAAAGCAACCAAGCAAGTATTCTTGTATTGCAAAGTCTCTTGCTTAGTGAAGTGCTTTCCTCTTCTAACCTCTCCTCTCTTAAAGAGTTTTCAGTGTTCTTATCCTGTGTTGCGGAAGTTAGGCTGACTTAGCGTCAAGGGAAGAGCGCTAAGGCCGCACGGGTGACTTGGGAAAAGTTTCCCCGTGACACTAAGCTCACAAAAGAATATCTCGAACATGAATTCACTCGAATTCATGACCTATTACAAATTAATATTTTACATAACCAATTAGAAATCTTTACAGAAGAACAATTATTCCATATAAAAGCACCTCTTGGTAATCTTAATGAATGGATAGTCCTTAATTATATGAATTTAAAACAAAAAGATAGACTCAGAATCAAAACAAATAACTCTAGATCCCCTTAGATCCAAGGAGCTATTCATATTAATGAAATAATTGACATAGAAGAACTATCACAAGAATTAGAAGAATTAATCTCTATTCTAAACAAACATCAATTTATGAATACACCCCATAGTCCAACGATGGACACACCTATGCATCCATCAGTTAACAAGCGTGCGTGCCAAGCTAGTTCAAGTAATAGTACGAGACAAACATTTGTACCTGCTACCACTAGGCATATACCTACACCTAGAGTTCAACAAAATTACAAATCAACCACTTGTTCAGCAGAACCAATTAGCGGACATGGAATATATCTAAACATTGACTGTTGCAAAAATATATGCGAAGCCATTGACAAATGGACCACGGAAAATAGTTTAGCCATTTATAATTATAATTTACAATGAGAAGATTCTTATGCATTCATCAAAAATACATTAACAGGAATTTGTAAAAAATGGTTTATAGGATTAAAACTAGAACAAAGAGCTACCATCCGGTCCACATGTATGGCCAAAAGCACTATAGGCACTCCTGGAAGATGGTCAACCATATACACAGATTATATTAAAAGTAAAATTTTAGGATACACTATGCGTTACTCTATTGATGAAGAAAAAATGAAAAAACAATCCAAAATAGTAAAACAAAAACTTACTCTTTTAAGTATTTGTAATATTTGTTATCTACAAGAATATAGCTACGAGTATAAATAATTCTTTTATAATATTCTAGCCAATGATCAACCATTATATCTCGACATGTATTTCTATAAATTATCTGAATCATATAATACTATATGGAGTCAACAATTTACTCAAACATATCCAAATGATGTCACACTAGGAAGTAGAATACAATTTGCTGAAGAACGACTTACTAAAGCTTACCAACAATTAGACCTACATAAACAAAATAAAAAATATAAATAAGCTTTATGCTACCATAAAATTGACTTCGCCCATCAATGGGGATGTTCTAGGAAAACAAAAACCTGCAATAACAATTGTAAAAATAAAAAGAAAAAATTCTTCAAGAAAACTAATAAACAGAATTTCAATAATAAAAAACGATCCTTCCGAAGAAAATAATTTACTAAAAAACCAAAAATTTATAAATATTGGTTATGTAAAGAAGAAGGACATTATGCAAATGAATGTCACAAACGACAGAAAATAGCAAGTCTAAAATCTGTTCAAATCATCGAAGAAAATGAATTAGAACCTATTTTTGATATCTTTGAAATTGAATCTGAAGAAGAACTTTATGAATTAACCGACACCGAAGAGGATTTAATTAATTCGGTGTGTTATAACGATACATATTTAAACAAATACTTATATTCTGATTGATTATATGATAGACCTTGAAAAAATCTCTGAAGAGGATACAATTATCGATGACCAATTTGAATATAATAGACATTTAACCCTTTCGGAAGAAGAATATAAAAAGATTAGAAAATGAAAATTATCTTTAGGAGCTAAAGATTGTTTTGATATGCCTATACTAACTTGGAAAAGGACTATATATTATACAATTCGACAAGGTGAATATCCGATTGAAATAACAGAAGCACAGGGAAGTACAAAGATTCCTTTATATAATCTTATCATGCGAAATCAAGATTTACAAAAAATTCCACATCCCGAAAAATATAAACATGTATTTTTTTGGCAGTATTCAAATACTTATAAAAGTATATTTTATAAAAGGGATTGATTGTCCCATAACATTATGGATCTATGATGATCGAATAATTCATTCTAAAAAAGATGTCTTATTAGGAGTTATACAAGAAAACTTATGTTATCAAACATTATTATTTAATCTACATCTAAATTATGCTATCAACATTAACGATAGACATTTAGATCAAACACTTACTTTAAAACACAAACTAGATCGTATACAATTACGACAAGGAAGTGTTGTTTATAGCATAACCTATCAAACGGCATATGCTATAGTAATAACCATAATACCGTCATATTTAAACCTCAGAATGAACCTATCCATCTCGATCCCCTATTTTCACAAATAGTATAAACTATAAAACCTGATGAAGTTGATTATTCTACCTTGACACCACCATCAAAGAACCTAGCTTTAGACTTTGGTGAAAGTAGTTTAATTAATAAGCATTTTAATCTACCACAAAAACAACAGAGTTTCAATGAAATAAATAAGGATTTAATAATTCAACCTCAACGATCTATAGACACACAAAAATTACTTTATACTAATAACCAATTAATTCTTAAAAGTTATTATTTATCACCTGAAAAAATTTTACCAATTCTGTTAGACACAGGTTCCCATAGCTCTCATATCGATACAACTTTAATCCCTACCAATTTACAAATACCATGACCTAAACCATATATTTATAAAGATTATCATGGCGTAAAGCATTCTTGTCCCAATGAAACTAATATTTTATTTGGATTTTTGGATTTTAATAATCATCAACTTGATTTTCAACATACCTTTTTAACCGATGATACAGAAAAAGGAAGAGTCTTAGTAGGCATGGATTTTTTTACAACAACATACTATTTCTTTTACAGATACCACTGTAACAATTAACTCTACAGTTATTTCAAGACATCATGGTTCACTTTTATAGCTATATACAAATTGATATCTATGTCCCCACTTATGAACCAATCCCCCATGATGATTGTTGATCATGATGAGGGGGAAATATGAGTTTGGTCAATCCAATTTGGTTTGGATTAAAATTTGGCTCATAAGGGTACTTTAGGTCAATTTGGGTCAAGTGAGCTTAAGTGAGTCAAATTGCTTGGTCAAAGCTTGATTTAAAGTTGGTTGATCTTGTATATGGACTCATGATTGAAATATAAATCCATTTACAAGTGGTTTGAAGTCAAATGGGTTTTGATTCATTTGACAATTTCATATTCAAAGGAAGAATATGAAAGGGTTTTGGCTTTGATTTTTTGAACTAGGTTTTTATTGTTTGATTGAAGTTTGGATTTATATATGGGCTCATGATTGTAGGTTTGATTGAATCATAAGAGAAAATCAAGAGTTTGGCTTGATTTAAAAATGATTTGGCTAAGTTCAAGATTTTGACTTGAAAGGCTTAGGTTGGATTTTGAGTGGATTTGAGTTTGATTTTTTGGAATTATATTGTTTATATATTTGAATATAAATGAGAATATAAATGTATCATAAGAAAATTTTAAGGATTTGAAGTGGTTTAATCATGATCTGGGCTAAGTCCATTAAGAAGGATTTAAGGGACTTTGGAAAATTTTGATTAGGGATTTGAATTTTTAAATTTGATTTGATTGATTTATATTTATATTTCATTTATATATGTGAATATAAATGAGAATATAAAAGATTTATAACAAAATCCTATGACTTTGATATGGTTTGATCAAGATTTAGGCTAAGTTCATTAATGAAAAATTAATGACTTAAGGAGATTTTAAATTGGGAATTTAAATTTTTGCATTTGATTTGATTGATTTATATTTACATTTATATTTATATTTATATTTCATTTTTATATGTGAATATAAATGAGAACATAATTAAGTTTTGAGAAAATTCCAAGGATTTGAAATGGTTTGATCAAGATTTAGGCTAAGTCCATTAAAGACAAATTAATGACTAAGGAAAGATTTTTAAATTGGAGATTTCATTTGAGGATTTGATTTGATTGATTTACATTTATATTTCATTTAATATGTGAATATAAATGAGATCATAAATGAGTTTTGAGAAAATCCCAAAGATTTGAATAGGTTTGAATCATAATTTTGATTAAGTCCTTAAAGGCAAGATTAAGGACTTAGGCAAAATTTGAACTTAGGAATTTTTGATGGATTTCAATCATAGATTTCAATCATTGATTTGAGTTTGGAGAAAATCAAATAGAATTGATTTGGATTTTGACTTGGAGGAAGGAAAGTGAGGAATAGTTTAGGCTAAGGGTACGAAATTTTCTAAAACCCCTAAGGCATGACCTATTCCTATGGCTAGCTCTTCTAAGTCTTCTAGGGCTAGGTTGAGTGTCCACCTAATCACTAGATGTGTCTTAAGACTAAGGAACTCTTAAAGCCTAAGAGAAGTCTTATGTCTAAGATAGAGGGGTTGAGAGCTCATTCTAAAAAAGAGGTCAACATAGTGTTAGCTAGGATTTACAGGATATTAGGGGTGATTTTTTAGGCTAATTTTCTAAGAGTTACGAGATGTGACTCTACCTTGGCAGCACTTATATGCTTGGGTTCACCTCCACATACATGGTGTCTTTGCTTATTTCGAGTATCTAGCATTCTTTTCAAGGTGATGATATCCTACAGTTTTATAATTATACTGAACATCTTCTACTTTAGAGATGGAGCGAATTTGAATGTTCTTATTTGCTCCTCATTTGGTTAGAGATCGATTTTTATTAGTCTACCACCTAGACATATTTGGTTTACCATCTGACTTGATAGAGGTTAATCTTATTGATAGTCTTGATGAGAATGGCAGATATTCATTGCTTCATGGCCGACGTACATTGAGAGTGTCTGAGTACTTTTTCAGTATACGTCGAGGATGGTTATATTATCGATTTGAGCAGTCAGTTGTTATAAAGGGCTACCAACCCAACCGAGTTGCATGGTAGTTTGGTTTTTTCCAGTCGACTGCTCATGATGGTCGGCCATTCATCCTTGGTGTAGTGGACATTAGGAAGATCAGGATGATTCCCCTTGAGAAACGTTACATTACTGCTTTAACTATTTGGCTACATTTATTGAGGCTTAGTATTAGTGCTCACTTTTAGATAGCTCCTCCATAGAGTCACACAGGGGTTAGTTACCTACCTCACTTGGGTACGGCTGCCCTTTGGTCTTTTCTTGGAGCGTGGTGCCAAAATATATGAGCATAGAGTGAGGTTTTTACAAGTTCCTCGAGGTCAAAAGCCTCGATGTCAGTCACCACCAATAGGACACAGTAGTGACAGAGTTATAAACTATTTTTTCTTTTCAATACTTATGTCATCTTCTTTATTGTATCATTAAAGTATATTCAATGTATGAGATATTTTAATTTGATTCATGATAGATGCAGCAGTTGATGAGCAGGTCAGAGTTGAGGACACTACTCCTTATAGTAGAGTTAGAGCTAGGGATTCCATTCCCAATTATACTGAGGCTCCTTCACCTGCTCATAAACGTAGGTGTAGTCAGCCTACAGGGTCTGTGCAGGCTTCAGTTGATTATTCCGTGAGTCTGCCTTCATAGCAGTTTGTGACATCTGATGAGGTGCCACAGGTGTTAGGTAGCACTGGATATACTACTGAGGACTCTGGAATTGGGCCATCGAGTGTGCCTGCTTTTGATACTGCTACCTCATATTTTGCTACTCCTTCTATGGAGCCACTTTTCTCCACTGAGTCTCACTCTGCACATTGTATTAAGGAGACTTCTGAAGTGAGAGATCTTGTACCTAACAAAGTTTCTGTTGAGCCAACACATAGCCCTGGAGCTTATCATATAGTGAGGGTCCTTGAGGATTACGTCGCTTATGATACACCAGTTCAGCCGAATTTACCATAATCAAGTATTCTACTTCTTTCCTTTATTTTTTAGTTATATTTCTTCACATTTACTGCTTTATCTCATACTGATTAGTTTCATTCATTTCTTGTAATACCTAGTGTAGATTATAAGTCTGAGATCTACCATCGATATCCATATACACCAGATCCACGTGATAGAGGAATGCGGGATTATGGCTTGGTGTTTTTGAGGGATGTGGTTTCTAGGCTTACTCCAGACTCATCAAGGTCACTAGACAGCTTCACATCATATATGAACACCATTCTAGATCTTCTAGCTCACACTAGCTTGGTGGAGCAGGTTCTCAGGTACTTGGAGACTCTTTGTAGAGACATAGAAGTTTTGATCCACCAGATGAGATCGCTCAGTATCGTCCGATCTAGCCCTTTACTATCAGGGCATCAAGAGCAGGTCAGGCTTCATAGAGAGGTAGATGACCTAGCACATGATGAGTTTGAGGAGAGTGTTGAGGATCTATGACACGACCATCAAAGCTCGATAAATGTTGCTTCTGAATTAGATAGACTGACTGTCAAGATCAAAGAGCTGCAAACTGAGCAGGATATGAGAGCTCGGGCTATAGAGTAAGAGTAGCACCATTACCAAATACATCACTGAACCATGGTGGATGCTGAGGCTTCTTTGACTAGGCTCTGAGCTTTGCGTTGGAGTGAGCATCGGTCTTTAGGAGTTTATTCACGGAGGGAAAGTCTAGGCTCCCATGATATACTTTTTCCTTTTTATTTCTCTTTCCATCAGTTATATATTATCTTATTGTATTGGTGAAATCAGCACTCCTCTATTCCTTTTGTGCTTTTTTTACTTTGAC
Source organism: Cymbidium sinense (assembly GCA_021442155.1). Lineage (NCBI taxonomy): Eukaryota > Viridiplantae > Streptophyta > Magnoliopsida > Asparagales > Orchidaceae > Cymbidium > Cymbidium sinense. The sequence continues at coordinate 3,603,911 of CM038228.1, read as the reverse complement.
AGGCTTGATGAGAAAATCAGCTTTGATCTATGCTCTGAGCTTGATTAGATCATTTAAAAATATATTGAAATATCACTCTACATTAATATATAGATTGATTTGAGGCAGCTCTGAATAGAGAGTTTTCTTAGATTATCTTGGTCTATCGATCAAGTAGAAAGATCTCTTGGATTCTGGTTGCTTGTAGTCACTAAGTTGGATCTGATTTGAGATTGAACAGTTATAATCATTGGACTGACGAGTTGGGGCTCTTTCACTACAGCCTTTTCTTATGGCTTGTTAAGTGAGGAGAGCATCAGCAACTCTACTAGGTTTGGGCTTGTTGAGTTTGACCTATAGAACCTACTTTTGTTTTTAACTTAAGTTGTGATGGGTAGGTGGTTTTGCCATAAGACTGACGAACGGGGGCTCTTTAACTATGGCCCTTTCTTGCAGCTTATTGAGTGAGGAGAGCATCAGCAACTTGGCCATTTGTGAGCTTGTTGAGTTCAAATTTTAGAACCCAATCGTGTCCTAGACTTCAGGATGTAGAGGTTGATATTTTTCCAACTAAGTTGATTAAAGCTTTCAAAATTAAGAATCCTTCTGGCTTGATCTTTGACATTTTATGAATTTGAGAGAAAAATTTTCTTGACATTTATGGCTATCTTTTCATGCATAGAAATAGATTTTTTTTTGCTTCTGCAAGAACCTGCAACTTAACAATGACAATTATTGATATATTAAGGGATTTTGGCATAAAGCGCGATGGCAACCTGAATTAGAATATATTCGAGGATCTCGTCTTATAGCACGATTTCAACTATGGTAAATATATAAAAATGCCCCCTGTCTTGCAGGGGAAATTCTAAAGCATTTTTGAAAAAATTCTAAAATAATTTAAGAAGATATATCAATGTATGAACTGATATATTTGATCTTATGAGGGTTTTAATGTGTAACATTGATTTTATTTATGTATAAAAATCTAAAAATGCTCCCTATGCAATAGAGGAATTTTTGCAGAAATTTTTTTTATCTTGAGTAAGCATATTTATTTAACGATCTTAGCATGAAGCATGATTTCAACCTAAATAGATATACTAAAAAATGCCCCCTTTCTTGCATAAGGATTTCTATTGTACCTCAAGAATGTATTTATCATGTATAATACTTTTTTATGTTTCGACCATTAATTGATAGCATTGGTCTTTTGCCATTTAGGTCAATGAGTTGGTATGCCCCTCCTTGATACACTTTCTCAATGAAAAAAGGGTCCTCCCAACTGGGCTCAAATTTGCCACCAATTTTTCAATTAGGAATAATTAGTCTTCTCAGCACCAAGAGCAAATCCCCTTTTTGGAATGTTCGAGGCAGCACCATATGGTCAAAAGCCTTGGACATCTTTGCTTGATAAACTTCCAGATTTTGATGAGCTTTCAATCTAACCTCATCAAGCACGTCGAGTTCCTTCATTCTCAAATGAGCATTTTGATCTTCAGTTAGATTGTATTGGATGGCTACTCAAAGTGAAGGCAACTCAACTTTGAGCAAAAGAACTGCTTTAGTTCCAAATACTAATGAATAAGGAGTGGCTTTAGTCGATATCTTGTAGGTAGTTCGATACGCCCATAATGCCTCTACCAGTTTGATATATCATTCTCTCTTATTTTTAGTGAGGATCTTCTTGAGCAGTTTGACCAATGTCTTGTTGAAAGCTTCTGCCAAATCATTTGCCCGATTGAATCTATAAATCTTTATATTTTTCAAATTTGTGTCATTATCAAAAATTATTTGATGCGGTACTCCAAATCTATAAACCACATTATGTGTAAAGAAGTTAATCACTTGATCAGTAGTAACTTCTTTAAATGGAGTAGCTTCAGCCTACTTATAGAAATAATCAGTCGCTACTAAGATGAAGCGATCACCAGCTGATGACAGTGGATCAATCGGTCCAATTACATCTGTACCCTAGCATTCAAATGGTCAGGATGCTATTGTTGGGTGTAGAAGATTTGGAGGTTGACGGATTATATTACCATGTACTTGATAGTCATGACACTTCTTAGCATGATTGATACAACCTCCCACCATAGATGGCCAATAATAGCCCATCCTTTTGATCTTTACTGCTATCTTCGGACCTGACTGATGTGCACCACAAAGTCCTTCATGAACTTCAACCATCACTTTACTAGCTTCATCTATATTTAGGCATCGTAGTCATATTTGTTCAAAGGATCTACGATATAAAGTGTTCTTAACGAAAGCATAACGCAATATTTTCTTCTCAATTTGAGCTGTCAGTGATTTATTATTTGGTAATTTACCTTCTTTAAAGTAGTCGATGGCGGGTTGCCTCCAATCATGTGGCTCTTCTATAATAAAGGCTTCCCACTACTTTTCTAAACCAATATCATTCTTAGCCCTTCTGGGTAAAACTTCTTGTTGATTTTGTGGAGTATGAGGAGCAACTAGTGTCACATCCTGCTTTGTCGAATTTAGTAATCCCTCTACTTGTTGGGATTAATACTTTCCTGGCTCTAGAATTCATCGAGTAAATATCCCGATCATGACATAATCACCATTCATACTTGTCATTTTCTTAGCAAATTTTGCTAAGCAATCAGTTTTATTATTTTTGGTTCGAGAGACTCGAGTTAGTGTGACATTTGGTATCTATTTTATAAGCTCAAGAACTCGCTTATGATAAAAAGCTAACTCAAGCTTGTTGATTTTACAAATGCCAAGTACTTGATTTATAATAAGCTAAGAATCACCAAAAGTATGCAAGTTTTGAATGCCTATGAAAATAGCTTCTTCAGGACCTACCACTAATGCTTCATACTCGAGTTCATTATTAGTTCTTGGCTCGATCAACCTATATGATCATCTTATTATCTCTCCTTCTGGTGTTATGAAGATGATGTTGATTCCTGCTCTTGCCCTTGGGAAATTTGGAGGTTGGACTTGTTTGATCGATGAAGCTCCATCAAAGAACATCTCTCAAATTTGTTATTTTTCTCTTTCATGAATGAGCATAATTTTCCCATCAAGAAAATCTTCATTAAGAGAAGAGTCCACAGGGATGGGATGTGCAACAAAAAAATCTATTAAGACTTGTCCCTTTACTGCTTTCTACGGAACATATGTGATGTCAAATTATAAATACAACAATGTCCATCTTGCCAAGAAACCTATCAATGCTAGTCTTGTCATCAAGTACTTTAGTAGATCGATCCTTGAAATGAGGGTAATCTTGTGAGATAATATATAATGACGAAGCTTTTAGACTACAAAGATCAATGCTAAATAGTGCTTCTCTATCGGAGAGTATCTCATTTATGCTCCTATTAATCTTTGACTGATATAATAAAGAGCATTTTCTTTGCTTTCTTCATTGTGTTGTGACAATAATGCTCTAAGAGACTCTTCTAATACAGTTGTGCATAGAATGAGGGGCTTCCCAGGAGTAGGCACTGCAAGGATTGATGGATTTAATAGATAACTTTTAATACTATTAGAGACTTCTTGGCACTCCTTGTCCCATTTGAATGGAGCATCCTTCTTCATCAACTTTGCAAATGGTTGATAGCATCCTGATAGGTTTGAAATAAATCGATGGATGAATGCGAGCTATCCTTATAAAGAATGAAGCTGATGCAAAATCTTCGATGGAGGCATCTCTACAATTATCTTGATTTTAGTGAGATCAATTTCAATTCCTCTATGGCGTACAATATGCCCAAGAAATTTTCTAGAGGATACCTCGAAGGCACATTTTAGAAGATTCAACTTGAGATCGTATTTTCTGATTCTCTCTAATACAATTCTCAAGTCTTCAAAGTGATTTTCATAATTTAAGCTCTTCACCACCAAATTATCAGCATAATATTTCACCTTCTGGTGAATCAACTCATCAAAAATATGCATCATGGCTCTTTGGTAGATAGCTCCAGCATTCTTCAAACCAAAAGACATGACCGTATAGCAATAGATGCCAACAGGTGTTCTGAATGATGTATGTCTTTCATCTTCAAGAGCCATCTTGATTTGATTGTATCTTGATGATCCTTCCATGAATGAGAACATGTCATAGTTGGAAGTATTGTCCACTAGAAGTTCTGATATTGGAAGCAAAAAGTCATCTTTTGGGCACACCTTATTTAGGTCCCGGAAGTTATTACAGACCAGGATTTTGTCATTCTTCTTCCTAACTGGGACAATGTTGGCTATCCAATCTGTATACTTCTCCTCCGGATGAAGCCTACTTCGATCAGCTTCTTAGTTTCTACAATTACCTACTCTTCAATTTCCCATCTCATTCACTTAGGAGCTTGCTTAGCAGGCATTGCATCTGGTTAGTGGCAAGTTTATGAATTGCTATATCAAGGGATAAGCCTAGCATTTCAGAATATGTCCAAGAAAATTAATCCTTGAATTTATAAACTAGCATTTTTTGCTCTTCAACTTTCTCATCAGGTAGAAGGGTGCTGACGATGGTTGGACGGAGATCATCCTCAGCTCCTAGGTTGATTTCTTTAAGTTCATCCATAGTAGATGTTTCCACCATCTTCTTGAGTTCTTCGAGGCTTGGCTTTACTTCTTCATCATTTGTAAGAAGAATATTTTCATGGAGATCATCTTCTTGTCCTTTATTAGTTTTGATCTAAACTTATTAAAGATTTGAGTTCCATGTTTAGTAGTTTTAATATGAATTTCAAGCTTATGCATCATTCTTCATAATTTTTATGGATAGTATATTGGTATTCTTGTTGGTACTATCTCATCAAAATTTTCATGTTGAGCAGGTTGATCAAAATTGTGAGGCTGAGACTCTTCAGATTTATAAAATAGAGTTTTTATTCCGTCACTCTCACTCAACGGTGGCACATAGAATATTATTAATTCTTCAATGTTATGAACCTCCAGTGGAGTGATTTCTTTGAAGTACTACCGAGGGATGGGTATAATTTTGAAGGAGTCCTCGACGCCAAATGAGCTATCCTTGATGACCATCGACTCTATTTCCATAAGTAGATTTAAAGTCATAGTCTAAATCAAAATCACTTATTTCATACTTTGTCTTTCTTGAAAGCTTATAAGTTCCATCGGGTTTGACAGAAATATTTTCTTCTTCCTGTGTGTCACTTCCCAAATGAGGAATTGATCTTCTTAATTTAGGTGTAGAGATAAGTGCTTTAGGTAGAGTCAACATTGCCTTCTTTCTTCCTTTTTGCTTCTGCTCTTTCACATTATGAAGTTTCTTTTTAGTTCCTGAAGTGGATGCTATCACTTCAAGAGGCTTTGTTGGCTAAAGCTCTTTAGGGATGAAATATTTTACATCTTCATAGATCTTTGCTTCATGGATGGAGAATGGTTGTAGGTTGTCATGAATTCTGAATTTCTCTCCATCTTTCAAGTACATACACTAATGCATAGTTGATGGGACCATGCCACACACTCATGCCAAGAGAGAGCTCTAAATGATGTATCAGTATCAATTATATGAAACTTAGCTTCTATATATAAATTTTGAAACTTAAGCAGAAGAATAAAAGAACCCAGGGTTTTTTGTCCTTTCTCATTAAAACCATGAACCATCAACTTATCTCTCTCAAGATGTTGGATATCAAGTGATAATCTTCTTAATGCTTTTAGACTCATAAGATTGATGGAAGAACTTGTATCAATCAATATTTGGCTGATTAAGATGTCATCACTTTTTATGGTAACATATAGAGGACAGTTGTGATCCGTTATTCCTAACATAAGATCTTCTTCAGAAAATATAATTACTGGGAGATCTTGAGTTTGTAATGATTCAGTCATACATTTTTTGGCAAAGTATGCTTTGTAACTTTCTGGATCTTTGAGCGCCTGTATTAAAGTTTCTCGGAGGTCTTTTGACATCAAGAGAGCCTTGTACACACTCAGTTGTGCAGGGATCTTTCTCAGATATTATAGAATATTATAATCTATCTTTTCGCTTGATTTAGGCTTTATTCTAAGATTTTTGGGAATGATATTTTCCTTGATTTCAATTTGCTTACCTTAGTCTTTATTTGCATTTCCCTTCTTTGATGAAGGTGGTAAGACTTTACCACTTCTCAACTAAACTTGAATCATATTATCTTGTCCAAATTCCTCTGAAGAGGTAATTTCCTCAAACTCACTTCTTATTCGAGATGATTGACCAAAAGAGCTAGACTCACTTTTAAACTTCATACATTTCATACATGATGATATCGATGAGTCCGACTCTTCTCCGTCGAAAAAGAATAAATCTTCATCTAAACTGTTATCTTCTTGTTGAGTCATTAAATAAAATTCAGATGTTAACTCTTTAAGCTCTTTTTTCTTTCTATAGATGAATTCTAATGGGTTGGTCGAGTCTGTCTGACTACCCTTGTCATTTCAAATGGCGATCTTTGAAAAATATCTCGATATCACGTAAATGATTGACATGTCTCTCTTGGATAAGATTCACCATTATCTTCTTCATCCGATTCAACAATAAGAAGTTTGGGCATAAAGTCTGCAAGCCTAAATGGTTGTCTTGCTAGCTGGTGATACTCCTCTAAATTATTAATAATCTTTTAAGTTGTAGTTTTCTTCTTGATTTTCTTTTTCTTAGTTGGCTTCTTTGATTTATGAGGCCTGTGTTTAGTAGACTACTGCTCATGTTGTGATGAAGTAGCCTTATCAAAATGCCACTGAGAAGCCCAAATACTTAGTTTGGGCATCTCTTTTAAGTACAATATAGGTTCAAGTGGTGATTTCCACTTAACATTAGACATCTTTTGCTTCCATTTTCACGATCTTTTTTGGAGACTACTTGTTTCCCATTCTTGATCTTTCTCCTTCTTTTTATCTTTGATGGATGATACGGAAGAGGATGCAATCATCCTTATAGACTCTCTTTTTGGGTTAATTAGAACACTATCAGATAATATAAATTCACCTCATTGATACTATTTTCTAGCCAACTTTTTAAGACATAACATTATTCAATAGGATGATCATTATATAAGGATAGTAATTTGGATTATTGACTTGATCGTTCTTGCCTTTTAATTTAGTAATTGTAGACTTTGACTTGTCAAATAATTTAGCCACATTGTCCCTTCTAAAGGAATATTATTTGTTCATCTTTTCTTAAGAGATAGTCGCATTCGCTCATCATCTCTTATTGTTTGTTTTGGATATTCTCCACTACTTGGAAAAGTCGAGGTTTATCATTGCCTCCTAATACCAATTTTGGCTGTGGATTAGAATGGACAAGCTTCTTTCCCTTATCATCATTGTACATTGGCTATTTTTTCTTTATTCATATTATAGACTACTCATTTTTCACCACTTGAGCTATAGGAAGAGGCATGAGTTTCATTTCTTCATGAGTCTGAAGGCTTATTTTTTCTTGATTTATCTGTATAGATTCCAGACTTAAGGTGATTCAACTTTTCAAATTTGGTCACCCTATCAAGCAAGTCTTGGAATGTTGTAATTGACATCATACATAAAAATGGTGTCATTTTATCATTCATATTATCCATTAGTAATTAGATCGCATGTTCTTCTTCCAATTATTACTCATATTTCATACTTAGGTTACTATAATGACTTATGGATTTTGTCACTGATTCATCTTTTCTCCTTTTCAGCAAGACAAGATCAGTGATTATTATTTTCTAAATTACGCTGGCGAACCTCTTCATGAATATTGTCTCTAACTCAGCAAAGGTTTTAACCAAATCATTCAATATTTCTACATACCACTTGAAAGCAACTGAGGTCAGGCTGCTGACAAATTGATGGAAAGTAGCGCATCATTCCCTCCTATGTTACCATAAGTCACTTTATATTGGACTAGATGTTGCTTTGGGTTACTAAGCCCACTGAAAATATTAAATTTCAACACTGATTAACCTTTCGGATACGGCACTTGATCATATTTAGCTGGGTAAGGGCGACCCTTACTCACCAACTTTTTAGTTTATTCTGAAGCTATAACTGCCTTTATCTTTTCATTAATTATTATTTCTAGCTGAGCAGTTGTTACCATTCCAAGTGTGCTAGCCATATTTTGAATTATTGGCTGAAGAGGTAGTTGGTTAACTTCGTTCCTTGCTTCATGTGTAGCATGTCTTTGTAAAACTTGAGGTACTTATAGTGGTAGTGGTATAGAAGTTGTATTATTAGCTACGTTGATTAATAGATAGGTGCTACATTTGATGTGATATTCTTACAACATATCCATCATGATATTCATTTGTACCATCATGTCATTCATCTTGGTACCAAGTATGATTTTCTTATCTTTGACTTTCATTTGACACATCTCTGCTCTCCAGTGCCATCATAAGTCTGCTCTTCTTCTTCCTTTATTTCTTATTATTGTTCTGCTACTTGCTCATCTTTAGTGGAAGAACTTGACTGTCCTTTTCCTTGTGCATTTGTAGGGATAATCATTGCTTGGGCTGAACGATGATGCTGATTATAAAAGAGTATACCAAGCTGATTATTTCCTAGTTCAACCATATAAACAGCTTCAACACCCATGATCTCTTTCTCATTTTGATCTTCTTATTCTTCCTCTTCAGTGGATATTGAAGATCCATCTTCTACTTTTGTGAAGAATACTTCTTCATAAATGTCGAATTGAGTTGGGTTCCCCAGACATGTTCTTCTTGATGGTGCTAAGCGAAAAGTTCATCTATATCTCTAACTATATAGACGACTTCCACTTCCATAGTGTCCTCTTCATTGCCTTCTTTTTTCACATGAATTTCTAATCGACATTTCCAGTGGATCTCTGGTTCAATGTATGGGACAAACACTTCTACCATTAAAGAACTGTGATCAAAGTCAACCTTCTCTTATGGGGTGAATCGATGCGACAATGGGGAGGATTCTCCGGTGTTGACTATCATGTCTTTTATTAGTGATATCCTTCTTTTGGGTATCCACTTACGATGAGTTATTTTTTGAAATTTTGAATGTGTGCGAGATGTCACACCTCTTTCTTTCATCAGAATTTTATTATGGGGCCTTGGCCTCCATACCTGCTTATCCTTTCACTAGGACCTTTCGGCAGCGGATTCTTGGACACGTCATCTGAGTGTCATGCTCCAATGCTCACCGCATGAAGCATACTTGGCTCGATGACTAGTTACCATAAGAGATGACAATCTCATTGGTGGAGCTTCAGTATTTTCAATCACCATAGGCCTCTGAAATTTTCTTTCCATTAAGCCTTTGTCCTTGGCTACTTTAAGAACATTGTGTATTCTGGCAAACAGTGTTTTAGGTTGTCTCCTCTGCAGTGGTGGAGCTTGATGTTGTTAAGTCCAGAAAGATTGCTTCACCTTACCAGTAGAGCTATTCCTTTTTACCTATTCTAGATTATCAGAGTTTTTATGGATAAGAATACTCGCTTTTGGGGGCAATATTATTTGTTCACTAGGTCGTTCAGAAGGGATCTACTAAGCCCTCAGCTCATCATTTCTTCTTCTTCTTTGCCTTCTGGTTAATTTATTTTCTGATGAAGAAGCTTCATGGTCATGCTTTCAGTGCAAAAAGATTCAATCGGTGAAGCGGTTGTACCATGAGGCATTAAAGACACACCCTTGATAGTGTTTTCATCACGGGGCTTGATTGACTAGTCTTTTAAAAATTGAAGTTCTCATCGTTGAACTCCTTAACGGTTGGTTTCTTGAATTGGTTGGCAGTATGGCTAGTAGCTTGATAACGAGGGCCTTCCCCACATGACCTCAGATGAGTGTATCACAGGTGGGTACTTCAAGAGTTACAGCTATAATAGCTGAGAAATTCAAGCTGTCAAATAAAATGGTAGCTCCAACATCTCCTGTGTTGATGATGACGTTAGCTATGCAGATGTTTGCACCACCACACCCTAGCTATATAGTGAAAGGAGTGCTATGTAGATCCATTCTTCAAAAGTAAAAGATGGAGATTAATAATTAGTAATTATTATTTCACCCCATATTTTCAAAATGCAGTGGTACTACAGAACAAAATAAAAGTGTAATAAAGATATACTCTACAGAATAATTCATTCAATATGGAGTCTCATACAATACTAATCTGAATTTATTACATAATTAAATCAACATTTTTTTAAATTTTCAAATATTTTGTTGCTACTATAGCATGTATATGACTAGCCAAAGTTGGAAAGAGAATCTTGTCCCCAGCAAAGTCTCCAAAAATCTGTGGGCTCCAAAAATTCATCACCGACCTCTCAACAAATGAAGAGAGTTTGATTTTAAAATGTCAGTGTAAATTTCAAAAGGCAGAAGAAATAGTAGATAAGAAACTACTCAGAGATTTCATCCTCATTATGTGAGGACTTTAGATCTAGTTCTAGGTTTCTTATAGGCGCAAGCACCTATAGTTAATTACCCCTCTCAATGTTGAGAGAGAACTTTCGATTAAGACTGGTTGTTAGATCACTAAATGTGTAGCGTATAGTAGCAGCATGTGGAGTTTAAAATTTAGAATTAGAATTTTATGAAATTCATCATTATTAGCTTAAAGTGGATGGTTGGCGGAATGATGATGCGCTTGATCTAGATCCATGGATTCATCATCGGTACCATTCTTGTCCACCCCAGTCTACTTAGTCAGAGGAGGTAGTCGACCTAACCTAACCGAAGGATCCTTATCAGCAACACATGTGTTACGTTGTCCAAGAAATCCTTGTAGGCCTGGGGTGATGTTTATCTAAGAATATAGGCTTAAGCCTACCTTAGCTGACAGAGGGCTTTTTGCCCTATCAAATGTACCCTATGATTCACAACTCAAAGGGCAGAGCCATTAGGGACCTACAGGCTACGATCATAATCATAATATAATAGTTCCACTTTACGAAAACCACGATGGAGGACTTTGGTGCGCATCATATATGGAGTCTTGTCAAACCACGTGTCGAGGACATGCACGCTTTTGGGGTGAGATTAAGAGTGAACATAGTAGAACACTTGACTTGACATTGGCTCCTTTGTGAGCTAAAGTTTTCTTAATTTATCACCTTCAACAAACTGTTGTGGAAGGTGGATTGAATGGAGTTTGCTTTAAGCTTTTAAAGATTAAATTTTATTTGAGCAATTTTTAGATTGATGCTTAATTTGAGTTAATTTGATTTGAGATTAGAATCATATTTTGATGAAAGTATCCCCTCCGATTGAACTCGCCATTCAACATAGCCATCATCGGAGTAGATGTATTATTTTAGGTCTTGTCAACTCTATTAGTTTAATAATAGATGATCGAATTTACTGTCATATGATAGAATTAGCTTCTCAGATGTTTCAATAAGCTGAAATTCTTATAATAATTAGATTTTTAGGTTTTGTTAATCCAAACCCAGTCCTAAGACCAAACCGGGAAGCAACCCGCGCAGCATCCTTTAATACTAAGTTTAAGCATTCAGCATAGTGTTGGGGCCCATGCGGGTGATTATAATACTTGTATGAATTTTTAGAAAGCTCAAATTAAATTGAAGATTGCTTTATATTTCATAGAAGAATTCATTTCTTTTAAATGATTGCACAAACTCTGAAGCACTTGAATTAAGTGATAGTTGGCTCCATAATTTATGAAAAATTAATACATTTGAAGTGTATTCAGAATTTAAGCCAACACCTTATGTCTGCTTGTACAAAGAGTTATAGATTTGATGGAGTTTGAAGGTATTATAAATTGATCTAATATCTTATTAGATCCATTGGATTAATATTGAATTGCTTTCTTTTATTCCAAATTTATTAGTCTTTGAATATTCAATAGACTCTCGCTCATGATAATTCTCAAATTCATCACCAACTATACTCAATTTCTCCTTGATCCAATTCGAGTATTTAATAAGACGAGAATATGCTTCAAATATTTTTCAAGAATTCATTGATTTTACTTATTAGCAATTATTTGATCTCATGGAAAATCTCTTATGAATTCTTTGATTTTCTTCAATTTATTTGGGTATATTTGAAGAGTATGTCTTAATTCCAAGAGGCTCTCTTATGCTTTGATTTGATGTCCAATTGAGATTCTTACTCCATTTGATACCAGACCTAATTTTCAATTGTTCAATTACTTTCACTCATATTGAGTACTCATTTGTAAATTTAATACTTTTAATATTCAAAGAGAAACTCTATTCATATACAGAGACATCAACTCTAATATAGATTTATCCTTAACTCCACATCAGGCTTCATATTTATTTAATAATTGGACTTCAAGTTCATCCTAAGTTTCTTGTGGATTTAGTGTTTGACTCCCCACATTTTGATTAAAGCCTATTTAGCTTTGAAGAATTTGCAAGAATACAAACCCACTTTGTCATGGACTTTACATTTGTTATTTTGCTTCAATTTAAGTCATAGAAAATTGCAATTAAAGCCTGTGAGTTTAGTATTATTTATCAAACCTTGTCATTGCACTTAATCATTAAACTTAAATATCCCACATCGGCTCTTTCCTTTTCTATAAATAAGGCTAAGGGAGGGCCTTCCATTTCATATAGTTTGCTTGAGGGGTTGGAGTGTTTTGGAGTTTATGAGAGTGGAGAAAGATTTAATTACATTCCAAGCAAGCATTTTATCCTTAAAGTATTTGCTGCCTATTTTCTTTGATTTAGGGCTTATCATTGTATTCACTATGCATCTCTTATTTAATTTTAGATTTAGATGATTTTCATTTCAAGTTTCTCAAGTCCAGAATTTCAGTCTAAATTTTGTCAATATTTCAGCATATGAGTGCAACATCTAGCAATTCTTTTGGCTTACTGATATGGGTCTGGTCCAGTTAGGCTTGAGTTTGGTTCAGTGAGTTGACTCGCTGAGTGGTCTGAATCCGGCTGAGTTAATTAATAATTGGGGAAGATTTTTTGGGTGCTTTCTGAACCGTTGGATTAGCGCCTTTGTTCTTGGCCGTTGGATCTAATCACTCAGATTGAGTTTCTCTTGAACTGAGTCTTGAACTGTCGGATTGATTGGTTTCTTATCTGCCCTTGGATTGGTGTTTTGATCAAGCGTTTCTTGCTTCCTGTTGCCCGTTAGTGGATTACACGTGCTTGGTTCTGAGCGGCTTGATCCCTTGCCTGGTTTTGTGTTCCTTTGAATTGATCTGAGCCGTTGATAGAGGCTTATGAGGCTGCTTCTTGGCCGTGGGATGAAACTTCTGAGGGAAGCTTGCTTTAACCTTTACTTTGGTTTGTTTCCTTCGACTGTTCGAGCCATCGTCACTCCGAGAGAATGGAGGGTATGCGGGAGCAAAGGGAAGGAATCCGAAGGGTGACTCATCGGAGAAAATGCTTTTTCGGGGAGGACAAATCGGTGTAGAGGCTTGGGGATGAAGGAGAAGAAGATTAGACACTAAAGGAAGGGTTTCTTTGCAGAATCTTTGATCTCCCCTCTGTTTGGTTTCTGACCTCTATTTATACTCTTTGTTTTACCTTCTTTAGCTTGGATCTATCATGCAAACTTCTACTTCGGTTACAAGTTGTTATCAAACTTGCTTCAATCGTTCTGGCAGTTGAGGTATGAGCAATATTATTTTCTTACTCTTCTTGATTTTTTGAATTTAAGTCTTACGTTCCTTTTGGCGATTAATCTTGTTATGGGTTTATTTTATCTTGGGGAAGCTCAGAATTAGTATCTGATTTCTTTTATTATTATCTCTTGTTTTAGGTGTTGATGCAGGATTTTTTACGGAAGTTGATTTGGCTTCACTCTTGTTATACTTCTGTTGTTCATCTTGGTTCTAATGTGTATTACTTCTCTGTAATTGCTTCTGTTCTTGTGTATTACTTGCAGGAGGGCTCTGAAATGCTTTGCTCTGGTTGCTTTACTCCTGTTGTTGTTATTAATGTATAGTTATGGTTCTGTAATTCATTCTTGTTATTCAGATAAAACTTGTTTAGTCTTCTGCTCTGTACTTGTCGGGATTTCCTTTTGCTTTCGATTTTGAATTACCTGTTTATTTCTTGTAGCTGATCTAGCTCTATTGGAGAGTTAATGTTGTTATTAGTATTTGCATGGCTTCTGTAATGGCTGTTATTCTTGTTATGCTCTCTGTATATTGATTTTCTGAATCCTTTATGGTTGTATTTGGTCTTCCTTCCTGTACTGAGTCTGTTATCATTGTAATTCTTATTATTGTATGTTATAATTTGATAATTAGATGATTTGGGATCACATCATTACCCTCCCTCACCTTGTCCTCGAGGTCCTGATCATGCCTTCTATGATTTCTCAATTGAGCAGGATCATCGGTTGATAGCCCCTTCCTTTGGATTACTATGTCGATTGCTATAGTGTCTTTTGTTCTAATGAATTGGATGGTTCTTGCTGATGTAGATGAAGGATCCTGTCCCTTGTTGTGTCTCCCAGTATTACCCTTGTAATGTGGCAGTATTGTTGACTGTATTCTATGAGAATTCTTTGTGACCCTTTATTTGAGTTTGGTAAGCTTGTTGTGCCCCCAAACTTCTACTTATAACTCTGGCATTTCTTCTTTGCACTATGCCCTATGGTATTTTATAGATTTGGGCTATATCTGAATTATAATTCTAGGCTAAGTAAGTGGTTAGAACTATTTAGAATGTTTATAATTATACAACCTCTATGTCATTTGTCTTAGCCTGGATTGAATGGCTGATAGTTTAAGCTTGTTTCTAATACTTCTTCTTGTATCCACTGTCTTTCTGGTTGAGTATCTTGTTGTAGTTGATACTCTTGGTCCTCATTGACCATCATGAAGGCAAATAATTTGGCTTGACATATATGTCCTCTGTGATATTTTTCCTCACAATTGAAACACAATCCTTTCTTTTTCTTTCTTCCATTTGTGTAGGTGTCAGCCTCTGAATTGCTATTGGCTATTTATTTTAATTATTGCTGTGTTGATTGGTGTTTGTGGGAGTAGACAGTATGAGTTGTTGCTGTAATTGAGGTTGTTTTCTTTGGATATTTTTCTTGTAGTTTAGCCATGTGAATGTCATCACTAGCCTATCTTCCATGAGTTTGGCCAATTGAAATGCTTTTTTAGAACTAGTAATGCTCTTACTTCCCTCTTGATATCATGTTTAAGCCCGATTCAAAAGCTTTGTAAAAAATTCGTGGAATGCACGAAATTTGATTAAGTTCTTCAATTATTGTAGAAGTTCGAGCATTTGTTGTCACGTAATTTAGTTAATTCTTCTTTCAAATCTACGTATAGAGGGACCAAATCTCCGAATAACCATTCTTTAAATGGTGTCCATGAATGATTATTTAAGTGCATATATTGATACTAATAGTCAGTCCATCCATATAAGATTATAAACTTCTCTTCGATAAAGCGTAATATTGAAATCGACTGTTTTGAGCATGACTTTAGGATTGTCTCCATTAAACCTTGGCATATCTACTTTAATAATTAATATTTTGTTGTGTTTGTGGTTATTTGGAGGATAACATTCAGTATGAGATGATGTACATACACGGGATTGGATTTGTTGCTATTCTTGAGAGTTTTCTCCAATTTTTCTTATAGAAGCTAGTCTTCTTGAAACTTCATTTAATATCATAGATTGAGGACATTTGCTCATTCTGTTTTGTTTAGCCTTGTCACACATTCTTTAGGGTTTTGATGTGTGTCTTGTTCCTTCTGCCATTTCTGTATGATGTAATCAACGAGAGCACCAATGATATGGGTCTGGTCCGGTTAGGCTTGAGTTTGGTTCAGTGAGTTGACTCACTGAGTGGTCTGAACCCGGCTGAGTTAATTGATAATTGGGGAAGATTTTTTGGGTGCTTTCTGAACCGTTGGATTAGCGCCTTTGTTCTTGGCTGTTGGATCTAATCACTCATTGAGTTTCTCTTGAGCGAGTCTTGAACGATTGATTGGTTTCTTATCTACCCTTGGATTGGTGTTTTGATCAAGCGTTTCTTGCTTCCTGTCGCCCGTTAGTGGATTACACGTGCTTGGTTCTGAGCGGTTTGATCCCTTGCCTGGTTTTGTGTTCCTTGGAATTGATCTGAGCCGTTGATAGAGGCTTATGCGGCTGCTTCTTGGCCATGGGATGAAACTTCTGAGGGAAGCTTGCTTTAACCTTTACTTTGGTTTGTTTCCTTCGACTATTCGAGCCGTCGTCGCTCCGAGAGAATGGAGGATATGCAGGAGCGGAGGGAAGGAATCCAGAGGGTGACTCGCCGGAGAAAATGCTTTTTCGGGGAGGACAAACCGGTGTAGAGGCTTGGGGATGAAGGAGAAGAAGATTAGACACTAAGGAAAGGGTTTCTTTGCATAATCTTTGATCTCCCCTCTGTTTGGTTTCTGACCTCTATTTATATTCTCTGTTTTACCTTCTTTAGCTTGGATCTGAGCTATCTATACAAGCCTAACTACTTTCTGTTATAAGTTGTTATCAAACTTGCTTCAATCGTTATGGCAGTTGAGATATGAGCAATCTGTTATTTTACTACTCTTCTTGATTTTTTGAATTTAAGTCTTCTGTTCCTTTTGGCAGTTAATCTTGTTATGGGTTTATTTTATCTTGAAGCTCAGTAATTAGTATCTATTGATTTCTTTTATTCAATTGTCTCTTTTAGGTGTTGATGCGATTCTTCTAAGTTGATTTGGCTTCACTCTTGTTATACTTCTGTTGCTCATCTTGGTTCTGATGTGTATTACTTCTCTGTAATTGCTTCTGTTCTTGTGTATTACTTGCAGGAGGGCTCTAGAATGCTTTGCTTTGGTTGCTTTACTCATGTTGCTGTTATTAATGTATAATTATAGTTCTGTAATTCATTCTTGTTATTCAGATAAAACTTGTTTAATCTTCTGCTCTGTACTTGTCGGGATTTCCTTTTGCTTCCTGTTTTGAATTATATGTTTGTTTCTTGTAGCTGATATGGCTCTGTTGGAGAGTTAATGTTGTTGTTAGTATTTACATGGCTTCTGTAATGGCTGTTATTCTTGTTATGTTTTATGTATATTGATTTTCTGAATCCTTTGTGGCTGTATTTGGTCTTCTTTCCTTTCATCATTATCATTGTAATTTTATTGTTGTATATTATAATTTGCGATTAGAGGATTTGGGATCACATACACTTTATCTACATGAAGGCAGTGGTGTCTTCGATCTTCATACCATACTATCTTTATTAGTAAGATCTTGAAGCACGCAAAGAGCATTATATATATATATATATATATATATATATATATATATACATATATATATATATATATATATATATATATATATATACATTCACATGTTTTCAAACTCATTTTCCTGTGCACATGTAATGATCAGGTGGGTTCGGCCAAGAGGAGATTTCAACTACGGAGGTTCGGCTAGGGGATGATTTCGGTTAGGAGAGATTTTGGCTAGGGAGGTTTCAGATTTTGGCTAGGGAGATTGCAGATTTCGGCTAAGGAGTTTGCAGATTTCGGCTAAGGAGGATTTCAGATTTCGGCTAAGGAGGATTGCAGATTTAGGCTAGAGAGGTTCGGCTAGGGGAGAATGAGGGAAGGAAATGGAAAAATTTTTGGATGGCTTGGGCATTCGATTTGGAGGAGAATCGGCTGGCTGCTCCAAGTGGACGGAAAAGAGAGGGAGGAAAGAAGATGCCTACTCAATAGGGTGAGGGAAGAGGGAAGAGTGGAAGAGTGGAAGAAGAACCTTACAGCTTGCTTGCCTTGCGGCTTGGATGAGAGGAAAAACCAGTCAAAATCTGAGGGAACTGTCGGTTGTTTAAGGAGGAGGAAGGAGGGGGAACGGTTTGTGCGATCGAAAGGGGAGAGCCGAGCGAGAACTGGTGAAGAGGGAGAGATCGAACGTGAAGCCTTCAATTTGTGGGAGATCGAACGAACATGGAAATCATCTGCGAAGGGGGACGAGCAAACGAGTGAATCGTGCGTGAAGAGAGAGAGCCGAACGAGCGTGCCTTTAATCAGATTAGGGCTAGTTAGGATTAAGTTGGGGCTTTTTTATTAATTTTTTAAATGTCTAATCAATCTTAATATAAATTTCATACCGATAAAATCACATAATTAATATATATATATATTAATTCTAAGTTATTCGATGTTCAACTACGCTGATCCATTTTGATCGGTATTTGATTAATTCGACATCAAATCAGTAGATTTCAAAAAAAATCATCCCCAACATGAAGTTCTAAATCATATGCTTAAAACTATATAAAAGGTGCAACCTTTTGTCCTTAGTTTTCTCTTTTTTAGCACAGCTAATAGAGTTATAAAAGAATTAAACATTCAATAAGCTATTCTTGGCTTTACTTTGATTAGAGCTTATTCATGATCATTTGATTGGCTAATTGAAAAAGATTAAATATTTTTAATAAATATTCAATTGTTAAATGCATAAACTTAAATAGCTTATTATTTGATTTATTTATGATTATAATTATTATTATTTATTACTTATAAACAAACTTATTAAGATGCTTGTGACCAAGTTTGATTAAGATGCTTAAGAACAAGCTCGATAAGAACCTTTATTCATTTATTATTGTAAATAACATTATTTAAAGCTTCTGAAAAAGGTAAGTTACTGAATTCAAATTGGTTATAACTATTTAGTCTCACATCATTTGGATGAACATTTCTAAGCTTTGAGTTGACAAGATCTTGTTGGATGGGATCTTAAAGCTGATTTTGAAAATTTGTCAACTTAAATTTTTATTTTTATTTTTTTTTAATGTAAATAAAACTCATTTAAGCTATCAAATGAGCTGCTCATTTAAATTTGTATAATCACAAAATGTGTTAAGCTCATGTTGAGCTTAAACTGAGCTTGAAGAAACATGAATTTAAGTGAACCAAGTTTGAACACTATCACAAAAAGCTTGAAATAAATTCAAACTAAGCTCAAAAAGGCTAGTTGGTTCCAAACTCACTACTTATAAATTTATTGCTGACCTTGATTATACTAATTTGTCTCCATTTGTTGACTCCCTGCTATTGGGTAAACTTGCTTATTAAATTTTGAATCATTATGTCAAATTAATGGTCATCAAGTGATATCTATAGAGAATTTCTAAGTTTGTTTTCTAGGCTTTCATATGTTATTATATTGGAGAGAATATCTATAATCGTTGTCCATCCACCAATAGATAATATATAATATCTTCTACCAACATGATATGAGGCTCTTTTAAAGTTCACAACTATCACATATATTCATTGGTCAGTAATAGATCAACATAAATTCATGCAAAATAAATATTAAAAGATGGAAAATATTGAAGTTATCATGCCTATTTGGAGTAAAATTAGATGCATTTGAATTTATCACACATGTATTTGAGTTGATAATATTTATTTATAGGATTGATATAAAGCAATACATTAGTTTGAGTCATTAAGTTACTACATCTAATTATTCTAAACCTAGTAATGAACCCTAAAAAAAATCACTATCGAAATTGAGCCGTATCATCCATGGTTAGTTGACAATGATAAAATTCTTGATATGGCACTTAAAATACAACTAGTCGAAGTACGAATCTTGATGTCAAAAGCAAGTTGATCCTAAGTTGAAACTGATCGAGATCAAGCCCTTAAAATATCATTGAAAACTTTGAGATATCAATTAAATCCCTAAATAGCTCTTAAACATGGAGTGTTTATAGCCAAATCGAGCGTCTCGATGAGCCGGATCTAACAATCCCAAGATCTTATAATTCTGACTTCATTTGAGCATTCAAATACTTAAAATACATCAAATGATCAAAAGAATCATTTTGAACCGTCCGATGGAGTGGAGTGGTACGGGTTTTGCATGTATTTACAGAAACACCACTCCTCCAGTCCATAAATAGCCCCTCATTCTTCACATGAAGGCGCGAAGAAAAGAGAGCTCTAAAGCTTGAAAATCCTCCAAGCACTGTCGTGTAACGGACCACCCCGTTGGTGGCCAACCATTGTCGGCGACCCGCCGATTCACAGTCGTCAATCTCTGTCATTGGTCATCACCGCCAACCACTGTCATCGGCAGCCGTCGCCGGTCATCGTCGTCAACCATCGTCGTCAATCATCGTCGTCGGTCATCATCGCCGACTATCAACGCCGATCACCGCCGCCGACTACCATCGTCGGTCATTGCCGATGACCATCGCCAGCCATCTCCGTCAGTCACCATCATGACGACCTTCATCGTTGATTCCCTCCCGCATTTCACTCATCTACCACTTCACTGTTACAACTTTAACGCATTATATAGTTGTTGTCGATTCGATTCCATTGTCGCCCTTCTATACAATTCTGTAATCCCATATCGGGAAAACTTTGTACTCCAAAATAATACATAATGGAAGATTTTTACTGGGCTAGGCCCCGTGATTTTTTACTCTATTCCTGGAATTTTTCCACATAAAAATTCTGCAATTTTCTTATTAATTCTTCAAATATTTATGTGTGTTGAACTCCACAACAAAGCTAAGACGTAAACTCTTACTCTACCGCAATTGATTTTTTAGCACGTAATAGTTTGGCTCCGTCTGTGGGAACAGAATCTCACAATCATAATTTTTGTGAACACCGCGTCATGGCCAATAGGCGCAATACTCGTTACAACGGAGCCTCCCGCTCCAACTCCCATCACTCTCGAAACCAATCCTTGAACCAAGGACGTCAAGCTTCTGCCTCACTCCCCCCTAATATGCGTGACCCAGTCGACGAAGGTGCAACCGAAATCTCTTCAGAAGATCATGTGCATCGAATGGAAGAGTCTCAAAATGAGATTATCCGACTTTTACGAGGAACACGACCGCCACTACCATGGCAAACACATCTCCCCCAAGATTGATCATTAATCGCGGGAGGTCAAAATGTTAATCTCCTTGACAATGAAGTTCCTCTGCTTCCAAACCGTGATGCCGATCTTCTTGACACTGATAGTTCTACACATCCATCATCACTCAGCGCTAATCCACCAATTATTCTTTGGTAGCACGCGTTCTCATCCTGTTGACCTCACTCATCATGTAATACGTGCAGAGTTACGAAGCTTAATGCAAGATGAATTTCACCTTAGAGATAGAAATCATCCTCCCCCTCATCGTGGCTATGAGGAGTCCTCACCTTTAGTTGAAGCTATTCTTCAACATCTTATTCCCGTAGGTTTCAAGCTTCCGAGCATTGATTCCTATGATGGGGCAACTGACCCACATGAACACATCGACCATTACAGGACCATCATGCATATCCAACGAGCTCCTAACACACTGCTTTGTCAAGTCTTTCCCGTTACCCTCAAGGGGCAAGCTCGTACTTGGTTCTACTCCCTTCCAAGGGGATCCATCCATACCTTTGAGAAACTCTCCATCTTTGTGGAGCAGTTCATTGCAAACTAGAGCATCATTAAAGATTCCTCCCATCTCTCCGGCATTTGTCAAAATAAGGGTGAATCAATTAAGGAATACTTATAGAGGTTCTCCTTAAAAGCTCGCCAAATACCTGGGGTAGACCCTGAATTACTAAGAGGAGTTTTCCTTGGAGTGCTCCGTCCAGGACCTTTTTATTCATCACTAATGCAAGATACTATCCACTCATATGCCGACTTGGTTCATTGTATGGAAGCACAAATTTCTGCTGATGAGGCTATTAATGCCCATCGCAAATAATTTGAATAATCTACAGGAAAACGTAAGAGCGACCCAGGGAATCTGGACCGACAGTCCCATCAAAAGAAGCAATAAGGCAGCTATGATCTCCCTCCATGACCCTCACATCAACGACGTGAATCACGCCCATAAAAAGAATACACACCACTGAACACATCCCGTGTTAACATCCTGATGACCATTCGAGATGAAGAAAACATCAAGTGGTCACATCCACTGAAACCAAATTCAGAAAATCAAGAGCAATATTGTCACTTCCATCGAAGTCGTAGACATACTACTGAGGCATGCAAACAACTCAAATAAGAAATTGAGAGCACATTCAACAAGGATATCTACGTCGATTCATGAAGAATCAATCGACTCAAACAAACATAACTCTAACTGGGGGGAAACCAGGACAATCATCACAGAAATAATAAAATAGTCACCAAACAGTTGGGGAAATTGAAATAATCACGGGAGGACCAATACTATCTAATCGAGTTCTCATTATCACGTCTGAAGAGCCAGAGTTTAATAAATCTCGTATTGATCATTCCATCACTTTTAATGACTCAGACTTGGAAGGAGTCCAAGTTCCACATCAAGATCCTCTTGTCATCAGTGCGGGGATTGGTGACCCCTGTTATGTTGTTAAGAGAATTTTGATTGATAATGGGAGTTTCATTGATGTTTCATTTTACTCCACCTTTCTTAGCATGGGCCTGGTTAAGGAAAAACTTTAACCTACTGTAGGACCGTTATATGGGTTTGATAATTGCCCTATATAAGTGGAGGGGATAATCATCCTTCCTGTTGTTCTCGAAGAACTTCCTCAACAACTCACTCACTCAGTTCAATTCATAGTGGTCAAGTCAAATTCAGCATACAACGCTATCTTTGGAAGACCCCTCCAATCAATATTCGGTGCTGTCACCTCGATACCTCATCTTAAGATGAAATTTTAAACTCCCATTGGGGTTGGAGTGGTCTGTGGAAACCAATAAATAGCATAATCATGTTACCTCAAATAAGCTCAACCACGCCCTTCAGTGACCTTCAACATCAAGAATTTTAATCTTCACGATAAAGAAGTACCTCAGAGAATTTTGCCTATAAAAGACTTGCTCACTGCTATCGATGACCAACCGCTATGACCAAAGATCCAGAAAAAAATCTTCCTAAAACTTGGAACATGGAGGGTCAAAAGTGTTATATGTAATCCTTTGTGCATAAATATTGCAACCTTTAATTTACTCGCTTGTCTTTTCCTCTCCACCTCTCTTTTTAGTAACTCCCTAAAATGTATCTGCCCCTTTGTTAAGTTATCTTATGACAATATTGTATCAGACATTATCAAAGTAATGAGTTTATGGATTTTTCTTACAAGCTTATTTCTTCTTCATTTAATCCTCCCACTTGAGAAATACACAACTCACGTTGTATTCATGGGCATGATCAATTCCTGGGGACTTGATCGACCTCTTCCATATTGTAAGAAGTCAAGTAACACTTTGACCGATACCTGGGATAGTCAAAAGGTCCTTGGTGGACATGCACCTCTTCCATACAAGTTAACGCATCGAGTCACACTCGACAAACAACTTCGATAGGTCAAAATCTCGGCCGATTCTTATTCTTCCATACAGATTGACGTCATTGAGTCACACTCTGACAAACAACCTCGGATAGGTCAAAAATCCTCAGCGGATTCAATTTAACCTCTTCCATACAAGTTAACGTCATCTAGTCACACTCTGACAAACAACCTCGGATAGGTCAAAAATCCTCAGCGAATTCAATTCAACCTCTTCCATACAGGTTAACGTCTTCGAGTCATACTCTGACAAACAACTTTTGATAGATCAAAAATCCTCATCGTCATCAAACTCCGTCACCGGTCGTCACCGTCGGCCATTGCCACCGGCCACCATCGCCGGGCATTGCCATCAACCATCATCGTGGTTGCCACCGCCATTACTATCACCGCCACCCGTCGTATTGCGTTAACCTCATCGTGGCCATCACCGCGACCACTATCATCACCACGCGGGCATCGCCGTCAACCATCATCACCGCCGACAACTGTCGCCGACCACTATCGTCGTACATCGCCGTCAACCACCGTCACCGGTTATTGTCGCCGATCATCACCTCTCAACCCTGTCGGTTTGACGAGGATGGTTGATGCCTCTTTCAAAGGAAAACTGGAGC
The DNA here is from genome assembly GCA_021442155.1 of Cymbidium sinense. NCBI lineage: Eukaryota > Viridiplantae > Streptophyta > Magnoliopsida > Asparagales > Orchidaceae > Cymbidium > Cymbidium sinense. The sequence goes on along the minus strand of CM038228.1, from coordinate 3,580,068 downwards.
CACGACGTATGTACCACGGGTCTTGATCACCTCCAAACTTGGTCGGTCCGACGAGGCCGGTTGAAGCCTCTTTTGAGGGAAAACCGGAGCCATGACGTATGTACCACAGGCCTTGATCGCCTCCGAACCCGGTCGGTCCGACGAGGTCAGTTGACGCCTCTTTCGAGGGAAAACCGGAGCCACAACGTATGTACCGCGAGCCTTGATCGCCTCCAAACCCGGTCGATGAGGCCGGTTGACACCTCTTTCGAGGGAAAACTGGAACCATGACGTATGTACCGCAGGCCTTGATCGCCTCCGAACGACCTTCTCCTAAGTAGAAGAGGAACACTAGAGCATATGAGGTGTTTGTTATCTCCCTTGGCCCTAGGGGGTTTTTATAGACCCTCTATAGAGGCAAAAAGGTCAAAAATCGCTGAAAATCGCTAAAAACCATCAAAAATCATCGAAAATGGGTGTTTGCACTGGGGCTGCGTTCCAGCATCGCTACCATCGCCAGTATCAGTGTGCTCGGCCCAAGGTGGCGCCGATACCACGCTGCCTGCTGTCGACCACCGCCCACACGCGGCTCCCGCCGCTGTCCGCGCGATCCGTGTGGCCCACGCGCACAACCGCAACCCGCCATTTCAAACCGCAGCCATAAAGCCAACCCACCCACGGTGCGGGCTCGGGCACACGCTGACTCCGTAAGTGCCTAGATGGGTCCATAACCTCGAAATCTTGCACCTGCGCATACCCGCACACATTCGTGGCCCTGCACTCGCTTCCATGATCATAATCTTGTGCTCTCATAAAGATCTATTCTTTCAAAATATATGGTTAATGGAACCGCAAATTTCATTGAAGAATTTGCTATTTTCAAGTATTTGGCAAATATATTTTTAGATGATTGAGATAATGTCATCCAAAATTAGGGGGCAACTGATATGACACTTAAAATACCACTAGTCGAAATACGAATCTTGATGTCAAAAGCAAGTTGATCCTAAGCTGAAACTGATCGAGATCAAGCACTTAAAATATCATTGAAAACTTTGGGATATCTATTAAATCCCTAAATAGCTTTAAAACATAGAGTGTTTATAGTCAAATCGAGTGTCTCAACGAGCCGGATCTAACAAGCCCAAGATCTCATAATTCTGACTTCATTTGAGCATTCAAATACTTAAAATACATCAAATGATCAAAGGAATCATTTTGAGCGTCCGATGGAGTGGAGTGGTACGCTTTGCATGTATTTACAAGCTACTCTCCAATCTATAAATAGCTCATCATTCTTCACATGAGAGCCAAGGTAAGAGAAGAGAGCTCTAAAGCTTGAAAATCCTCCAAGACAATCGGTACCACTGACGTGACCCACCCGTTGGTTGCAACCACCCGGCCGCGCCGCCACGCTGATCCTCGCCATCATCTCGCTGGTGATTACCGCGACCACTGCTGCCGGCTATCGTGCCAACCATCGTTGAACTATCGTGCTGGTCATCATCGTCGACCACCGACACCGGCCACCCGCCAACTACATCGTGCGCCGACCATCGGTCATCCGCGCCACCATCACGACTTCATCGCGCCGATCCCCGCTATTCACCATCTTCTACTACCACTAGCAACTTTTACAACCTAAACGTGACTATATATTGTTGTCCGAGATTCTCATGTACCCCTTCTCATATAATTGTAATCCGACGTGAAAAACTTTGTACTCCAAAACAAATACATAGTGGAAGATTTTTACTAGGCTAGGCCCCGTGATTTTTTACCCTATTCCTGGGATTTTTTCACGTAAAAATTCTGCAGTTTTCTTATTAATTCTTCAAATATCTGTGTGTGTGCTGAACTCCACAACAAAGCTAAGACGTAAACTCTTACTCTACCACAACTGGTTTTTTAGCACGCAATAATTCTTATGAGACTCATCCATGATAAGCTAATAAGTATTAAAAATGTGAGTCATAAACTTCTAAGTGTAAGTGGATGATAAAATGAGTTGCCAAAAATCTCAAGATAAGAAAAAAAATTTTACCATCATGCATTTCGATTATGATTTTATTTATTTTTTAATTTGTCTTCTAAATAGACCTTTTAAAATACAAATGACGTAGGCACTTAATGATAAGTAGACTCTCAAGGCATATCATATCATGATTAAACAAACCCATAAGATACTAACCTATGACATAGCTATATGAAAGAAATAAGGATGTAGACATTGTTGCCTTCTTTCAATAAGAAAATTCTTATGTGAAAGATTGGAAAGCAATAAATGAAATATTCACATACTCTCACCACTAAGAATAAAAGAAGAGATACACACAAGTACAAGAAAGAAGATTAGTTAGAAGACATCATAACATGCAAACATACATATATATACATATATACATATATACATATATATCAACTAGCCATCAGTGGATAATTATATAAAAATGTGCTACCATTACCATTATATAATTGTGATGAATTTGACTTGCACTATTAAAATCAAAAATATTTATGGAGAAAATAATACAAAAAACAATTATATTTTTTCCATCAGTTGATTAGAACAAATAAAATGAAGAAAAAAATGGCATTGTAATAAAATGCAGCACAAAAATAACATTAGATACAGAGAAATAGCAATCACAAAAAATATATGCTTATGAACATACAAAAAAAATGTTGTAATAAAAAAAGAAAAACAACAAATTTAAGTGAAATTGAGTAAGAATATTATTAAATTTAACAAATTGAGTCAATTTGTCTTGATGATATATTTATGAAAAGTTAATTAGAGTTCATATTACTCTTAATTAAATCTAAAATAATAATTTTAAAATTCATTAAAATGGACAAATTATTTAGTATATTTGGGCTAATTTTTTTCAAAATTAAATCAAACAAAATAATTTTTGGCTGTATAAAATTTGTAGCACCCATTGTAATTTCTAACTAATTGTTTATTTTATAGAAAAATCATGTCCTCTTACATTTAGGGCTGAGATTTTGGCTGAAAGATCTAAGATTGGTTGAAGGTTGAATTAATATATGGCTTGATCAAGCCACAAACAAATTTTGGCCCTATCTAATTTTGAGTCGCAATGAATTTGCTCGAACAAGTTTGAAATTGTATCAAATATATATATATATATATATATATATATTTTAGAACATTAATAAAGTGATAGCTTGTTTGAGTATTATATCATGTGCCAATCAAGGATATGTTTGGGATAACTGCAGCTGTCTGAAAAAATAATGATGAAATTACATCCGAAGAAGTTGCTATTTAAAAAGTTACTATGAGTAGCATAATTTTTTATCACTTAAAAAAAGTAAATTTTAATTTTCTTGCAGTCATCTCACTCTTCTAGATTATATTGAAAAATATAACTTTTACCTTACAATTCATTTAAAATACAAATAAAATATAATTTTTCAAATACCACTTACGATAAAATTTAGATCGTAATGCAGGCTGAAAACATATTTAAGTCTATTTAACTTTTCACATTGCCTTTAATTCTAAACTATGCGGCAACATAGTTCTTTTAAAAAATAGACAACTACTTAGTATCTTCAACATTTATATTGTTTTTTTTTTATCTATTTCGTAAATCAATTTTGGATGTTTTGTTTTTATGGAGTTCGGGTTCTTAGAAAAACAAGGTTGTTTATATAGAATCAGTTAGCTTAGAAATTTCGGTTGTTTTGTATTGCTTAGCTTGCATTTTTGTTAAAATAGAAATTTTGTTCGAGGATCCATAAAGTTATAAAGCCTTGTTTTGAAAGAAATGTTAGAATTACTTTAACGAAATGTAGTTATCTAAGAATTTTGGCAACTTTATGTATATTTTTGAATTATTCTTAACTATATTTAGCTGATTTATTTCAATGCATCATTGTTTGTAGTGTCAAGATAGATGATGAGCTCGAGTCACCATCTCCATTGTGTCCCCAATAATAATCAAGTGTTTTGTAGATGCAATTTACAATACATTTTATATACTTGTCACAGAGGAGTAAATTGTGACAAAGAATTTTCTCAATGTCCATGAAACTGATCAGAAGGTGATTGTAAAATTTTCAAATGAGCATACAAAGTTGAACCATCACTACAAGACATTTTGCATCTGTTTGAAGCTCACAATAAGATGTTTAGGAAGTACTTCGAGGAAATATTATTTTATTTCAAAGTTCTCGTCAGAGTTATCATATTTGTTATGTATTTTCCAGATGTCTAAGATATCAATGTTGTGGAGGTGTTAGTGAAGTGTTTATGAACTTATTGTTTACTATTTGTATTTGTGGTCTATTATATATGTTGTAACCGTGAAAGTATTTTAAAGAAATTGTGGCTATATAGTTTATTGCATTGTATTTGTTGTTTTTGTCAATTATAAAATGTTGTAACCGTTAATGTGTTTGTTATGGAAATTATCAATTTGCCTTGTGGCTATGTACATCTTTCTCTGATTTGTATGTTTTTCATTATTACATTCATTAGAACTTAGTTTTTTTAAGATAGTAATCGGTGGATGGAGTAATAATTAATGAGTTAATTAATTTAGTCAATAAAAATCACACTATTGTAAATATATCTATTTAATCGACTAGCTAGCAATCGGTGGATGGAGTAATATCATTATCTAACTCGAGCTTAGTTCAAATTAGACTATCGAGCCTTCCAACGAGTAACTCAGTTAATAAAATAATTCTTGATTGAGCTTTTTAATGAATTTGTTCACAAGTTTTAAATGATATTATTCATGAACATAAATGAATAGAACGACAAGATACACAAGCTTGTTTAATGAAAAATACATTGTTTGCATATAAATTCAAAACCACAATACTTTCAATAAAAACAAAAAAAAAGTGATATGGTCTTCCCCAACAGTGAAGCATCTTCAGGACATGGCTCACCACAATCTGAATTTTCATTTTCAACAAAGTTCTGCATATATTGAGGAACAAGAAATTGCAACAATTTGGAGAAGCGTTACTAAAATTTTTTATAGAGTCCTAATCAATAGTGGACCATACAGAAGGAAGACTCGACCATGACCAGTAAAAAGAGCCTTCAATTGGCGGTAAAGAGAATAGAAATCACGGTAGCGACGTTCAACATTCCATTCATCTGTACCACTCAACACTTTTATTTGATATATTGTATACTCCTAGACACCAACCAACCTCTCCACAAAAGAAACATCTCCCTTCTTCTGGCTTTAGAGCACCAAAATCACTAGTAAGCAGACCTTTCTCCGCATCTTCAGAAATGCTTGCGACCTGCAATTTTAATTCAGTATGATAACCAATTAGCATAAAAAAATGCCACAAATACTTCTTCAGACATCTGGACTTATGAACAGCCGAAACAGCAATAGTGCATGAAATAAGTGGGCAAAATGGTTGAGAACTGAAACAACAGTGTAAAGCCAAAACCATGATTGGCAATTGATAAAAACTCTTCAACTCAACCATAATACAGCAGTGTAAAGCCTCATATTCTGTCTGATAGCTACTCAGAACTCTGCCCTTTACATTTAGAACAACACCTATCCAAACCTATCGATATGCAGAAAAGTAATTTGAGAGAACTCACCTTTATCATAATCAAAAGGCAGTTGCAGAAAACTTTGAACAATGGATAATAGCTCTTACAAACGGTTTGTACCTGAACATAGTTACATCTATATCAATTACAAAAAATCTTGAAACAGCTCTTACAATACAGTTTGTGCCCAAAAATAGCTACAAAAGCATAAGTTACTATTTAGCAGAAGTATATCAATCTGGTGTTTGTTTTCGATATATGTGTATGGGAGATACCATGCAGATCTGAGGGTGTACTTATTGAGATGATAGGGTACGACATCAAGGAATGGTGCACTATCTCGAAAGATAGAAATCACCACTCTATAATGGACCTAATCACCTAATAAGGACTCCTAAGTCATGATGTGTCTTTAAATATACCAGAGATTTTTCCTCTATTTTACATGGATGAATAAAGCAGAATTTCTTTAAATTGGGTTCTAAAGTTCCCTATGGGGGCAAGCACCCGTAGTTAATTACATGCTAAGAAAGGTGAGTTTCTTAAGAATACTCTCAATTAAAGTAGACAATTGCTGTCTCTAAAGATTTCAAAGATAGGACTATCAATAAATTGGCTATGTTTGAAAAATCAATTGGGGTAGATCAAAAAGGAGAGACTTATTATCGAAGCTAAAGGAAGATGAGTAGGGAGTGCTCATAATTCTAGGAAACCTAGTAAGCATTCCAATTTTTCCTATGGTTGAGCTTTATATGTTTGAAGTTAAGAAGAATTATATGTTTGAATTAGAATTTATTAGAAAGCTATGACTTATAATCTCACAACACAAGGTTGTAAAAATGCCTAAGAGGTTAGGATTTATGCTTGTAGCCCGAAGGAAACAGCAACCTCAGATCCTAAATCTAGAGAGCTTTAGTAAGGGCCAAAGCACTTCCTAAATCTAAGCGAAGATGGGTATATAGTTTATCTCCACAAGAGAAGGTAAACCACCTGACTGCTGGACTTATAACCACCTAGAGTGGCAGCCAGCTAACTCCTCCTACACTTTAAAACCATGTGGTCAAGTCATTTAATTTGTAAGATGGTTAAGTTATTATTATTAGAAAGAAAACTAATGACTTTAAACTTACTCCCTAAAGAGACTAGAGCATGAATGGTATGAGTAATTACTTAATCTAATATAAATCTTTTCAATTTTTATTTGATTTTGGACTCTTCATTTTGACAAAGGCTATATGATTTTTGTATGTCTAAATGCATGTTAAAATGAGCTATGGGCCAAATTAAGAGATAAGAGAGAGAAGCTCCGTCAGTAGAAGTTGCTCTCATAGGTCAATCAGTTCCCATGCATGCAAGAATGGAGACCCTCATTTTTGCAAGAGTGGTAGAAGAAGCATGCATGATATTAGACATACAATCATACAGCTAAGGGATTGCTAAATCTTTTAATTATATTGATTTAATACCTAAGTTTTATGTGAGGTTATGAGTTATTTAGAAATTTAATTATGAGTTGTAGTTGGGTAAAAGATTTATTTTCTCTAAGAGCCTAATCGAATCCAAGCCACACTTTAAATCACCAAACATAAAGAAACTATGAAGAGGCATGTCATTTCTATTACACAATTTAAACAACACATCAATCAACTTTATAAAACTAGTACAAAAGAATAAAAGGTTAGTACGGTCGGGTACCGCTATACAACCAGAAAAGAAAATTGGGTAGCCAAGCTTTACCCTTATACAACCCGGATTACAAAAAATTAATTACAATTAAGGATGAATACATGTTGTGGGGGGTCTTGATCTTCATTCTTCATTCTTATTAATTTCTTCATATCTCCATTTCATTTAAATTGCTCCACTTCAAAGGCATCACATGGCCTCCCAAGACAAAGCCTTCTCACCAATGCTCATCCTTATGCCCCCATCATATTATTCCTAATTCCTAATTGTAAAATTATATTTAAATGAAAAGAGTAAATCTAACTACACCTGCAAACTAAATGTTAACTAAACATACATTCCACCCAAGCAGTTATATGCATAATTTGGACTTAGCACCCTACATATGGGTATCCAAGTCTACCTGTCCTAATTTAGATTATACTTAAGGGTTAAGCAACCTGCAAAAGAGTGCATTTGTATTTATTTTAAGCACCCCTTAAGCACAATCTCCTATAGAAAATATGGTTAAGCTAATCAATGTCTAACATCCAATTTATGAGGCATACACTCTAATATCCAGTCTAAAATAATACATCACAAAACTAAACATACATCAAACCATTCACTACTGTAACATAAAGCTATAAGTGGTGAGTTAATCTAAGGTGTGTGTATTAAGGCTTGTGTGGTATGTCCTAATTAGGCTTTCTTATAATTTTCTAAGCATGAAGAGATTTAATTATGAAAGGTGGTTTCACTTTAAGTGGTTTAATTGATTTGTAAGTTTTACTTAATGATTTCTTTTGTTTCATTTGATTTACACTTAACAATGAAGTGTTATAAAGAGAGGAAAAGAGAGGATTGCTCTCTTTCATCCTTACCTTAAATCACATCTAAAGCCAATTAATTAATCAATTCTCTTTAGTGAATGGCTTATTACATATTTTAATTAATCCTGAGTTTAAGTTCACTTTAAATAATCTCATTCAATAAGAAAGACTTCTTAAGATTAATTGGAATTAATTACTATCACACAATACATATTTGTTCATTTCTTTCCATCATATGTAGCATGCATATCATTAAGTCTTAAATATAATTATACATGCAATTTATATGTTAGCACACTTAAATGATGAATTTAAGTAAATGTATTTAGAATTGATGTTTTACTTGGTTGAATTATTTTGTCATATTAATTTAAATCTCTATCTAAATTCTTATACAAAAGCATATGAAAAGAGCTCTAAATCATATGACTAATCAATCCAACCACTTGAACAAAATATGAATGCATGTCTTTTTAATAGAAAGAAAAGGGTTTTCATTCATTAACTAAATATACATTCAAATGTATAAAAAATTTAAGCAAGTATGTCGCCATTGCTCTGCACCAGAGGAACGAGGTAGGAATCTCCTTGGGGCTACTTAAAGTCGTGCGTCCCCGGAATGTCCAGACTAATATACCGCTATTCTTAAATACATATGTATGTATAAACAACTATAAAAATAGAAAACTATGCAAAGGTAGAGTTTGATTTAATTGATTTAGTTATGTTAATGAATTAAAGCTTTATTTAAATTCTAATGTCAAAATGCATAAAAATGAAATCAAGTAGGTACGTCGCCATTATTTTGCACCAAGGGAGTGAGGTAGGAACCTCCTTAGGGTTACTTAAAGTCATGCGTCCATGGGATGTCCAAACTAATATACCCACTAACATTCTTACTTATGCAAATCAACATATGAATGTAAGAAAGAAACTTCACTTTATACACTAAGCTTATATTCACATGCACCTCCTATGTATATATATAATTAAAGTCACAATGTGTATATATTATTATTCATTAATAAGCCTTTGAAAATATATTTGAATTTAATAAAGATAATAGTCACACATATTTTTAACTTAAGCCAACACATGCAACTTGACATAAAGGAAATCATTTATTTTTAATTAACTTTTTGAAAGAAATGAATACATGAATCAAGTGGCATGCAAGATTTTAATATGAATGGAAAAAAATAAAGAGACACAAGCATGTAATTTCATTAAATCTAACTAATTCCTATGGACAATCATATTAAATAAGCTTATTTAAAATAAACCAAAGCTTCTTATTAAGTTATTTTTGGATGTTTGATTTGATTTAAAGGAAAGAGGAGATTCAATCATTTGCTGCTCCTAACCCATTCCCATGTTTGTTAATTAATTTGATTCAATGAAAAGATAATTAGGTGAATTTTATGGATTAATTAAGTTGTGATATGAATTAAATCAATTAATTAACCCTTACCAATGTTACCTTAAAATAATTAATCAATTAATTATGAGCCAACATGATATGCATGTAAAATAACTTGTAATGATCCTCAGAAATGAAAGGGCCTAATTCAATTAGCTCATAATTAATAATTAATAAGTTAAAAAACTTAATTAAGTACTTTTATTCCTTCTCCACACATGTAGGTTAGCCATAATTTCCTACATAGCTTTTGGTTATTAAACACAAAAAGATCTATCCAAGGAACTTAATTAGATGAGTTCTGGAGTGATTATGATTTTAATTTGGTTAATTAAGCTATTTTTAATTAATGAATTGAACCATTAATTAGTCCTAAATTAATTAGTTTCAAGTTAAGTGAAATAAACTTATGAAAAAAAATGGGAAAGAGGTCACAATCTCATTCCCCATGTCCATTCACTACTATACGATGATTAGCAAGTTTAACTAATGGTTTTCTTTCTATTTAGAATCTAATTAATTAAGAGAGTAATTAGGGCTAAGACAAATAATTTCCCTAATTAACAAAGCAATAAATCCCAAGAAAATTATAAAAGGTAGGGGTCATCCCATTAATCAATCTCAAAAAGTTTCGAATTAATTACTTGAGTAATTAAGGAGTAATTAAGCTAATTAAATTTTCAATAAAACCCAAATTAAGCCTTAATTACTATTCAAAATCAATTGAGATTAATTTTAAATTAATATCTTCTAAAATACCTTTAAAATGAGTCTTTATTAGAATTTTATGATTTTTTTTTTATGATTTCTTATAATTGTTAGAAGTTTCAGTTGATTTAAGTGACTTTCGTGAAGTCTATTAATTTATTTTATTAAAATAAACTATTTGAACTTCAAAATTTAATATCTTTCAATATAAAAGCTATTTTGATTTAAAATTTTTATGGTAGGTATACTTTAATTTCAATTTTAATACCTGAAAATTTCAACTTAATCTAATGTGTATTTTTGGTTGAATTAATGAATTTGATTTTTAGTAAAACTCAAATTATGCTCAAAATATTTAGTGAAATTTAGAATTTTGATTCATTGGATTTCCCTCAAAACACGAATCCAACGAGTTTTTATTTGTAATTTTCATTAAATATTTTAGTTTCTATGAATTTTTGAAGTTTCAGGTGATTTAAATACTTTTTAAAATTAGAAAATTTGGATTTTCTCACTTAACCAAGTCAGCCCTGACGAGGCAACGCGGTACCACGCAGCACCGCGCAATTGGGCCACATGTCACTGATATGATGCGTGAGTGGGAAAGCGGGTGAATAAGAAAGTGTCGCTCGTATCATATCAGACCATTCAATCGCAAATTGGATGGTCTGAATACGATCCGCGAGATCCGAAGGCAGAAATGTGTGATCGACGCGTGATCTCAGCCTTCCGAGCACAGATCGGATGGTCTGAATCTGATCCGCGCAATCTTATGGGCGATTTGAGCCTTCTGATGCCGTGAATTACAGGATCAGATGGTTGTTGTGCATCGTAGCTGACAGAATGACAAACTGTGGGAAAATGCAAAATGTAAACAAAATTTCATCTGAATGGGCTCATTTTTACGACGATTCACACCAAAAAACTTCTATTTCATATTAGAATTGTACAAAATAAAGCATGCGAGGGATTTCTTAGAAAAAAATCCTAAGAGCATATGAAAATCATCATAAAATAAGAAATCTTAAGGCTGGCTATGGGTTTTCTTGAAAGTTACCTCACCAAGATGATTTTTGGTGGCGGTGATGATCCGAGCACACTCTTGAGTTGGGGAAGAAGCCTTAAAATGAGCCTAGACCTTCGCCTTCAATCCAGAACGATGTATCTACCGGTGGTCGCCGCTTCCTCTCCGGAATCCACTTGATTTTGTTTGCTTTTGCTCAAAAAACAAGCGGGAATGAGTGTTGGTTGGTTTTGGGAGCTCTAAGGGATGGAAATGAGGGGAATAGGATTAGTTTTGCTGCCTCTATTTTCTGGTTTCAAATGTGCTCAAAAATCCCCTTCATTTTGTGATTTTTGGCTCCAAAATGGGTGTCCTTGGCTTGGGGTGGTTGGGAATGTAAGTGAATCATCCTAGGTGGCTCATTTTGGTTGGCTAAGGTCATGAGAAGTGGCTGTCATGAAGGACAAGTGGGTGTCCTAGCAAGGGGAGGTGGAAGTCCTTCATGCCAAGTGTTCCAATGGGAGAGGTGAGGTGAATTCACCTCCCCATGAGTCATGGTTGCCCCAACCACCTCTTAGGTTAGATGATCAGTGTCCTTGGTGTCTAGGTGGACCAATGGATGAGTGGCAAGTGACCAAGGAAGAGATATGACCATTTGGGCAATTGTCTTTTCTTATGGGATACCCTTGACATAAGGTCAAAGTGGTCATTTGGCATTGAATTTGATTTGGGTAGATTTTAAATGAGTCAAAAGTGAATTGGATAAATTTTCATGTCATTTTGAGTTCATTTGGTTTAATTTGGGTCAATTTGACCCATTTGGGCTAAATTGGGTCAAATCGGGTTAAGTTGACCAATTGGTCAAATTGGGTCAAACTAAGGGTTGGGTCAAGTTCAAATAATCATTCGGAGTATATTGGTTCAATTGATTTCAATCAATTTAGTTTAATTTAGATTTAATTTGAATTTTAGCCAATTTGATCGTTTAGGCTAATTTGGGATAAGTTGACTAATTTTGACCTAATTAATCAAATTAGCTTGAATCATGGCTTGGTTGGGTTTGGATGATCATTTTAAATATATTATAGGCTTTGGTTAAGTTCAATTTGTATTTAATTTAGATTTTGGCCAATTTGATCAATTATGTCAATTTGGGCTAAGTTGGGTTAGGTTGACCAATTGGTCAAATTAGGCTCAATTATGGCTTAGGTCAAGTTCAATAATCAATTTGGAATGAACTTGAGTCATTGGTTGCAACCAATTTGATTTAGGTTGCAATTTGGCTAGTTTGGGTTCATATGGGTTAAAGGGTTGACTTGGTCAATGAGTTAGGTTGACTTGGTTTGACCCAAGTCATGATAATTGATTAACTTGAGATGATCAACAATCATGACATAAAGTTTGAGTTAGCTTAATTCACTTTGATTTGAATTGAATCAGATTTTAGTTCATGCAGGTCAAATTAGCCACTTTGGGTCAAGTGAGATAATTGGGTTTAGTCGGCTTGATTTTGAGTTGAGTTTGATTTAACTGAGTTTATATATGTATTTTAGATTGACATATAAAATCAATTGCAATTGGTTTGGGTTCAAAAGAGTTTTGGCTCATTTGAATATTTCAAGTTAAATGGGCTAGGTTGGGTTTAACTTGAGTTTATTTTGATTTGGCATGATAATTGTAGATTTCATTATATTTGAATAGATGATTGATTCAAAGATAATCCATTGGTTTTGATTTGATTTGGGTGGGATTTGACCAAGTTCAAGGGATTGGCTTAAAAGGCTATAAATTGGATTTTGGTTTGATTTGGGTTTGGTTTTGGCTATTTGGATTTATATTTTATTTATATTTATGAATATAAATGAAAATATAAATGACTCGTGAGAAAATAACTTGAGTTTGGAGTGATTTGGAAGCAGATTTGACTAAGCTCATGGATGTAGGTCAAAACGGGCTTGAGTATGGAATTGATTTAGTTTGTTTTGATTTGGCTCATTTGGATTTGGATTTCATTTATATTTGTGAATATGAGTGAAGGAATGATTGATTTATAAGAAAATCAATCAAGTTTGATTTGGTTTAAAGGGGGTTTTGGTGAAGCATATGAAAGTGGTTCATATGGCTTAAGAAGGGATATTTGATCTTGGATTTGATTTGAGATTGATTTGTTTATTTTGGAATTAATTTATGATTTAGAATTTGATTTGAGATTGAATTGATATTTGAGAAAGTCAATTGAATTGGGATTTATTTGAATTTGGTTAAAGTTAAGTCCATAAGATGAAATCAAAGGGCCTATGAAGGGTCTTGGCATTTGGATTGATCATGGGATTGAATCATTTGGCTTATAATTTGATTTATAATTTGGATTTGAAATTTGAATTTGAATTTGAGATTTGGTTTGAGAAGGAAAGCATGGATTGGGTTTAGGCCATAGGTGGGCAAGTTTTCCTAAGTCCCTAAGGCATAACATATTCCTATGGCTAATCCTTCTAAGTCTCTAGACTTAGATTAAGTGTTCACCTAATCACTAGAGGTATTTTAAGACTAAGGAGCTCTTGGTGTCTACAAGAGTTATAGATCTATGATAACTCACTACATAAGTGAGGTCAACAAAAGGGCACCTAATATGTGTGGTGTAACTGATAAGGCACACCACACGTATTGGTGTTGACCAAGATGATCAACAATGTCTGAAGGAGTAGAAGCACTAATAGAAATGATCTACCCCTAAAGCCAAGATGTTGAAGGAACCAAGATCTTAGTGCAATACAACTCAACTTATTCCAAGGGCATAAGAGAGAAAGGAAGAATCCACTAATGGATTAAGTATGTGAACCTTCCACTAGGGAAGCAGGTGATTATCCATTAAAGGATAAGTTTTGAGTTGGTTTGATATGATTTAGGGAGAAAAGATTCGCTGGAGATGAGTGTAGGAACCTTCCACTAGGGAAGCAGGTTCAGATTATTCACTAGGGATAGGGATTTTATTTTATTTTATTTTATGAGGACTCTACTGGAGAGAGGATATGATTTACATTTCACTAGGGAGAAATTTGATTTGAGTAAATTGGTGGGCATCAACTGGGGATGAGAATTTTGTTTGATCATGATTTTGGGCTTCACTGGGGAGAGGATATGATTTGGTTTTTAGGACACATCTACTAGAGATATGAGCTCGGATTCGCTAGGGATAATGTGTATTTAATTTGGACTCCACTGGATCGAGGATGATGGATTCGATGAAATGGACCCTATTGGTGTGCAATAGATCTACTAAGAAAGAGCTAATATCAGCCTAGACCTGTCTTAGATTTACAAATCTAAAGAGATAGTCTACCAGCCATCAGGTAAGACTAACCAACCTAAGGAGTGCCTTTCGGTATGCAATGGTCAAGTTAGGAAGAAAGCTTGTAGACTTACAACATCCTAAATAAGGAACCACTGGAGTGATCGGTTGATAGCATGACAAACCGAACCCAACCAAAGGCAACTATTTGAGCGAATGTCGCTATGGACTCATATTGACTCAAGAATAGCCAAGATCAACTTAATTTTAGAAGGGCCCTATCAGTGTTTGATGGATTTACCAAAATGAGCTAATATCAGCCTAGACCTATCTTAGATTTACAAATCCAAAGGGATAGTCTACCAGCCGTTAGGTAGAACTAACCAACCTAAGGGATGTCTTTCGGTGTGCAATGGTCAAGTTAGGAAGAAAGCTTGTAGACTTATAACTTCCTAAACAAGGAACCACTGGGGTGATTGGTTGATAGCACAATAAATCAAACCCGACCTAAGGAGACTATTTAAGTGAATGTAATTGTGGACTTACATTGACTCAAGAATAGTCAGAATTAATTTAATTTTAAATGGACCATGTCAGTGTGCAATGGATATACTAAGAAGGAGCTAATATCAGCCTAGACCTATCTTAGATTTACAAATCCAAAGGGATAGCCTACCGGTCGCGAGGTAGAGCTAACTAACCTAAGGGATACCTTTCAGTGTGCAATGGTCAAGTTAGGAAGAAAGCTTGTAGACTTACATCCTCCTAAACAAAGAACCAGTGGGGTGATCAGTTGATAGCACAACAAATCGAACCTGACCTAAGGCGACTATTTGAGCGAATGCCGTTGTGGACTCATATCAACTCAAGAATAGTCATAATCAATTTAATTTGAGATGGACCCTATTGGTGTGCGATGGATCTACAATGAAAGAGCTAATATCAGCCTAGACCTATTTTAGATTTACAAATCCAAAGGGATAGCCTACCGGCTGTGAGGTAGAGCTAACCAACCTAAGGGATGCCTTTCGGTGTGTAATGGTCAAGTTAGGATGAAAGCTTGTATACTTACATCCTTCTAAACAAGGAACCACTGGGTGATCAATTGATAACATAACAAATCAAACCAGACTTAAAGTCTGTCGATGTGCAACGATCATTCTTAAAAGAATGTGTGATAGACTTATATCTCCCAAAGCAAGAACGATCGTCGGGGTGACCTATTGGTGGCACAACAAGTCGAACCCGACCTAAAGGTGACTACTGAGAAAGTGTCAACTCGAGGACTTATCTCAACTCAAAAGTAGTCAAGTGATTCCTATAGGGAGTTTTGCTGACACTTCCCTAAAGATAGGATGTCTGCTTGGGAAAGGTACCGCTGGGGGTTTTGCTCCTAATCCACAAGCGAAGATATATATTTTATTTATATGCGTGACTTTGTTGGTGTGTGAGGGACCACACTGAGAAGGAGCTTATATCAGCCTAGTCCTATCTCAAACTTATTGGACTAAGGGAGAATATGCACATCCGCAAGACAAATTCTCCAACCACAGGGGTGGCTACTAGGAAAGGGGGATTGTCCAATCTAAAAGTAACACGAGTGGTGTCTAAATGGGATCTCTAAGGATGTGATCCAAATATAGTGTTATTGACGTCATTTTTAGAATGAACTCTCAACCCCTCCATATTAGACATAGGACTTCTCTTAGGATTTAAGAGTCCTTAGTCTTAAGACATATCTACTGATTAGGTGGAAACTCAACCTATCCCTAGAGACTTAGAAGAGTTAGCCATAGGAATAGGTCATGCCTTAGGAGTGTTAGGAAAATTTGCATATCCTATAGCTTGAATCACATTCCTCACTTCCTTCCTTCAAGTCAGACTCAAATCAATTCCAGCTTAATTGATTTTCTCCAAACTCAAATCAATTCCACATAATTGAAACCCATGATTGAAACTAATGATTGAAGCATATGATTGAAATTCCAAGTTCAAAATCTTTCATTAGTCCTTTGATCCCCTCTTAAGGACTTAACTCAAATCAAGTTCAAATCATTTCAAATTCATGAAATCTTCTCATAACCCATTTATATTCTAATTTATATTCACATATATAAATGAGATATAAATTCAAATCAATCAAACTAAACTCATAAATCAAATCCAAATTTCAAAAATTTTTCCTAAGTCCTTTGATTCCCTCTTATGGACTTAGCTCAAATCAAGTCTAAATCAATTCCAATTCATGAAATATTCTCATAACCCATTTATATTCTCATTTATATTCACAAATATAAATGAAATATAAATTCAAATATCCAAAACCAAATCCAAAACACAAACTCAAATTCATTCAAAATTCAACCTAAGCCTTTCAAGTCAAATTCTTGAACTTAGCCAAACCAAATTCAAATCAAGCCAAACTCTTAATTTTTCTTCATGATTCAATCAATCCTTCAATCATGAATCCGAATATAAACATAAACTTCAATCACTTAACCAAAACTCAATTCAAAAATCAAACTCAACTCAAACTCATGTTCACCCTTTCAACTTGAAATTGTCAAATGAATCAAAACTCATTTGACTTCAAAACTCTTGTAAATGGATTTGTATTTCAATCATAAGTCCATATGTGAGTTCAATCAAACTCAAATCAAGCTTTGACCAAGACATTTCATCTACTTAGGCTCAGTTGACCCAATGTGACCTAAAGTATTCCTTATGAGCCAAATTCTAATCCTACCCAAATTGGATTGAACTAAGCCCACCTAAGCCTCTCATCATGATCAACAATCATCATAAGATGATCAATCACTCAAATTGGGTCAAACCAAGTCGAACCTAAGGGTTGACCAAGTCAACACTTAGCCAAAATGAAACTCAACATAGCCAAAATCCACTATAGACTAAATTGATTGAAACCATTGATCTAAGTTCATTCATGATCAATGTTTGAACTTGACCAAGTCAACATTTGAGCCTAACCTATCCCAATTGACCACTTGATCCAAGTTGACCCAACTTGACCTAAAAAGTCAAAATGTGTCAAAACTTGATCTAATCCAAATTGATTGAAACCAATGGGTCAAGTTCATTCCAAAATGATTGTTGAACTTAACGTAACCCAATTGACCATGAACCCAACTTGACCTAAAAGGTCAAATTGGGCCAAACACAAATATAAACCAAATTGATTGGAAATAAAAATACCAATCCATTTCATATGACCAACCAAACATGAATCAACCCATGACCTAACCCAAATAAGTCAAATGGATTAATTTGGTCAACTTGGCTCATTTGTCCTAAATGAACTCGATTGAGCCAAAATAAAATATAAACCAAATTGAATCAAACCAAAGCCACCAAAACATTTCAAATGGTCATATGAACTTGACCCAATTCTTGGTTTGACCCAATTTGACCAAATGGTTAACTTGACCCAAGTTGACCCATTTTGACATAAATGGGTCAACATGAGCCAAATCACATCAAACCAACTCCAAATTCAATGAAACTTGGCCTAACACATTTTTCAATCATATAAAACATATTCCAATTGAAACTCAAGCTAAATGACCATTTTACCTCTATTCCATAGGGCAAATTTTGGCCAAATTCACTTGCAATTTGGTCAAATCCTCTCCAAGACCACTTGGCACCCTCTTAGTGGGCCAAGTGGACACTAATGAGTGTGGTGAACCTAACCCAATGGGTTTGGGTCAGCCCAACCTAGCCTAAGGTCAAAACTGACCACTTGCATAAAATTAAGCACATGGAATCCCTCCTCCACTTGATTTCAGCACATGGGAGCTCCACTACTCCACTCCTTAGGCCAAATCGAATGAAAGGACACCTCTAATAGCCTAACAAACCCACTCAAAGATCTCAACTAGATAAAAAAGGCATCTCCTTGCTCGATCGTCCGATTGCTCTAGGGGGAGATATATTACCCCTAATTTCACTTGAATTTCATTCTGCCCTATTTGATTAAAGAATAGAGCAAGCCATTGCTAGTCTTCCCAAGCATCCTTGAGTGAGTTAGAATTTCCATTTTCTTGATTTTCTTAGACTGAAAACAGGGGAGCACAAGTGAAAATCCAACTTAGCCAATACTCCATACCATGCTAATTCCTCTTGCAAGCTTCATGAGAGGGTCAAATCAAACTTGCCTTGACCTTTTCCTAAGTTCCTAAGGTAAGGGAGATGTGCTCTTGACCAAGACTGAGCTCAAGTTAAGGTGAAGTTGGCCTAATTAGGGATTTAAATTAACTAATTAAGCTTGGAAGCTTCAAAAATGCATATCTAAGTGTAGAAAAATAAAAAAAAATGTGAAATAAATTGCATATGAAAGGTATTTAAATCTAAAATATTATAAAATTAATTTTAATGAATTTTGAGCAGTGTTATTTTATAGATTTGGGTTTTATTAGGAATTTGATTTTGCTAATTACTCTCTAATTACCCCACTTATTAATTCTAAATTTTTTGTGTATGATTAGTGGGATGACTTCCACCTACCCTAATTTTCTTGGGATTTATTGATGGTTTAATTAGAGGAATTGTTAGATTAATTTTTAATTACCCTCTTAATATAATTAAGTTTAATTAAGTGTGTAATTAATGGTTTAACCCCTTGATTGAGTTATTTAAGGTTTATTTAAGTGAACAAGAGATTTAGGGAATAATTTTGGGATATTTTCCTTAAGTTATTCCTTAAACTCCCTCTTTCTTCTTTAATTTAAACTTAATTAGGGATTAATCCACTAATTACCTACCTAATTAATTTGATAAAATTCTAAAACCTTCCAGAACTTAACTAATCCATCTTGGGTAGATGCTTATGTGTTCAATAACCTAAGTATATTAAGTAAATCAAAATCTCACTCATATGTGTGAGAGGGGTTATGAAAGTACTTAAATTAAACCCCTTAGTTTAATTAATCATTAATCATGAGCCAAATGCCTTAGGCCCTTTTCTTTTTATGTGTATTGTTGATTTAAATTTCTTGTATGGTTTTAGGTCATATCATTGGCTTATAATTATTTGGTTAAGTATGCTAAGGTGGTGTAGGTAAGGGGTAATTAACACACTTAATTCATACCTTAGCCTAATCAAAATATAAAAATTACCTAATCATTCTAAGAACAAATTAAATTAACTCACACATTGGAAAAATGGGTTAGGATCAGCAAAGATTCTTTCACATTTCCTAAATCAAACATAAAGCAAATTCAAAATAAAAATCACATTAAACAAGATTTGATTCACTTTAAACTTTCTAATTTCATAGGATTGCCTTTAGGAATTAATTAGGGTGAATGAATTTATGTTGCTTTCATCACTTTATTTCTTTCCTAGCATGCTAAATGTGTATGTTATATGAAATTCATGCATTCATACTTTTTAAAAATCAAAGTCAAAATGAAATATTTCCTTTATGTCAAATTTCATGTTTTGGCTAAAGTAAAATACGAATGGCTATTATCACTACTAAATCCAAAATTATTTTCAAAATATATAAATAAAACACCTAAAACTGAAAGTGTTCTACTTATAATTATTTATATGCTTGTATGTGGATATAAATATGAAGATATGCATAGTGTGGCTTTTCTTCTCTTTTCTTTTAGCATAGTTTTGAATAGGATTTGCAAAGTGTATAGTTCATTTAAAAAGAACACAACACTTTCCTAACCCCATTCCTATTTATTCCTATGCTATTACCTAAGAAGGATATCCATACTTGTACATATAAATTGCATAAACAAAATAAACAAACAAATACAAACTTTTTACATCTTTCTTTTACCATTCATTTCTTTTGTACATGTGTTTGTATTTAAGGAAAGAGGTATATAGTCTGGACAACCTCGGGCTTGTGAGGCTTTAAGAAGCCCTAAGTAGGCCTTGTACCTTACACTCATGTTTTAACAATGGCACCATACTCACTTATGCCTTTCATACATACACATGCATGTGAATAATGGATAAAAGAAACCCCTCTTTTCTACTTAATGAAAATCATGCATCATAAAGCATTCTAATTTTCTTAAGTAACATTTCTTAGCATTCATAATAAAGTGTGCTAAACATTTCCATTTGTATGTATAGATATGCTTAGGATTCATCCATATGAATGTTATATATGTTAGGAAAGAAATGAAGTGATGTGTGTTTTGTGATATTAATTCACTTTACTTAATCTTAAAATGTCTTTCTTTTTGAATAGGATTGTTTAGGGAAAATCTAAACTTAGGATTAATTAAAACACATAATAAAATACTCACTAAACAAAATCAAACATGAATCCATTTTAGAAATTACTTAGGGTAGGGAAGAAAAGAGAAGTTATCTTCTCTTTTCCCTCTCATTACAACCTTTAGTAATTAAGTAGGTTCATGTAAACTAAACAAAAATCATCAAATAAAATTAACTCAAATCAACTAAACAACTTAAATGAAACCACCTCTAAGTTGAACATTTTCATACTTAGTAAATCTAAACTTTAAAGCCTAGCTAACCATACCACACAAACCTTAAATAGCACACACATTAGGCTAAGTCACCACTTCTAGCTTTAGGTTAGGGCGGTACATGGCTTGATGTTTACTATTGTTTTGTGATGTATTATTTATAGTCTAGATGTTAGGGTGTATGTGCGTAGAATGAATGGTTGGATGATTTAGTCTAATCATTATTTTCTGCAAGGGATTATGCTTAAGGGGCATTGTAATAAAAATATATCTATTTTTGTTGTGCAGGTGCTTATACCCCTAAGAAAAATCCAATAGGTCAGGTGGACTTGATTGCCCATGTGTGGGGTGCTAAGTCCAATGTATATGCTTGGGATTTGTATAGTTTGTTTAGCTAATCTCTATTTTGTAGGTATTAGTTAGATTTACTTTTCCTTTTCATGTAATTTTGTAATTAGGATTTTGGAATGATTATTATGGGGGATTAAGATGGGCATTGGTCATAAGATCTCATATTATGTACCATGTGAAGCCTCTAGAGCATCCACATTCCAATCATCCAAAGAAGGAACTAAAGAAGAAAGAAGAAAAAAAAGAAGAAAGAAGAAAAGAAGAATGAAGAAATGAAGAATGAAGACTCCCATAACACGAATTTCCTTGCTTAATTGTAATTAAATTATTTGTTAATCCAGGTTGTATAAGGGTAGAGCTCAGCTACCCAATTTATTTTTAGGTTTGTGCGGTGAAACCCGGCCACAAATGGCATTCTATTCTTTTGCATTAGCTTTATAAAATGTTTGATGTTTTGTTTAGTTTGTGCATTAAGATGGCATCCTTTTCCTAATTTCTTCCTTTCTTGATGTATGGCCTAGATGAAGATTAGGCTCTTAGAAAAAAATAAATCTTCTACCAAATTAAAAAACTCAAAATTAAAAATAAAGAACTCATAACCTCACCTAAAGCTTAGGCTAAAAATCAAGATAAAAGAATTAGTAACCCCTTAGCTGGAAGAGTATTTATTTTCTAACATCATGCAAAAAGCATATTGTTTCACTCTTCATTGGAGGGCTTCCACCTTTGGCAGAGAACTTGGCTTGACCTTTGAGTGGCATGGTGGAAATACACCTCCTTCTTCTTGCTGATTTTGGCCCATAGTCTTATTTCTCATGCATTAGGCATATGGATCCTATAAGCCTGAGTCAAATGATTGTCCAAAAATTAAAAAAAAATGTAAAGTCATTTGCATTAGATCTAGGTCATTTTTTATACCCTTACATGATCTAATCTCTTAGGGAGTGAGTTTAAAGATTTAATCTCTTTCTAAAATAAATAACAGTATAGCTATCTTGCATAAAGCATATGACTTGCCCACATGAATTTAAAATCGTAGGAGAAGTTAGTTGGCGGCCACCCACAGGTGGTTGTAAGTCCAAGCAGTCGGGTGGTTTATCCCCTCTTGTGGAGGCAAACCAAATACTCAATTTCACCTTAGATTTTGGTTGTGCTTTTGGCCCTCGCTAATGCTCCCTAGATTTAAGTTCAGAGGTTACTACTTCTCTTTGCAGGCCACGAGCATAAATCCTCACCTCTTAGGTATTTCCATAACCTTGTATTATGAAATTATAAGCCCTAAATTTCTAATAAAAATATCAACTCAAACAAATAAATCAATTTCAAAATATGTAAAGCCCAACTATAGGATAGTTTGAGATGCTCGCTAGGTTTCCTAGCATCGTGAACATCTCCTACTTATCTTCCTTTGGCTTCGATAATAACTCCCTCTCTTTAATCAATCCCATTTGATCTTCCAAAATAAACTAATCGATTAATAGTCCTACTTATTAAAATCTTTAGACACAATGATCATTTACCTTAATTGAGAGTATTCTTAAGGAATATCATTCCTTAGGATGTAATTAACTATGGGGGCTTGCCTTCATAGGGAACTTAACAAACTTAATTTAAAATAAACCCTACTTTACTTTCTCATGTAAAGTAGTGGAAAAATCTCTGGTACATATGCAGACCCATTGTCCTTAGGAGTCTTTATTCAAGTGATTAGGTTCATTGTAGGATGGTGACTTCTATCTTTCGAGATAGTACACATCTCCTCAATGTCATACCTGATCACTCTAATAAGAATATATGCGGATCTACATGGTGTCCAAATGCAAAGAGTATATTTCTATCTTCATTTTATCCACATAGATTGAAGATGGAAGTATACATCTTAGATAAAAGTTAAATATTTCATGACAGATCTTTCTAGTGACTCTTCTGGGGAAGGTTCCTCTCTCCATCTTTGGTAAATGATCATTGTCTCCAAGTATCGATAGTGGGTTTATATTTTTGTATAAATCAAAGACTATCTTTCTTTCCATTGGCACTTAGCTTATTTCATCCTTAAGTTAAGCTAGCCAACATCTTTAGGTTTTAGGACCTCACCTTATGTTGGTCTTAAAATCTCTGTTGGGTTCTCTAATGGGTGAAAATAAAAATTTAATAAAATAAAAAAAAATTAAAGACTTCCTCCTTATCATTAATATGTGTGGTGAAAACTTTCAATAAAGGAGTCGCCTTTCAAAATCTATCGGTAGAAAGAGAAAGACCAGCCTATAGAAATTTATCTTTTTAGGATGCCACACAGATCCGTAGATGTACTTATTCAAGTGATCAAGCACGTCATCAAGGAATAGTGTACCATCTCGAAAGATAGAAGTCACTACCCTTTAATGGACCTAATCATCTCAATAAGGACTCTTAAGGACGTTGGGTCTTCGAAGTGTACTAAAGATTCTTCCCCTACTTTATATGGAAAAGAAAAGCAATGTTTATTTTAAATTGGATTCGTTAAGTTCCCTATAAAGGCAAGCACCCGTAGTTAATTACATCCTAAGGAATGGGGATTCCTTAAGAAAACTCTCGATTAAGGCAAATGATCGTTGTCTCTAAATATTTTAATAGGAAAGGACTATCAATCGATTGGTTTGTTTTTTGAAGATCAAATGGGATTGATCAAAGAGAGATTTATTATCGAAGCCAAATGGGAATAAGTAGGAGATGTCACAATGTCGGGAAACCTAACGAGCATCTTAAACTATCCTATGGTTGGGCTTTATATTTTTGAAATTAATTTAGTTTATTTGAGTTGAATTTTTTATTAGAATGTTAGGACTTATAATTCCATAATACAAGGTTATAAAAATACCTAAGAGGTGAGGATTTATGCTTAGGTCCCATAAAGGGGAAAAGCAACTTCAAAACCTATATTTAGGGAGCTTTGGAGAAGGTCAAAAGCACAACCTAAATCTAAGGTGAAGAAATGGGTAATTGGTTTGCCTCCATAAGAGAGGACAAACCACCCACAGCTTGAACTTACTACCACCTAGGGGTGACCGCTAACTAACTCCTCCTACGATTTTAAACACATATAGGTAAGTTTTTATGCTTAATGCAAGATAGTTGGTATATTATTATTTAGAAATAGACTAAGTCCTTAAACTCACTCCCTAAAGATGCTAGACCATATAAAGGGGATGCTTCAAATGAGCTAAATTTAATGAAATTCAAATTTCATTTAATTTTTATTTTGAACAATCATTTTGACTCGGGCTAATAGGATTCAGATGTCTAATGCATGGGAAATAAAGTTATTGGCCAAAATCAGCGCGAAGGGAGGAGATGAGTTTCCACCATGGCTCTCACAGGTCAAGCCAAGTTTCTCTGGTAAAGGTGGAAGCCCTCCAATCAAGAGTGAAATAAGATGTTATTTTGCTTGATATTATAAAAGAAATGCTCATCCAGCTAAGGGGTTGTTAATTCTTTATCTTGATTTTAAACCTAAGCTTTAGGTAAGGTTATGAGTTATTTATTTTTAGTTTTGAGTTATTAAGTTGGGTAAAAGATTTATTTTTTCCTAAAGAACCTAATCCACATCCAGGCCATACATAAAGCAAGGAAGAAACTAGAAAAACCATACCACTTGATGCACAAGCTAAACAAATCATCAATCAATTTATAAAGCTAAGTGTAAAAAAGAATAAAAGGTCATTGTGGTCGGGCACCATTGCATAAACTCAAAAATATCAAATTGGGTAGCCGAGCTCTACTTTTATACAACCCAAATTACAATTGAATTACATTATAATTAAGCAAGGAACTCATTGTTATGGGGGTCTTCAAGCTTTATTTCTTCTTTCTTCTTCTTTTTTCTTCTTTTCTTCTTTCTTCTTTGGTTCTCATTTTGGATGGTTGGAAGGTAGATGCTCTAAGGCTTCACATGGTGCATAAGATAGGACCTTATGACCAATTCTCATCCTAATCCTTATAACAATCATTCCAAAATCTTAATTGCAAAAATTTACATGAAAAAAGAAAAGTGGAAATTTAACTAACACCTCTAAAATAAAAGTTAGTTAAAATAGACCACATAAATTCCAAGCATGTATATTGGACTTATCACCCCACACAAGGGTGACTATATCCACCTAGCCTATAGGTTATGCTTAGGGGTATAAGCACCTACAAGCAAAACTATTTAATTTTTTGTTTATGATAGTGCCCCTTAAGCACAATCCCTTGCAGAAAAGAATAGTTAGACTAAGAGCATCCTACCATTCATTCTATGAGCATACATCCTAATATCTAGTCTAAAATATATATCACAAAAGAAAACTAAAACATCAAACCATGCACCAGCCTAACTTAAAGCTAGAAGTGGTGGCTTCAGCTAATGTGTGTGCTTTGAAGGTTTGTGTGGTATGCTTAGCTATGGCTTTAGGTTCAAATTTTCTAAGTGTGAAGAACATGTTCAACTTAGAGGAGGGTTTCATTTAAGTTGTTTAATTATTTTCAGTTGATTTTATTTCATGTTTTCATTTGGTTTAAGTGGATCTTACAATTAATTATTAAGTTATGAAGAGAGGGAAAGAGAAGAGAACTTCTCTTTCCTTCCCTAACCTAAGTAATTTCTAAAGTAGGTTCACATTTTAGTTTTGTTCAAGAGAATGTTTTGATTAACTCTTTTAATTAATCGTAAGTTTAGATGAACTCTAAACAAGCCTATTCAAAAAGAAAGGTATTTTAAGATTAAATAAAATGAATCAAAATTCACATAACATACATTACTTCATTTCTTTCCCAATATGTATAACATGTATATGAATGAATCCTAAGCATATCTATACATACAAATGAAAATATTTAACATATTTTATGATTCATGCTAAGTAATCCATTTAAGGAAATTTAGAAGATTAGTATGCATGATTTTCTTAAGTAGAAAAGGGTTTCTCTATCCAAATTTTCACATACACATATAAAAGTAAGAAAGGCATAAGTGAGTGCTGTGTCATTATTAACCAGAGGTGTAAGGTATAAAACCTACTTAGGGCTACTTAAAGCCTCGCTACCTCAGAGTTGTCCAGACTAATATACCATTTTTCTTAAATACAAATATATGTATAAAAGAAATGAAATGGAAAAGAAGAATGCAAAAGTTGCATTAATGGATTTATTTTGTTTATGTAATTTATGTATGCAAGTATAGGTAGCCCCTCTTAGGTGATAGCATAGGGATGAATAGGATATGGAATTAGGTGAGTATTAGGTCCTCTTCAAATGGATCATATATCTCACCAAATTCCTATTCAAAGTTATACCAACATAAAAGAGAAAGGAAATCTATGCTAAGCATACCTTTATAATCTTTCCCATGCAAGCTTATAATTAAAGTATAAGTAGAATACATTCATATTTGATATTTGATTTATATGTTTTGAAAATAATTTGAATTAAGTAGTGATAATAGCCACTCATATTTCTACTTTAGCCAACACATGCAAATTTGACATAGAGTAAATAATTTCATTTTAAACTTGAATTTTAAAATATGATTGCATGAAACCACATGAAATACAAATTTAACATGTTGGTAAAAGATTCAAATCAATGAAAGCATGTAAACAAACTCACTTTACCTAATTCCTAAAGACATTCTTATGGAATAAGAAAGTTTAAAATAAATGAAAGTGAATTCAATGTATTTTTTGTTTTGTTTGGATTTTGATTTAATTTTAAAAAAGTAAGATGAGTTTGCTATTCCTAACCCATTCTCACATGTGTTTGATATTTTTGTTTATTTTTTAGATAATTAGATCCATTTTTATGTGTTAATTAGGTTAGGGTATGAATTAAGTAACTTAATTAACCCTTACCTACACCACCTTAGAATAATTAACCAAATAATTATGAGCCAATGAGATGACATAAAAACTCACAAGGAATTTAAATTTGTAATGCACCTAATAAGAAAAAGGCCTAATGTAATTTGGCTCATAATTAATAGTTAATTAAGCTAAGGGGTTTAGCTTAAGTAATTTCGAGACACCCTTTCATACGTATGAATTGAGTTTTGATTTCCTTAAATGAACTTCGGCTATTAAATACCTAAGAATCTACCCAAAGTAGATTAATTAAGTTCTAAAACTTTTTAGAACTTTTAGAAATTAGTTAAGAGGATAATTAATGAATTAGCCCTTAATTAAGAGAGGATTAAGGAGAGAAAAAGGGGGTTTAAGGAATAGCTTAGGGGAAATGCCCCAAAATTATTTCATAAGCCTCCTACTTACTGGATCTGACCTTAATCAATCCTAATCATTGATTAAAATCACTAATTACACCTTAATTATGCTTAATTACATAAGGAGGGAAATTAAGAAATCCATATGCAATTCTTCTAATTAAACCTTCAATAAATATTAAAAAAATTAGGGGTGGTAGAAGTCATTCCCTAAAATATACCCAAGAAATTTGGGATTAATCAGAGGCTTAATTAATAAGTAATTAGCAAAATAAAGTTTCCAAGAAAACCTAAAAATAGAGAAAGTTATAATTCAAAACCCATTAAAATTAATTTTAAAATATTCTAGCTTGAATTATCTTTCCATAGGATTTTATTTCATATTTTTCTAAATTTTCCTAGAGGGAGTTATTAATTTTAGAAGATCCCTAGGTTAATTAAAATTAATTAAAACATTTTAACTAACCCTACTACTCACGGCACGACACGTGGCAGTGCGGTCAGCACACTTTACACGCATCATGCCATGAAGGATTCACTTAAATGTCAAATATGAAATGATGACTGGCGGCGGACACAGTTAGATCTCTACAGTCCTATCAAAGATCGGATGGCCAGAGATCTCCCCGTGGTTTAAAATGGATAAGGGATTTCTAAACGTGGGGAATTGTCTCAGTCGTCCATCCAAAATACACGGATGGATGACTGAGATCTTTCAAGTTCTTCCCCTTGATCAATAGAGACTGTCCATGATCAAGGGGAAGATCTAAGCTCAATTCAGCTCGTATTCAAACCAAATTCAACCCACACCATCTAAAGCTAAAGAGCAGCAAATCCATCGGTCAAAAATCCATGGGATTAAAATTTCTTTCACAAAGCTCCACACCACATTGAGTTTAATGGTCGAAAAATCTCATACCTCACCGGAGGTGATCACCGGCATTCGATTCCCTTAGAGAAGCTTCATCTAGTTGAGACGAAGCTGTGTTGAGAGTATGAGCACTTGAGGTTGAGTGGATTGGTATATGGACCACCTTCTCCTTAGCTAGCTTGTGGCCTTGATCCAATTCAACTCTTCCTTGCTATGGGAACTCCAAAAGAAGCTTGGGTGCACTTGACTTAGCTGCTTAATGAAGTATGCAAGAGCAATTAGACGTAAATTGAGTGAAGAGGAAGTTAGCTCTTCAATGGACTTCCCCTATTTTCAAAGTCTAAAAACTAAAAAATGGAGTCTTCAAATCTTCTTTAAGAAGCTTGGGGATACTCTCTGATGCCTGCTCTGAGTTCCTCAGCTTCAATCGACAGAGTGGAAGTTAGAATTGAAATGAATTAGGGGGAGTATATCTCCCCCTTGAAGGATCGAACGACCATCCATCCTCTTGCCATTTTTGATCAATGGAGCTTAGGCAGAGAGTTTTTTGATCAGTCAGTGTGTACATGGTCAGTTTGAGCCAAGGTGTGGATTGCCAACCTCCCATGTGCTTGAATTTGAGTGGGAGATGGGTTTTGAATTTGGAGTTTTGACCCATAAGGTTAGGTTTGGTCTAGGGACCAATTGGACTAACCCAAACCCATTGGGTTGGGTGCACCACTCTTCACTAGGTCTCCTTGAGCCTTTAGGAAAGCCTCAAGTGAATGTGAATAGGGTATGACCAAATTACCCATGGATTATGCCAAAATTTGTTCTATGGCCTAGGGGCAGAATGGTCATTTTGCTACTTTTTTTACTTTGGGTATGTTGGGTGTGTGGAGAAACTAGGTTTGACCAAGTTTCGTGAGATTTGGAATTCATTTGATAGGGTTTGGCTCATGTTGACCCATTTAGGTCAAAATGGGTCAACTTGGGTCAAGTTAACCAATTGATCAAATTGGGTCAAACCAAGGGTTGGGACAAGTTTATATGACCATTTGAAATGTTTTTGTGGCTTTGGTTTGATTCAATTTGGTATAATTTTGAATTTGGCTCATATGACTTCATCTAGGTCAAATGGGTCACGTTGACCTATTTGACCCATTTGACTTATTTGAGCTAGTTCAAGGGCAAGTTTAGGTTAGGTTAGCCATATGGAGTGGATTGGTATCTTTGTTTCAAATCAATTTTGGTTATATTTAAATTTGGCTCAATATGACTCCTTTAGGTCAAGTTGGGTCAAAGGTCAATTGGTCTAGGTTAGGTCTAGTTGATAAATTAAGGCTTTGGTCAAGTTCAACAAGTGATTTTGAATGAACTTGACCCATTAGTTTGGATCAATTTGGTTTAGATCAAGTTTTGACCCATTTTGACTTTTTAGGTCAAGTTGGGTCAACTTGGGTCAAGTGGCCAATTGGGCTAGGTTAGGCTCAAATGTTGGCTTGGTCAAGTTCAAACATAGGTCATGAGTAAACTTAGATCAATGGTTTCAATCAATTTGGCCTATGGTGGATTTTGGCTATGTTAGGTTTCATTTTGGGCTAAGTGTTGACTTGGTGAACCCTTAAGTTTGACTTGGTTTGACCCAATTTGATTGATTGATCATCTCATGATGATTATTGATCATGATGAGAGGCATGAATGAGTTTGGTTCAATCCAATTTTGTTAGGATTAGAATTTGGCTCATAAGGGTACTTTAGGTCACTTTGGGTCAAGTGAGCCTAAGTGGGTCAAATGGCTTGGTCAAAGCTTGATTTGAAGTTGATTGAACTTGTATATGGACTTATGATTGAAATATAAATCCATTTGCAAGTGGTTTGATGTTAAATGGGTTTTGATCCGTTTGATAATTTCATATTAAAAGAAAGAATATTAAAGGATTTAGGGTTAGATATTTTTTTACTTGGGTTTTGATTGTTTGATTGAAGTTTGTATTTATATATGGTCTCATGATTGTAGGGTTGATTGAATCATGAGAGAAAATCAAGAGTTTGGCTTGATTTAGAAATTGATCTGGCTAAGTTCAAGATTTTGACTTGAAAGGCTTATGTTGGATTTTGAGTTGATTTGAGTTTAATTTTTGAAATAGGTTTTGATTGTTTGAATTTATATTTCATTTATATATGTGAATATAAATGAGAATATAAATAGATCATGAGAAAATTTCAAGGACTTGAGGTGGTTTAATCATGATTTAGGCTAAGTCCATTAAGAAGGATTTAAAGGGCTTAGAAAAATTTTGGAGTTTGAAGTTTGAATTTTTGAATTTGTTTGATTGATTTATAATTATATTTAATTTATACATGTGAATATAAATGAGAATATAAATTAATTTTGAGAAAATCCCATGAATTTGAATTGATTTGATGATGATTTTGGATAAGTCCATTAATGAAGAATTAATGACTTATGAGAGATTTTAAATTGGGAATTTAATTTGAGGATTTGATTTGATTAATTTATATTTATATTTCATTTATATATGTGAATATAATTGAAAATATAAGTGAGTTTTGAGAAAATCCCATGAGTTTGAGATGGTTTGATCAAGATTTAGGCTAAGTCCATTAAGAGAAATATTTAAAAGACTTAGGAAATTTCATGAATTGAGTTGGAATTTTAAGTTTAGTTTGGCTAGTTTGAATTAATATTTCATTTATATATGTGAATATAAATAAGAATATAAATGAATAATGAGAAAATCTCAAAGATTTGATTTGGTTTTGATCATGATTTTGGTTAAATCCTTAAGGGAAGATTAAGGACTTAGGAAAATTTGAGTTTAGGAATTTTGATGGATTTGGATCATAGATTTCAATCATGGATTTTAATCATGAATTTCAATCATAGATTTCAATCATATGGAGTTGATTTAAGTTTGGAGAAAATCAAATAAGATTGATTTGGAGTTTTGACTTGAAGGAAGGAAGGTGAGGAGTGGTTCAGGCTAAGGGTAGGCAATTTCCTAACACCCCTAAGGCATGACCTATTCCTATGGCTAACCCTTCTAGGTCTCTAGGGCTAGGTTGAGTGTCCATCGAATGACTAGATGTGTCTTAAGACTAGGATCTCCTAAAGTCTAAGAGGAATC
Source organism: Cymbidium sinense (assembly GCA_021442155.1). NCBI lineage: Eukaryota > Viridiplantae > Streptophyta > Magnoliopsida > Asparagales > Orchidaceae > Cymbidium > Cymbidium sinense. The sequence continues at coordinate 3,548,546 of CM038228.1, read as the reverse complement.
CTATGTCTAAGAAAGAGGTGTTGAGAGTTTATTCTAAAAATGAAGTCAACATTATGGTAAGAAAATGTTCATTCTAATATAATAAAGACAAAACAAATCCTTCATAAAAATCTTTCTTTTCGAAAGCACTCTTTCAAAATGTGTATAATAAAATGTATTTCACAAACTATTTTTTTTTAAGTCACCTTCATCTAGCAATCTTCATGATTGTTATATGTAGGATCATCATTACAAAAATGAAAATTCCAACGATCATAAACTTTCAAAAAGCACAAAATTTAAAGATGGGTTTATCCATTCAATACATTCAAATGTGTTAAATGGATGTTGCATCTTCAAACAAAAATTACAACTTTGAAATTCCATTCAACACATTCGACATGTGTTAAGTTGGAATTCTCACCTTTTCAAAAAACACATATGTAACCTCTCCATTCAGTATACCCACATTTATTGAATGAAGGTTTCATTTCCAATCAAAAAAGTAAAATAAATTTTCCAAAAGCACATATGAAACCTCTCCATTCAATATACCCACATTTATTGAATGGATGTTTCATTTTCAAACAAAATCAAAATTAAATTTTACAAAAGCACATATGAAACCTCTCCATTCAATATACCCACATTTATTGAATGGATGTTTCATTTCCAAACAAAATCAAAAATAAATTTTTTAAAAGCACATACGAACATCTCCATTCAATATACCCAAATTTATTGAATGAAAATTTCATTTTCAAATAAAATGACATTATTTTGAAATACCACTTAAACATATTCCATATATGTTTAGGTTGGAATTTCCTTTTTCAAAGCAATAATCACACATGAAAATACACATTTCAAAAATGAAACATAATTGATTTCCATCTTACATATCCAAATTTATTAAATGGAAGTCTCTCTTTTCAAAATCAACAAAAATAAAAAAACATTCAAAACACATTTGAAAAATTAAACATAATTGATTTCCATCTTACATATCCAAATTTATTAAATGGAAGTCTCTCTTTTCAAAATCAACAAAAACAAAAAAAAATTTCAAAACACGTTTGGAACTTCATTCTAGCATACCATATTTGCTAAAATGAAGTTTCCCTTCTCCAAAACAAAAAGAAACACTTTTGGAACTTCATTCTTTAGCATACCATATTTTCTAAAGTGAAGTCTCCATGTTCAAAATAAAATCAAAAACACACAAAAAAACTTTTGAAACATTTTTTTTTTTTTTTGGAATTCTATTTAGCATACTCAAACTTGCTAAGTAAAATCTCCATTTCACAAAAATTTCAAAACACATTGGAACTTCATTCTAGCATACCACATTTGCTAAAGTGAAGTCTCAATTTTTCAAAGCAAAATCAAAATAAAAAAGAAATGCTTTTGGATTTTCTTAGCATACCTAAATTTGCTAAGAATCTTATTTTTAAAACAAAATCCAAAATAAAAGAAACACATTAGGATTTTCTTAGCATACCAAAATTTGCTAAGAATCCTATTTTCAAAATAAAATCCAAAATAAAAGAAACACATTAGGATTTCTTTAGCATACCCAAATTTACTAAGGATTCTATTTTCAAAATCAAAAACAAAATAAACACATTAGGATTTCCTTAGTATACCCAAATTTGCTAAGGATCCTATTTTTCAAAATCAAAATCTTCAAAAAGAAACATATTAGGATTTCCTTAGCATACTTAAATTTGCTAAGGATCTTATTTTAGAAAATCAAAAATAAAAGAAACACATTAGGATTTTCTTAGCATACCCAAATTTGCTAAGGATCCTATTTTTTAAAATCAAAATCTTCAAAAAGAAACACATTTAGGACTCCCTTAGCATACTTAAATTTGCTAAGAACTCTATTTTCAAAAATCAAATCAAAATCAAAAGAAACACATTAGGATTTTCTTAACATAATCAAATTTGCTAAGGATTCAATTTTCAAAAAATTTAAAAATAAAACACACTTGGATCCTTCATTTTAGCATACCCAAATTTGCTAAATGAGGATTCCATTTTTCAAAATCATAAATGATTCACAAAATAAAGCAAACAAAGAAAAAGAAATAATTTTTTTCAAACACGTCACTTAGCATACTCAAATTTGCTAAGTGAACAAATTCCAAAATCTCAAATCAAAAACAAAATCAATTGACCCTTTACATTAACATACTAAAATTTGTTAAATGAAGGGTCCTCAAATCAAAAATCAAAATTAAAATATAAACCTATGAAAACATCTCTTCAAAAATATTTGAACCCATTTACAACATACCCAAATTTGTTGAAAATGGATTCTACATCCTCTTTCCAATCAAATCTTGAATCTCATCTAAACCCGACTTAACACTTTCAAGATGTTGAGTATGGGTTGAAATTATAAAATTTGAATTCAAAATCAATAGAAATCTGATTCAAGTTTATTTTTAACATTGCAGACTCTTGTTCAGCGATAATTTCAGTTTCAATCTCAATTCAGTTTTTAGTTGATAGAAATGGCATCGCCTAGGTATGTGTTTACCTTTCCCCATGGGATGGACTTGGCCCTGGATCAGGCCAGCCTTCCCCACTCTGACTACGCCCATCTCATTCACTTTGGATGAGGTTTAGAGGGGGTGAGGATTACCTGTGAGGGCACTCCCCTCACCACTGTTAGCAGGAGCACAGTGACCGGGCAGAAGCCGGTCATTCAGATTGACATACCATCGAATTCTGATATTCCCTCACCAAAGAGGAAGGCAATGGTGGTTCCTATAGTGCCAGTATTAGTATCAGTGTCCGTGATAATGCCAGTGCTTGATTATTTCTCGTATTGTCCTTGTGAGGGCTAGCACCCACTCATTAGCACCTTCCAAGGGGAAGGCTCCCTTGGTCACAGGGATTGTCTCCCCTGCTTTTGAGGTTGGGTCTTGCTCTTACTCTGCTCGCCCCACCAAGACCCATAGACGGAGCAAGAACTGCATGATAAAGCAATACCATACCCGCATCAGAAGTGAGATGGAGGCAGCAACACGATCCGTTGTTAAGGAGTTGCCCACTTTGATTTCCACGCTGGTTACAGCGAACCCATTCCATCCTCTCTCCGGGTCTGGCAGAGAGGATGCCAGGAGGATTTCTACTTCACCTCCACCAGCGATTCAATTTCAGCTTCTAGTCAGTCAGAGTAGGAGGTCATATGTCAGCCTTCATTCAATTCTATGCCAGGTTGGTGGAGCCTACAGACGATCTAAGTTCAAGGCTCAATTTGACTTGAGATCTATTATCCCTCGCAGTGTGGAGAAGCATCTTCCACAGAAGAGGGCTAGAGAGGCCCATACCTCAATTCATATCACTAAGCGGGAGAGGCAAAGGTTCAGTCGGTAGTCAGTGGCCTTTGCACTCATTGATTTTTCTGATCGGCGTGCTACCCACATTGATCATACAGACAGTATTCTGCTCACGGGACTACCCATCACAGGAGAGCGGCTCCTATTCCGACAGAGTCGGTGATGTCTAAACCAAATCGCTCTACCCACCCCCCACCCATCTCTGATCCATGTTTCAACATTTCTAGTTTTGCCAAAGGCCATGAAGGCCACGTCGAGGTAGAAGAGGACCCCATTGGTGATCCGGCTACGGCTGAGAGATCCCATCCCATCCACACCACCTACTGTGGTGAGGTCGAGCTCTCCTGCTCGACCTTCTGCCCTAGTCGTGGTGCGGAAGGAATGACGACCTCGAAGCATAGTGGTCGTCCCTTCACTGTCGCCACCACAATAGGACATAGAGATGGTTGTAGCAGTTGCAGAGGGAGAAGGTGACAGCCCAATTACACCCATGATGATAGAGCCTCTTAGAGTGTCACCCCATATAAAGTCAATGATAGTTAGGAGTGCATTTCTTCCAGTGAGTATAGCCCTCATAGGGTTGATTCTCCAGCAATAAGGGAGGTATGGTGCCTCACAGTACACGATAGTGATCCCACCGCCGATCAACCTAAGGCATTTGTGCTAGCTCAGACAGATCGTGCTCTAGAAGACATAGTTGTACATTATCTCATGGAGAAGAAAGAGATCATAGGATATGACTGGTCTGATGAGGAGAAGATTATCTTTAATCTTAATGAAGATGATTTTTTGGGAGACTTAGCAGGGGTATGCATGGTAAATACCTGAGGTTCTCTCCTTAGAGAGCAGTAGACTATGGAAGGTGCTTAGGCCGAGCAGGAAGACATAGCTTACTCGACCCAACACCTCATAGCACAGATAAACTAGAAGGATGAAAAGATAGATAGGATGGAGAAGAGGCTCGAAGACCTGTTAGTAGCTGTTATATCATAGCAGAATCAAGCCCCAGCAGTTCATCCTACCATAGCTGAGACTAGTCAGCCAGAGTTGGTGCATGTATTGGACCCAGCCAAGACCTTACCTCCAGTAGAGCAAGGTAGCACCAGCATGTATAGAAAGGTAGTGGACAGTACCTCCATACAGGAAAAAGATATCAAGTCCATGGTTGAGCAACAGATGAAGGAAGCATTGGCTCAAGCCCAAGGAGGATCATCAGTTTCAAAGGGTAGACCCTACCCGGAGGAATTCGATGCAATCCAATATCCTAAGGGTTTTGTGCCACCTTCCATCAAAAGTTTTGATGGCAGTGGGAACCCGAGGTAGCATATTGCACATTTCAGGGCCACTTGTTGCAACCTGGTGGCAGTGACGCTTTACTATTCTATCTCTTCGTTAGTTGCTTAGTGGGTATAGCATTTGACTGGTACGCTAAACTTTCCAACAGTTCAATAAGGTATTTACTAAGTTGGAGCAACTCTTTATCAAGAGGTTTGCTGGAGCTCAAAAAAGGGTCACTATGGGTGATCTCGTTATAGTACAACAACACCCAGGTGAGTCCTTTATTGACTACATTCTCAGATGGCGTAACCTGAGTATGAAATGCAAGCCGTAGCTGTCTGAACAACATGTCATTGAGATTCTTCTAAATAATATCCATGGCCCAATCACCTTCATGCTTAAGGGCTTCACCATCAAAACTTTTGAGAAGTTAATCAGTAAGGTAGCTAGTCTACAAGGAGAGGCCAAACAGTTGCATTTTCAAGACTAGTTGCCCAAATCAAAGCAACAAAAGGTATATGAGAAGAAATCGAAGCTTATTATTGTGATAAGGAAGCAACCTAGAGATAAGTCCAGAGACCGACCTTGACCTTCTTTCACCTCCTCTACCACCACCGAGGTAGCCCTACCAGCCTCCACAGTAGCCTCCATGTCTTACACCGCCTCCTGCTCAGCCACATCATCAGCAGCAGCGGTGCACATACCCGCCACTAGGTAGCTATGGTCCCCTCTTTTGGATAAACTTAACAAGCCTTATTCATTTAAGAGAAAGGTAATCAAAAAGAACTTTAAGAATCTCTTAAAGAAGCGATTTTAGCTACAGACGGAGAGGGCTGGGAAAAACCATGATCCTAACTTTTGCCCCCCACCCTATCTTGGGTCACATTTTCAAATATTTCTTCACCTTGAGGGCCCGGCTTGAACATAGCTTCAAGGCGGTGCTATCATCTAAATTCAAAAAACTTTCCTTGTGGGTGCAGAAGTCATTATCAAACCTCCAACATCAAGGAAGGTTTAGTTTGAGTGCCAACTCAAGGAAGGGAGCTCTCAGCGGCGGTATGTGTCACTGGGATAGCCCGGTGCAACCACCCGAGTCTAGCCTCTAGTCCACCGCTGTAGCTACCACATCGGTGACTTCTTCTACTTTAGCTAGCTCTTCCTCTTCTACTAGTAGAACTCTTATATTGGTGCATGAGGGCATCAAACCCCTCACCCCTATTACTTTACTTGATTTCTACTTTGTACCTCCTATTAAATCCAAGAAATTAAAGAATAAAGCTCAATTGAATTACATCTATGTCACTTATGATGGGTTGTCTACTTATATTCTCAATGATAACTCTTCAAGTCAAAATAACTATAATAATTCTAATCTTCCTCTTTCTGATTCAGAGTTGGACTTTCTTACTCTGAATACTATGGACTTGCCTCTTGAGATAGACTTGGAATCATCCGCTTTTGAGGGTCCCATAGGAGAAGCTGTAGGTGAGCTTGATGTGCAGGTAGAATCTTCCATTACCCTGCCATAAGAGATCACTGAAGTCAACCTCCGTAGTGGCAAGGTTCTACCTACTAGGGCAGCACCTCAAGATAGAGAAAAATAAGTCATTGGTTTAAAGGATCGAGAAGTCCCTCCACAGGATGCTCCACCCTTGGATATACTTGTGGAGGATTAGCCCAAGGTGGATTGCAATGTTCTCTCTCATCTAAGAAAGTTTCCATCTAAGCTAAGAATATATGATTCCCTCATCTTCTCCAAAGAGATGAGGGAATCATTAATCAAGGCTCTCCTTGATCTTGAGATATGTTTAGCTCAACTGACCACTATTGGTGAAGAGGCATGTTACACAAAAGAAGCCCAAGGGATCACTTTCACAGATGAAGACCTACTTCTAGGGAACATGGATCACAACCATCCCCTCTATATTACAGTTGACATGGGCAGATTTAGACTTGCCAGAGTTCTCATCGATCCAGGTGCATCGGTGAACATTATGATCTAAAGACCCTTGCCTATTTGAGGATTGATATCTCCACACTCTAAGGAGATCGGATGATGTTGAGAGAATTCAATGAACCAGGTGAGAGGACTTTAGGTTCCATAGTGTTACCTTTGGAGATAGGTGACTAGAATACTGAAGCCAAGTTTTACATTATTGATTTGAATACTTCATTCACTTCTTTGCTCGATAGGCCTTCGATACATTAGAACAAGTTGATTCCATCCTCCCTCCATCAGTTCATCAAGTTCAAAAAAATGGGATTGAATACTATGTCAAAGGTGATGAAAAGTCATTTTCAATAAGAGAGGTTGAGATTTATGAGGATGTGACCTACTATCTTCCTTAAAACACCTTTTCTCGTGAAATTGGACAAAATTCAAATTCAAAAGGAAAATAAAATGAAGAAAATGAAAGAGCAAAATAAAAAGAAAAGAAAAATGAAAATCTAAGTGAAAAAGAAAGGGAAATTGAAGAAGAAATAGAGCCGCATATCACATTCCACCCACAGTTCATTCCATCATATGGACATATGAGTAGGATGACTCAACCTCCACCAGGCAGAGGCAGAGGCAGAAATAGAGGTAGTTCCAGAGGTGAAAGACCCTCTGGTTGGCCATCAGCCAATAGGGTTATGTTCCAGTTCATAGGAGTACTCCTACTATTCATATAGATTTGGAATTGAGCTCGAAGGATGAGTCTCATGTGATTAGTATACCATCCAACCCCTCTCAGCAGGTTCCATTGGAGGTGACTTTCGATTAGGACAACGACAAAGACCAGGCCTCCAGACAAAGCAAAGTATTTGAATCAGGTTTATATGAGACTATTAGGCAACAGCTGTGAACCTTAGCTCTAACCTCACTATCATCTCAAAAAGCTGAAGGTGTAGTAGCTAAGTAAGCCCCTAAGTCCTCCAAAGATATATAGCCGAAGAGATTCTTTTTGGGATCATCATCCTTAAGTCCTAAAGTTGATGTAGAACTTGAGGAGGATTCATTTAAATAATTAATGGAATTACCATTTGACTTTTACTCACTTGTGTTCATTCTCTTATATAAAAAGGTTAAGTTCCTCATACATGGTGCAGGCACAGGTCAGAGTACTTTGAAAAGCTATGGAACAACACAGTCAGGGAAGCACAATCAAGATAAGGACTAGGATTCGGTACAGTGGGTCCAGTCGATGATGATGATTACTGCTTTGTCATCACCAATCATTTGGAGTCTGATAGGTTCTTTTCACATAACACCAACTCTTATGAGAATGTGTGTTTAGAAAGTTCAGATGATTCAGATGATCTTTAAATCAAGGATGCACCTTAGAATTTGAAGAGGAGATCCATTCAACAATTGACAAGCTTAAATAAATCAACCTCGGGACAGAAGAAATTCAACACCCGACGTACATCAGTTCATTGTTGAAGGAAGAAGAAACCAATGACTTAGTTAGGCTATTAACTAAGTTTAAGGACTACTTTACATAGAGTTATGAAGAGATGTCCGGATTATCTCCTGATGTAGCAGTCCACAAGCTAGCAATAAATCCTAGCACTAACCCTATCAAGAAAGTTTCTAGACACATGCGATTAGAAATCGAACAACAAGTCATTTCTGAAGTCAAGAAACTGATTGATATTGGTTTCATCAGGGAAGAAAAATACCCTACCTAATTAGCCAGTGTCATACCAGTTAAGAAGAAGAATAGCCATATTCACTTTTACGTTAATTTCAGGGACTTAAATAAGGCATGTCCTAAGGATGAGTTTCCTCTTCCTATACTAGAATTAATGGTGGACATCACCTCATCTCATGCAGTGTTCTCTTTCATGGATGGGTCATCTAGTTACAATCAAATTAAGATGACTCCTAAAGATGAAAGAAACACCACTTTTCGAACCCCAATCGAAATCTTTTGTTATAGGGTCATGCCTTTCAGCCTTAAAAATGCTGGTGTTATATACCAACGGGCCATGACTCAGATCTTCAATGAACTCATCCATCTTCAGGTTGAGTGTTATATTGATGATCTAGTAGTTAAGAGCAGAGAAAAGGAAGACCACCTCTTTGACTTGAGAGTAGTTTTTGAACGATTAAGATAACATAACCTTAAAATGAATCCCCTAAAGTGTGCATTCAGACTAGCTTTAGGGAAATTCCTTGGGTTTGTTGTTGAACATCATAGAATAGAGATAGATCCATAAAAGATCAAAGCTATCTTAAAAATGTCACCTCCTAAAAGTTTAACTCAACTCAGATCTTTCCAAGAACAGTTGGTGTATCTAAGACACTTTATCTCCAACCTATCGGAGAGATGCAAGCCATTTTCAGCACTTGTCAAAAAGGATGGTAAGTTCAAGTAGAATGATAAGTGACAGCATGCCTTGAAGATATCAAGCAGTATTTGGTGAAGCCGCCAGTTCTAGTAGCCCCTATCACAGGTAGGTCACACATCCTCTATAGTGCCGCATTAGACGACTCTCTCGATGCTTTGTTGGCCTAAGCCAAGGACAAAGAGAAGGAGAGTGCTCTCTAGTACCATAGACATCATCTGATTATTGTTGAAGCAAACTACCCACCTATTAAGAAATATTATCTAGCTTTTATCTTTGCTTCCCAAAAGCTACGACACTATATGCTTCCTCATAAGGTGAACTTGATTTCCAAAACTAATCCACTGTAATATCTCATGATACGGACAACACAATACGGATGTTAAGTATGATGGTCCACGATTCTCTCATAGTTTGATATCACATTCGTACCCCTCCATGCGGTGAAATGACAAGCACTAGCGAATTTCTTAGCAGCGCACCCACTTCCTGCTGATTTTTCACTTAGTGATGATCTCCCTGATAAACAAATTATGAACTGAAGGGAGGTTGACAACTATCAATGGGAGATGTATGTTGATGGTGTAGCTTCTTTCATAAAGGAGAAGCACCACGATCTACTCTTCTAAGAAAGGCAGAGGTAGGAATACTTCTCTAACTCCAGACCACGATGTGATGATATTCTCACACTATCTTTCCAATCCCTGCACCAATAATGAAGCTGAGTATGAGATTTTGATTATCGATCTGGAGTTATCCATCACAGTCTGTGTTAAGAGCATCAAAATCTTTGAGGATTCTCAGTTGGTCATCAATCAGATTGTCAGGTCCTACAAGGTTCTCAAACCCAAGCTTTATCATTACCACGAGTATACCATGAAGCTGTTGGCCCAAATCCTTGAAGTCACCATCTACAAGGTTCCCTGAGAAGAGAACGCAGTAGCATATGCTTTGGCCAAACTTGCCAAAGAATTAGCATGTCTAGAAGATGAGTCCATTCCAATAAAGGTCCAAAACAGACAAGTTCTACCCCTCATTGATGTTGAACTCATCGAGAGACTTTCTCTTGAAATGGAGGTTGTCATTACCAAAAAGGATGAAGAGTTAAATTGGAGGCAACCGTTTATAGACTATTTGAACACTAGCAAATTATCTCAACAGAAGTCACAAGCCCATCAAGTGAAATAGAGAGCTCTCTCCTACGCTCTCATGGATGGCACCTTATACCGTCAGTCCTTCAACTAGATATGGTTACGTTGTTTAGACAAACACGAAGCATGTGACATTGTAACTGAGGTACATTCAAGTCTATCCAGAGCACATCAATCTAATCTAAAGATAAAATCAAAGATTAAGAGACTAGGATACTACTGGCCTTTGATGATTACAGACTACATTGATGTAGATAGGAGATGCCATCAACGTCAGGTGCACAGTGTGGTCCTCCACCAACCACCCAATATTCTACACACTACCTTGGCTTCATGGCCATTTGAGTGTTGGGATACTAACATATTGGGTCTGATCGATCCTCCTTCTTCCAAGGGTCGCTGGTTCATCTTAGCTACCACCGATTACTTTTCCAAGTGGGTGGAGGTAATCCCACTCTGAGAGGTCACAACTTAGCATGTGTTTCAGTTTTTTAGGAACCATATCGTATATAAGTTCAAAGTGCCTCGATGAATTATATCTGATAATGGTACTGCATTTAAATGCATAAAGATCAATAGCTTTTCTAGAATACACGATGTGGGTGGAAATTTAATATTCCCAATGTCCTCTCATCTATTCCACTTTCCTTTCTGAGGTGGAAAGAAGATAAATGAGGAGAACACGGGGAATATAAATTACCTTGGTTGGATGCCACTCAGATCTGAAGATACACTTATTAGGGTGATCAAGTACAACATTGAGGAGAGATGTACTATCTCAAAAGATAGAAGTCACCACCCTATAATAGACCTAATCACCAAAATAAGGACTCCTAAGGATGTTCGGTCTTCGAGGTATACCAAAGAATCTTCCCCTACTTTATATAGAAAAGTAAAGTAGGATTTATTTTAAACTGGGCTTGTTAAGTTCCCTACAGGGGCAAGCCCCCATAGTTAATTACATCCTGAGGAATAGGAATTCCTTAGAAAAACTCTCGATTAAGGTAAATGATCATTATCTCTAAAGATTTCAATATAGTAGGACTATAAATCGATTAGCTCATTTTTGGAGGTCAAATATGATTGATCAAAGAAAGAGTTATTATCGAAGCTAAATGAAGATAAGTAGGAGATGCTCACGATGCTAGGAAACCTAGCGAACAACTCAAACTATTCTATGATTGGGCTTTACATTTTTGAAATTGATTTAATCTATTTGGGTTGAATTTTTCATTAGAATGCTAGGGCTTAGAATTTCATAATAAAAGGTTATGGAAATGACTAAGAAGTGAGGATTTATGTTTAGGGCCCACAAAGGGGAGAAGTAATCTTAGAACCTAAATCTAGGGAGCATTGGCGAGGGCCAAAAGCACAACCTAAATCTAAGGAAAAAATGGGTATTTGGCTTGCCTCCACAAGAGAGGACAAATCACCCGACTGCTTGGACTTGCAACCATCTGGGGGTGGCTTCCAACTAACTCCTCCTATGGTTTTAAATTCATGTAGGCAAGTCATATGCTTTATGCAAGATAGCTAGGCTATTATTTATTTAGAAAGAGACTAAGTCCTTAAACTCACTCCCTAAAGAGACTAGATCATGTAAAGGTATGCTTCAAATGACCTAAATTTAATGCAATTCAGATTTCATTTTATTTTTATTTTTTGTACAATCATTTTGACTCAAGCTAATAGGATTCATATGTCTAATGCATGAGAAATTAGGTTATTAGCCAAAATCAGCGATAAGGGAGGAGGTGTGTTTCCACCATGACTCTCACAGATCAAGTCAAGCTTCTCTAGCAAAGGTGGAAGCCCTCCATTCAAGAGTGAAATAAGATGTATTTGTGCATGATGTTGTAAAAGAAATACTCATCCAGCTAAGGGGTTGTTAATTCTTTTATCTTGATTATAAACCTAAGCTTTAGGTGAGGTTATGAGTTCTTTATTTTAATTTTGAATTCTTAAGCTTGGTAGAAGATTCAGTTTTCCCTAAGAACCTAATTGTCATCTAGGTCGTACATAAAACAAGGAATAAACTAGGAAAAGGATACCACTTAATGCACAAGCTAAACAAATCATCAATCAATTTATAAAGCTAAGCACAAAAGAATAAGAGGACATTGTGGTCGAGCACTACCGCACAAACCCAAAAAATAAATTGGGTAGCCGAGCTCTACCCTTATACAACCCAGATTACAAAAGAATTAAATACAATTAACCAAGAAACTCATTGTTATGGGGGTCTTAAAGCTTCATTTCTTCATTCTTTTTTTCTTCTTTCTTCTTCTTTTCTTTTTTCTTCTTTAGTTCCTTCTTTTGAATGGTTGGAAGGTGGATACTCCAAAGGCTTCACATGGTATATAAGATGAGATCTTATGACCAATGTTCATCCTAATCCCCATAACAATCATTCCAAATTCCTAATTATAAAAATTACATGAAAAGGATAAGTGTATCTAGCTAACACCTATAAAATAGAGATTAGATAAATAAACCACACACAATCCCAAGCATGTATATTGGACTTATCACCGTACACATGGAAAACTAAGTCCACCCAGCCTATTGAATTATGCTTAGGGGTGTAAACACCTGTACAGTAAAAGAATTTATATTTTTATTTATTACAGCGCCTTAAGCATAATCCACTGCAGAAGACAATAGTTAGACTAAGATCATCTTACCATTTAGTCTATGCACATGCACCCTAATATTCAGCCTAAAATATTACATCACAAAATAAAAGAAAGTATCAAACCATGCACTGTCCTAACCTAAAGCTAGAAGTGATGACTTAGCCTAATGTGTATGCTTTTAAGGTTTGTGTGGTATTGCTTAGCTATGGCTTTAAGTTAGAGTTTTCTAAGTGTGAAGAATGTTTAACTTAGGGAATAGTTTCATTTAAGTTTTTTAGTTGCTTATGTTGATTTTATTTTGTGTTTTGATTAGGTTCAAGTGAATCCTATAATTAATTACTAAGCTATAAAGAGAGGAAAAGAGAAGAAAAACTTCTCTTTCCTTCCCTAACCTAAGTAATTTCTAAAGTGGATTCATATTTTAGTTTTGTTCAGTGAATGTTTTATTATGTATTTTAATTAATCCTAAGTTTAAATAAACTCTAAACAAATCTATTCAAAAGATAGGAATTTTAAGATTAAGTACAGTGAAGTAAAATTTATAAAACACACATTACTTCATTTCTTTCTCAACATGTATAACATGCATATGAATGGATCCTAAGCATATCTATACATACCAAATGAGAATGTTTAGTACACTTTATGATGCATGCCAAGTAAGTCACTTAAGAAAATTTGAATGCTTATGATGCATGATTTTCATTAAGTAGAAAAAGGGGTTTTTTTTCCAATTTTCACATGCACATATGAACGTATGAAAGGCATAAGTAAGTACGGTGCCATTGTTAGCACCATGAGTATAAGGTACAAGACCTACTTAGGGCTACTTTAAGTCTCGTAATCTCAGGGTTGTCCAGACTAATATACCACTTTTCTTAAATACAAATATGTGTACAAAAGAAATGAATGGAAAAGAAAGAATGCAAAAATTTGTGTTAGTTGATTTATTTTTGTTTATGCAATTTATGTGTGCAAGTTTAGGTATACTTCTTAGGTAATAGCATAGGAATGAATAGGAAATGGAATTAGGCAAGTGTTAGGTTCTTTTCAAATGAACCAAATACTTTGTCAAATCCTATTCAAAACTATACTAAAAGAGAGGAGAAGGAAAACCTACACTAAGCACATCCTTATATTTTACTCACAAGCAAGCTTATAAGTAAGATATAAATAACACACTTTCAGTTTTGATAATTGATTCATATATTTTGAAAATAATTTAGATTTAATAGTGATAATAGCCACTCATATTCTTACTTTAGCCAAAACATGCAATTTGACAAGAAGTAAACATCTTCATTTAAATTTGATTTTTAAAAAGCATAGATGCATGAGATCATATGACACACATATTTAACATGTTGGGAAAGAACTAAAGCAATGAAATCATGTAAGCACATTCACTTTGATTAATTCCTAAAGATAATCTTAAGAAATAAGAAAGCTTAAAGCAAATCAAAGTTTGTTTAATGTGATTTTTATTTGACTCTGACTTTGATTTAATTTTGAAAATGTGAAATGAGTTTGCTTATCCTAACCCATTCCCACATGTGTTGGATATTTTTGTTTAATTTTTAGATGATTAGATCCATTTTATATTTTTGATTAGGTTAAGATATGAATTAATCATGTTAATTACCCCTACCTGCACCACCTTAGCATAATCAATCAAATAATTATGAGCTAATTAGATGACATAAAAACTCACAAGGACTTTAAATTTGTAATGAACCTAGGAAAAAAAGGGCCTAATGCAATTTGGCTCATGATTAATGATTAATTAATCTAAAGGGTTTAACTTAAGTAATTTCAAAACACCCCCCACACATATGAGTTGCATTTTGATTTCCTTAATTGAACTTAGGCTTTGAACACCTAAGCATCTACCCTAAATAGATTAATTAAGTTCTGAAAAGTTTTAGAACTTTAAGAAATTAATTAAGAGAGTAATTAGTTAATTAGCCCTTAATTAAGAAAGGATTAAGAAAGAAAAGGGGGTTTAAGGAATAGCACAAAGGAAATGCCTCAAAAATCATTCCCTAAATCTCCTATTCACTGAAACAGACCTTAATCAACTTCAACAAAGGATTAAACCACTAATCAAGCTCTTAATCATCCTTAATTACATTAAGGGAGTAATTAAAAAGTGAATTAGTAATTCCCCTAATTAAGCCAACAATAAATCCCAAGAAAATTAGGGGAGGCAGAAGTTATCCCCAAAAATATACTCAAGAAGTTTGAGATTAATCAGTGGATTAATTAAGGAGTAATTAGAAAATTAAGATTTTTAATAAAACCTAAAATCAGAGAAAGACAATATTCAAAATTCATTAAAACTAATTTTAGAATATTCTAGATTGAATTATCTTTCAATGGGAATTTACCTCATATTTTTCTGATTGTTTCTTAGAGAGATATGAATTTTAGAGGTTTAGAGGATTAATTAGAATTTTTAAACTCTAATTAATCCCTTAATCCAACGGTGCACCACACATGCGTTGACGCGGCTGCTCTTTACACGCGGCAAGCTCTGAGTGGCTACTAAAATGTCACAACATAGCACCACGTGGCAGTGATGTTATGCGCTTTTACCTTTACCGTTCGATCAAGGATCAAACCTCTAGGATTGAATCCACAATTTAGAGGGGATAAATCAGATCTAAAGTATGTGTTTAATCTCGATCGTCCATCCAAAATGCACGGACGGATGGCCAGAGATCATCCCTGTTCTTCCATGTGGAAAAATGGAGATCGGCCACTTTCAAAGGGAAGATCTGAGCTCGATCGAGCTTATATTTGATTAAAACTCAACCCACACCATCTAAACCTAATGGCAAGCACATCTAACAATAAAAATGCCAAGGGATTAAAATTTCTTTCACAAAGCTCCACACCACATTGAGTTTAGTGATCAAAAAATGTCATACCTCACCGTAGGTGATCACCGGCACTCGATTCCTTTGGAGGAGCTTCGTCTGGTTGAGACAAAGCCTTGGTAAAAGTTTTAGCTCTTGAGGCTGGGTGGATAGCTCTATAGACCAACCCCTCCTTAGCTTCCTTATGGTGATCTAAGTGAATCCTCCTCTGCCTTTAGAGCTTGGGAAAGGGCTTGGGCAAGCTCAACTTGACCCTCCGGTGGAGTGTACAAAGTGAATTGACTTGGTTTAGTGTATGGAGAAAATTGGCAAATCCTTCGAGCTCCCCTATTTTGCTTAAGGAAAATCGAGAATGGCTAATTCAATCTCCTTCTATAGAGCTTAAGAACTCTTGCTAATGATGCCTTACTCAATCAAATTAGGCTATGTTGGAATTGAAGTGAATAAGGGAGAGTATATCTCCCCCTTAGGCAATAGGATGGTCGAAGCTTCACTTGTCATTTTGATCCAATTGACCATAGGTAGTGGGTTGTTTGATCTGTTAGAGGCTTGCACATGGTCGGTTTGGTTTAGGGAGTGGAATGGTAACTCCCCATGTTCTTCAAATTGAGTGGGAGCATGATTCCGGTGTGGCCAATTTGAGCCATGTGCTCGATTTTGGCCTTGGGATAAGTTGAGCTGACCCAAACCCATTGGGTTGGGTTCACCACCCTCCATAGGGTACACTTGACCTATTAGGAGAGTATCAAGTAGGTATGAAGAGGGCTTGACCAAATTCCCCATGAATTTGACCAAAACTTATTTTATGGCCTAGGGGTAAAATGGAAATTTGGCTAATTTTTTAATTTGGATATGTTGTGTATGTTGAGAAAATAGGTTGGCAAAGTTTCATTAGATTTGGAGTTCATTTAGTATGATTTGGCTCAGGTTGACCCATTTAGGTCAAAATGGGTCAACTTGGGTCAAGTTGATCAATTAGTCAAATTGGGTCAAACCAAGGGCTGGGTCAAGTTCATATGACCATTTGAAATGTTTTGGTGACTTTGGTTTGATTCAATTTGGTTTAGGTTTGAATTTGGTTCATATGACTTAATTTAGGTCAAATGGGTCAAGTTGACCAATTTGACCCATTTGACCTATTTGAGCTAGGTCATGGGTAGGTTTAGGTTTGGTTAGTCATATAAAGTGGATTGGTATCTTTGTTTCCAATCAATTTTGGTTAAGTTTCAATTTGGCTCAAAATGACCCTTTTAGGTCAAGTTTGGTTCAAGGTCAATTGGGCTAGGTTAGGTCTAGTTGGCCAATTGAGGCTTTGGTCAAGTTCAATAAGTGATTTGGAATGAACTTGACTCATTAGTTTCAATCAATTTGTCTTAGATCAAGTTTTGACACATTTTGACTTTTTATGTCAAGTTGGATCAACCTGGGTCAAGTGGCCAATTGGACTAGGTTAGGCTCAAATGTTAACTTCGTCAAGTTTAAATATTGATCATGAATGAGCCATGATCAATGGTTTCAAACAATTTGGCCTATGATGGATTTTGGCTATGTTGGGTTCATTTTGGCTAAGTGTTGACTTGGTCAACCCTTAGGTCTAACTTGGTTGACCCAATTTGATTGATTGGTCATCCCATAATGATTGTTGATCATGATGAGAGGCATAGGTGAGTTTGATTCAATCTAATTTGGTTAGGAATAAAATTTGGCTCATAAGGGTACTTTAGGTCACTTTGGGTCAAGTCAGCCTAAGTGGGTCAAATAATTTGGTCAAAGCTTGATTTGAGTTTGATTGAACTTGTATATGGACTTATGATTGAAATATAAATCCATTTGCAAGTGGTTTGATGTCAAATGGGTTTTGATTCATTTAACAATTTCATATTCAAAGGAAGAACATGAATGGATTTGGGGTTTGATTTTTGGAGTGGGTTTTGATTAAGTGATTGACGTTTGTATTTATATTTGGATTCATGATTATGAGGTTGATTAAATCATGAAAGAAAATCAAGAGTTTGGCTTGATTTGAAGTTGATTTTGCTAAGTTCAAGATTTTTACTTGAAAAGCTTAGGTTGGATTTTGAATGGATTTGAGTTTGATTTTTGACCAAGACCAAGCTCAAGTAAAGGTGAAGTTGGCCTCTAGAAGGATCTACCCAATTTCAACACCTCCAAACATCAATAAAGCTTCATCTCCACTAGACGAAGCTTCTCCAAGGGAACCGAGCACCGATGATAGCCTCCGGCGAGGTAAGCCATTAAACTGAGCTCAATCTAGCCATGGTATGGTCCTTTGTGAAGTGAAGTTTTATATCATGAGATTCTAGCCATTAGATTTGATCTCCCTTGCATGGTGAAGGTGTGGGTTGAATTTGAGATCAATCTGAGCTCAATCGAGTTCGGATCATGCCATGGAAAATCAACGGTGGCCATCTCCCATAGGCGATCTCAAGGAAGAATCATGGGTCATCCATCCACGCCTTTTGGATGGACGACCATGATTAAAACACGTAGGATCCATCGTTTAATCCTTTAGAGCCGCGGATCTAATCTCAACAGTCCAATCCTTGATAATACGGATAGGGAGAAAGCGCGTAGCGCCGTCCCTAACATGGTACTATGATGTGACAACTTAAATAGCAAATCATGTTGTGCCATGTGGAAAGTGCACGCCATGTCAGCCTCCACGTGGTGCCAATGGGATTAACTATATAATTAGGGATTTAAATTACCTAATTAAGGTTGGAAACTTCAAAAATGCATATCTAAGTGTAAAGAAATCAGAAAAATGTGAAATAAATTGCATGTGAAAGGTATTCAAATCAAGAATATTATGAAATTAATTTTGATGAATTTTTAATAGTGTTATTGTCAAGATTTGGGTTTTATTAGGAATTTTATTTTGCTAATTACTCTCTAATTACCCCCTCACTGATTAATTCCAAACTTCTTGTGTATGATTAGTGGGATGACTTCCACCTCCCCTAATTTTCTTGGGATTTATTGATGGTTTAATTAGAGGAATTGCTAGATTAATTTTTAATTACCCTCTTAATATAATTAAGTTTAATTAAGTGTGTAATTAATGGTTTAACCCCTTGATTGAGTTATTTAAGGTTTGTTTAAGTGAACAAGAGATTTAGGGAGTAATTTTGGGATATTTTCCTTAAGTTATCCTTTTTTAATTTAAACTTAATTAGGGATTAATCCACTAATTACCTACATAATTAATTTGATAAAATTCTAAAACCTTCCAGAACTTAACTATTTCATCTTGGGTAGATGCTTATGTGTTCAATAACCTAAGTATATTAAGGAAATCAAAATCTCACTCATATGTGTGAGAGGGGTTATAAAAGTACTTAAATTAAACCCTTTAGTTTAATTAATCATTAATCATGAGCCAAATGCATTAGGCCCTTTTCTTCTTATGTGCATTGTTGATTTAAATTCCTTGTATGGTTTTATGTCATAACATTGGCTCATAATTATTTGGTTAAGTATGCTAAGGTGGTGTAGGTAAGGGGTAATTAACACACTTAATTCATACCTCAGCCTAATCAAAATATAAAAATTACCTAATCATTCTAAGAACAAATTAAATTAACTCACACATAGGAAAAATGGGTTAGGATCAGCAAAGATTCTTTCACATTTCCTAAATCAAACATAAAGCAAATTCAAAATAAAAATCACATTAAACAAGATTTAATTCACTTTAAACTTTCTAATTTCATAGGACTGCCTTTAGAAATTAATTAGGGTGAATGAATTTATGTTGCTTTCATCACTTTATTTCTTTCCTAGCATTCTAAATGTGTATGTTATATGAAATTCATGCATTCATACTTTTTAAAAATCAAAGTCAAAATGAAATATTTCCTTTATGTCAAATTTCATGTTTTGGCTAAAGTAAAATATGAATGGCTATTATCACTACTAAGTCCAAAACTATTTTCAAAATATATAAAAAAATACCTAAAATTAAAAGTGTGCTACTTATAATTATTTATAAGCTTGCATGTGGATATAAATATGAAGATATGCATAGTGTGGCTTTCCTTCTTTTTTCTTTTGGCATAGTTTTGAATAGGATTTGGTAAAGTGTATAGTTCATTTAAAAAAAACACAATACTTGCCTAACCCCCTTCCTATTCATTCCTATGCTATTACCTAAGAAGGATATCCACACTTTTACATATAAATTTCATAAACAAAACAAACAAACAAATACAAACTTTTTGCATTTTCTTTTCCTATTCATTTCTTTTATACATGTGTTTGTATTTAAGGAAAGTGGTATATTAGTCTGGACAACCCCGGGGTTGCGAGGCTTTAAGTAGCTCAAAGTAGGTCTTATACCTTACACCCCTGGTGCTAACAATGGCATCGTACTCACTTATGTCTTTCATACATACACATGTGCATGTGAATAATGGATAAAAGAAACCCCTCTTTTCTACTTAATGAAAATCATGCATCATAAAGCATTCTAATTTTCTTAAGTAATATTTCTTAGCATTTATCATAAAGTGTGCTAAATATTTCCATTTGTATGTATAGATATGCTTAGGATGCATCCATATGCATGTTATACGTGTTGGGAAAGAAATAAAGTGATGTGTGTTTTATAATATTAATTCACTTTACTAAATCTTAAAATACCTTTCTTTTTGAATGGAATTATTTAGGGAAAATATAAACTTAGGATTAATTAAAATACATAATAAAATATTCACTAAACAAAACCAAACATGAATCCATTTTAGAAATTACTTAGGGTAGGGACGAAAAGAGAAGTTCTCTTCTCTTTTTCCTCTCTTTACAACCTTTAGTAATTAAGTAGGTTCTTGTAAACTAAAAAAAAATCATCAAATAAAATTAACCCAAATCAATTAAATAACTTAAATGAAATCACCCTCTAAGTTGAACATTTTCATACTTAGGAAATTTAAACTTTAAAGCCTAGCTAAGCATACCAACAAACTTTAAATAACACACATTCGGCTAAGTCACCACTTCTAGCTTTAGGTTAGGGCAGTGTATGGCTTGATGTTTGCTTTTATTTTTTGATATATTATTTCTTTTCTGGATGTTAGGGTGTATGTGCATAGAATAAATAGTTGAATGATTTAGTCTAATCATTCTTTTCTGTAGGGGATTATGCTTAAGTGGCATTGTAATAAAAATATATCTGCTTTTGTTATAGAGGTGCTTATACATCTAAGCATAATCTAATAGGTTAGGTGGACTTGGTTGTCCATGTGTGGGGTGCTAAGTCCAATATATATACTTGGGATTTGTATGGTTTGTTTAGTTAATCTCTATTTTGCAAGTATTAGTTAGATTTACTTTTCCTTTTCATGTCATTTTATAATTGGGATTTTAGAATGATTATTATGGGGGATTAGGATGAGCATTAATCATAAAATATCATCTTATGTATCATGTGAAGCCTCTGGAGCATCCACATTCCAACCATTCAAAAGAAGAAATAAAAGAAGAAAGGAGAAAAAGAAGAAGAAAGAAGAAATGAATAATGAAGAAATGAATAATGAAGACCCCCATAAAATGAATTTTCTTGCTAAATTGTAATTAAATCATTTGTTAATTTGGGTTGTGTAAGGGTAGAGCTCGGCTACCCAATTTATTTTTGGGTTTGTGCGGTGGAGCCCGATCACAAATGGCCTCCTATTCTTTTGTGTTAGCTTTATAAAATATTTGATATTTTGTTTAGCTTATGCATTAAGATGACATCATTTTCCTAGTTTCTTCCTTGCTTGATGTATGGCCTTGATGACGATTAGGCTCTTAGGAAAAAATAAATCTTCTATCAAATTAAATAACTCAAAATTAAAAATAAAGAACTCATAACCTCACCTAAAGCTTAGGCTAAAAATCAAGATAAAAGAATTAGCAATCTCTTAGTTGTATGAGTATTTCTTTTCCAACATCATGCCTAAAAGCATATTGTTTCACTCTAGATTGGAGGGCTTCCACCTTTGGCAGAGAACTTGGCTTGACCTTTGAGAGCCATGGTAGAAATACACCTCCCCCTTTTAGCTGATTTTGGCTCATAATCTTATTTCTCATGTATTAGGCATATGAATCCTATTAGCGTGAGTCAAATGATTGTCCAAAAATAAAAATAAAATGTAATGTGATTTGCATTAGATCTAGGTCATTTTTCATGCCCTTACATGATCTAGTCTCTTAGAGAGTGAGTTTAAGGACTTAGTCTCTTTCTAAAATAAATAATAGCCTAGCTATCTTGCATAAAGCATATGACTTTCCCACATGAATTTAAAATTATAGGAGGCGTTAGTTGGCGGCTACCCCTAGGCGGTTGTAAGTCCAAGCAATCGGGTGGTTTGTCCTCTCTCGTGGACGCAAACCAAATACCCATTTTTGCTTTAGATTTAGGTCATGCTTTCGGCCCTCAGTAAAGCTCCCTAAATTTAAGTTTAGAGGTTGCGACTTCCCTTTGCAGCCATGAGCAAAAATCCTCATCTCTTAGGCATTTTCATAACCTTGTATTGTGGAATTATAAGCTCTAAATTTCTAATAAAAATATCAACTCAAACAAATAAATCAATTTTGAAAAATGTAAAGCCCAACTATATGATAGTTTGAGATGCTCACTAGGTTTCCTAGGATCGTGAACATCTTCTACTTATCTTTCTTTGGCTTCAATAATAACTCCCTATCTTTGATTAATCCCATTTGATCTTCCAAAATAAACTAATAGATTGGTAGTCCTACCTATTGAAATCTTTGGAGACAACAATCATTTACCTTAATCGAGAGTATTCTTAAGGATTCTCATTTCGTAGGATGTAATTAACTATGGGGGCTTGCCTCCATAGGGAACTTAATGAACCCGATTTAAAATAAACCCTACTTTACTTTTCCTTATAAAGTAGGGAAAGAATCTCTGGTACATATGCAGACCCATTATCCTTAGGAGTCCTTATTCAAGTGATTAGGTCCATTGTATGGTGGTGACTTCTATCTTTCGAGATAATACACCTCTTCTCAATGTCATACTTGATCATCCTAATAAGAATATTTATGGATCTACGTGATGTCCAAATGCAAAGAGTATATTTCTATCTTCATTTTATCCACATAGATTGAAGATATAAGTATACATCTTATATGAAACTTAAATATTTCACCACAAGTGCCCACAGAAGAGGTGCCGCTAGAAGCTTTATCCAAAACCCTATAAGAAGAAAGCCTATAGATATACAGTGGCCAACTCCCAGAGAAAGCTTGTAGACTTACATCTGTCACGAGTGGTGTACCCACTGGGTGGGTCGCTGTCAGCATGGCGATAACCAACCAACCTAAGCTGCCCGTTGGTTTGCGATGATCAATCTAAGAAGAAGGCTTGTAGACTTACGACTTCACAAACGAAAATGATCACCAGGATAGTCTGATGTCGGCGGGACAAATGTTATCTGACCTAGGGTGATTACTAAGCGAGGAGTCCCGTGTAATGACTAGACCTAAACTTGAAGTAGTCAGGAAGAAAGGTGCCACTAGGGGACTTATCCTAAATCTCAAATATACCCGACCTAGTCAGATCATGATGGCTAGTCTAAGAAGAAAGTGTGTAGACTTACATCTTCTTTAACAAAGTTAACATGGGGTAGCTTGCTAACTGTGCAGTAAGACCTACCAAACTAACAAGACACTCATCGATTTGCAATGGTCAAGTTACGAAGAAATCTTGTAGACTTACATCCACCAAACAAGTAACCATTGCGGTGACACACTAGCAAGATAGTATGTCAGCCTGACCTAGAGCAGCTAATGAGTGAGTGTCGCAAGGGGCTTTATCCCACATCAAAATAGCCCAAGATAAAAGATATGTGTTTGTGTTGTGGAAGAAGGAATAGGATTTCGCTTATGTTCTCTTACACCTATCCTAAACACATCACATAATGGATGAAATGGTGCCACAAAAGGCAGTTGTGACTCCACCAAAAAAGGATGTTGCTTGGGTTCTTTTTCACCTACCTTAGTTGTACTAGTCGAAATAAGATGCCTCTTGGGTTCTCTTACACCTATCCTAATAGCACTGGAAATTGTGTGTAGTTTTTGTTTGTGTTGATGAAGGATAGGAGGCCACTTGGGTTCTCTTACACCTATCATAAACACATCAAAGAATGGATGAAATGTTGCCACAAAGGGCAGTTGTGATTCCACCAAGAAAGGATGCTGCTTGGGTTCTCTTACACCTAACTTGGTTGTACTTGTCAAAATAAGATGCCTCTTGGGTTCTCTTACACCGATACTAATAGCACTGAAGGATCGTGTGTAGTTTGTGTTTGTTAATGATAGGATGTTACACCTATCTTCAACACATCATGGCAGATTCGCAAGCAAAGATGTTTCTCAATAACTATGAAGGGGTGGAATTTGAGATTAAAGAAATTTTATTGATGATTGATTTGAAATAAGATTTATGGATAATATTTCTTTAGGTAGAGCCCGTTGATTGAAAGCATAGGGTACTCTCCCTTATAATTTATAAGCTGATAAGATTCTCCTTGGTAGGCCATCTCTATGGAAAAAGGGTCTTCCTAAGTGGGTTCAAACTTACCTCCCATCTTTCGATGGGCAAGAATTGGTCTCCTTAGAACTAAAGCAAGCTATCCTACTTGAAAAGCTTTAGGACGGACCAACTCGTTATGAGCTTGAATCATTTTGGCTTTGTACAACTCAAGGTTCTGGCATGCCTGGAGGCATCTCCCCCCTAAACCTTTGAGCTCTTCTAATTGCAACTTAGCATTCTGGTCCATTGCGATCTTACTACCCATAGATATCTTTAATGATAGGAGTAGGACTTCTAATGGTAGAAATGCTTCAAACCCATACACTAAGGTGAAAAGGGGTAGATTGAGTTGGAGCTCTATATGTGGTGTGGTAAGCCCACAAGGCTTCAACTAATTGCTCATGCCACTGTCGCTTGTTGTCATCGAGTGTCTTCTTTAATATTTGGATGAGAATTTTGTTAAAGGCTTCTACTAAACCATTTACCCTAGGGTAATAGATGGTAGAATATCTCCAATCTATGATGTATCTCTGGGCAAAGCTGTTGATTTTAGTGCTCTTAAATGTAGTACCATTATTGGATATAATTCGTTGAGGCACTCTGAACCAATATATGATATGATTCATGAAAAACTGGAGCACATGCTGAGTTATGACCTCTCTGAGTGGGATTGCCTTCACCCACTTTGAAAAATAGTCGGTGGCAGCTAGAATGAACCGATGACCCTTGGAAGAAGGAGGATCGATCAGACTAACCCCGACAATCAAATGGTTATGAGGCCAATGTTGGATGTAGAATGTTGGGTGGTTAGTGTAGGACCGCACCGTGCACCTGACATTAATGGCATCTCCTAGCTACGTCCATATAGTCTGTGATCAACGAAAGCTAGTAGTATCCTAATCTTTTGATCTTAGCTTTCATCTTCATATCAGACTGATGCGCTTTGCATAAAATTGAGTGCACCTCAGTCATGATCTTACAGGCTTCGTGTTTATCTAGACAACATAATCATATATGATCGAAGGACCGTCGATACAAGGTGCCATCTACGAGAGCATAAGAAAGTGCTCTCTGCTTCACTTGATGTGCTAGTGATTTCTCTTGAGGTAGTTAGCCTATATATAGATAATTCATGAATGGTTGCCTCCAATCCAACTCATCATCCTTTTTGGCAATAACAACCTCCCCTTCAAAGAGAGTCTCTTCATGAGTTCAGCATCATGAGATATTGTAGTGGATTGATCCTGGATATCAAATTCATCTTATGAGAAAGCATGTAATGTTGTAGCTTTTGGAATACAAAGATTAAAGCTAGGCAATGCTTTTAAATAGGTGGATAGTTTGCCTTAGTAGGGATTAGATGACGACTAAGATAGTAGTGTATTTTCTTTCTCTTCGTCATTAGTTTGGGCCAACAAAGTGCTAAGGGAGTCATCTAATGTAATAGTGTAGAGGATGAATGGCTTGTCGGGGCTGCTAGAACTGGTGGTGTCATCAGGTAGTGCTTGATGTCTTCAAAAGCATGCTGGCACTTATCATCCCACTTGAACTTGACATCCTTTTTGACAAGTGCTAAAAATGGTTGGCATCTCCCTCATAGGTTGGATATGAAGCATCTTAGATACGCCAACCACCCTTGAAATGATCTGAGTTTAGTTAGATTTTTAGAGGGCGATATTTCTAATATCACCTTGATCTTCTTCGGATTTATTTGTATTCCACGGTGCCAGACAATAAACACAAAGAATTTTCTTGAAGCTACTTCGAATGCACACTTCAAGGGATTCATTTTAAGGTTAAATTATCTTAACTGTTTGAAAATTACTCTCAATTCAAAGAGATGGTCTTCCTTTTCTTTACTCTTGACTACAAGATCATCAACATAACACTCAACCTAATGATGAATAAGTTCATTGAAGATCCAAGTCATGACCCGCTGGTAGGCAGCACTAGTATTTTTAAGGCTGAAAAGCATGACCCTATATCAAAAGATTCTAATCGGGATTCAAAATGTAGTGTTTCTTTCATCTTCAGGGGCCATATTTATTTGGTTATAACCAGATGAGTCACCCATGAAAGAGAAGACTGCATGAGATGAGGCAATGTCCACCATCAGTTATGGTATTGGTAGTGAAAGTTTATCTTTAGGACACGCCTTATTTAAATCCCTAAAATCGATGCATATACAAATTTGATCATTCTTTTTCTTAATTGGGATGACACTGGCTAACCAGCTAGGATAGTTCTCTTCTCTAATGATGACTGCATCGATCAGTTTCTTGACTTCATAAATGACCTGCTGTTTAATATCTAATCACATGTGTTTATGAGCTTGCTTGATAGGGTTAGCATTAGGTTCTATTGCTAGCTTGTGGAGTGCTACATCAGGGGATAAACTGGGCATTTTTTCATAACTCTAGGAGAAGCAGTTCTTAAACTCAGCCAATAACTTAACTAAGTCATTGGTTTCTTCTTCATTCAATAAGGAACTGATGTATGTCAAATGTGGATTTTCTTTTGTCCCTAAGTTGATCTCTTTAAGTTCATCAATGGTTAACTTGATCTCTTCTTCGAACTTTGGTGGTGCATCTTTGACTTCAAGATCATTTGAATCATCTGAAGTTTTTAAACACACCTCCTCATATGAGTTAGCATGATTTGAAAAGAACCTATCAGATTTTAAATGATTCGTGATGACTAGGCAATGATTGTCATCATTGATTGGACCCAGTGTACCGAATCTTAGTCCTGGTCTTGATTGAGGATGTCTGCTTTGGTTGCCCCATAACCTTTCAAAGTAGTCTGACCTGTGTTTAGACCAAGCATGTGGATTAATCTCTTCTTTGCTAAATTAAGAATATAGACGAATGCCAATCAAAAGGCAATTGTATTAAATATTTATATGAATCATTCTCAAGTTCTACATCAGCTTCTTGACTTGAGGATGACGTGCCTAAAAAAAGAACTTTTGAATCTTCCTATCTGTGGATGACTTAGGGGTTTCCTTAACTACCAAGCCCTCAACTTTTTGAGAGAAAAGTGGGGTTAGAGCTAAGGTTCTCAACTAACTCCTGACTGTCTCATTTGCAGACTTGGATACATTCATGCTTTTCTTTGGAGCATTGTCTTCATCACTGTCATGCTCCAACGTCATCTCGAAAGGGATTCACTGCTGAGAAGAATTGTCAGTGTGCTAATGACATAAGACTCATCCTCTGAACTAGATTATAAGTTTATGTTGATAGCAAGTGTACTCTTGGTGGTTGGAATATACCTCCTATTGGGTGGCCAATAAGGAGACTTTCCACCTCAGGGGATGCCTCTGAACTATCCTCTTCCTCTGCCCGGTGGAGTTCGAACCATCCTATCCATATGTTCGAATGGAGTAACAAACTATGGGTGGAATCTAATGTCAAGCTCTATATCTTCCCCTAAGCCCATGTCTTGCTCTCTTTTATTTTCTTCTTCTTTCTCTTTTTTTCTTTTCTTTTTCTAATTCTTTTTCTTTTTTTTTCTTTTTGTCCCTTATGGGGATCTTGACTAGATTCATGAGAATGGACTTGTTAGTTTTGGGGAAAAAAATATTTTGCATCTTCATATATCCCAACCTCATAAACTGTGAAGGGCTTGAGATCTCCTTTAACGCAGTGCTCAATTCCACCTCTCATGAACTTTATGCACTGATGTAGAGAGGATGAAATTGCATTTTTCTCATGTATCTACAGTCTCCCAAGTAAAGCATTGAAAGATGTATCTTATTCTATGATATGAAACTTAGCTTTAGTCTTCCAATCATCTATCTCTAATGGCAATACTATGGAGCCTAAGGCCCTCTCACCTTATTCATTGAATCCTCTTAGCATCAACCTCTCCTTTTGGAGTTTGGAGATTTCAATCCTCAAGTAGGCAAGAGTTCTTAAACTCATAATATTGACTGATGCATCTTGGTCAACTAGAACTCTTAATAACCTGTATCTGCCAACGTCCATTGTAATATAGAGAGGGTGATTATGCTTGGTCATTCTTAGAAGTAAGTATTCATCACTGAATGTAACTCCTAAGATATCCTTTGAGCTATGTGCCTCCTCTTTAGTAGAGGTCAGCCGAGCTAAGCATATCTCTAGATCAAGAAGATCCTTGACTAGAGATTCCCTCATCTCTTTGGATAAGACAAGGGTGTCATATATGCTTAATTTAGCTGGCAAATTTTTAAGATGTGCTAGAACATTGTAATCAACTTTGGCTTGGTCCTCCATAAGCATATTCATGGATGGAGCATCCTGTGGAGGAGATATTTGCTCACTGTAACCAATGACTTGTTTACCTTTATCAAAAGGTGCTACCCTAGTAGGTAGAATTTTGCCACTACGTAGGTTGACTTTAGTGACTTCATGGAATGATGAACTTGTAGAAAGTTCTACCATCTCATCAGGTATACCTATAGCTTCTCCTATAGGACCTCGGAGTCAGTTGACTCCAAGTCAATCTCAAGAGGTGAACCTGATTGATTCAAAAAAAGAAAGTCTGATTCTGAATTAGAAGAGAGTGGATCATAATGATTAGAGCTATCATTATTATTTTCTAGACTTGGAGAGTTTTCAACAAGAATAAAATCTAGAGTATCAAAAGTGGATAAGATGTAAGTGAAAGCTTTCTTCATTGATTTCTTTTTGGGTGGAGATACATAATAGAAATCCAACAAAGTAAGAGAAGTAAGGGGTTTAATACCCTTGTCCACTGATACAATGCTCCTACTGGTAAAAGAGGAGCTAGAGGAGGAAGAAGTAGTTGTTGTAATTGTGCATGGAGTGTTGGACTCGGACGGTGGTTGTGCTACTGAACTATCCCAGGCAAGTAAGGTGAACTGCTGCTATTGCTATTATTGCTGTTGGGCTGTCACCTTCTTCAAGTTGTCCTTGGCAACTTACAAACCTTTCCTGATGTTGGAGGTTTGAGCTACCTCAAGAACCTGTAGAGAGAGCTTCTTAATTTTAGAAACTACTTTTTTAGAGGTTCGGGATAAGAAAATATCCCAACCTTTTTTGATCTTAAGAGGAATGCAAGTAACCCCTTTCCTTTGATTTTTTCAATTGTTATTGCTTGATTTTATCTTTTGATCTTGAGTCAGGACCCACATTTCAACAGTTTTGGTTATGTTGAATGGGGTTCAAATTGCATGGAGAGATTTGTAGAATTGGAAGAGAAGCTTTCGCCTTGATGTTGACTTGAATTGTTGGTTTTGATTTATTCTTTTGAATTAGAACCCTCATTTAACAAATTTAGGTATCATAAATGGGGTTCTATTGAAGAGATTTAGGATGTGAGGAGAGACTTTGCCATAAGATTTTGATTTGGAACCCATACTCAACCAATTTAAGTAGGTTAGGCAGGGTTCAAATATTTGGAGAGACCTTTGAAGATATTTGTATTGTGTGTCTTGTTTGAAAATTTTGATTTTAAAGAACCTTTACTTAGCAAATTTTGGTATGTTAAGAAGAGATTGTGATTATATGTTTTGAAAATTTTGTGAAAATATATTTGCTTGTATTGGTTGTTTGTTATGTGTGATATATGTTGATTTGATTTTAAAGTGGGGCTTTTTACTTAAAAAATTTTGTATGTTAAGCAAAGGCCAAATGTGTTTGATATGTGTTTGAAAATGAAGCTTTCACTTAACAAATTTGATATGTTAGGTGGGAGCCAAATGTAATTATGATTTCTATTTTTGAAAATGAGCCTCTCACTTAACAAATTTGGTATGTTAAGTGGAAGCCAAATGTGATTTGATTTGTATTTTTGAAAATGAGACTCTCATTTAATAAATTTGGTATGTTAAGTGAAATTTAAATGTGATTTGATTTGAAAATGAGACTTTTAACAAATTCGATATGTTAAGTAGGAGTCAAGTGTATTGTGATTTAAAAATGAGACGCTTACTTAACAAATTTGGTATGTTAAATAGAAGTTAAGTGTGATATGATTTGAAAATGAGACTCTTACTTAACAAATTTGGTATGTTAAGTAGGTGTCAAGTGTATTGTGATTTGAAAATGAGGCTCTTATTTGACAAATTTGGTATGTTAAGTAGGAGGCCAAATATGTTTATGATTTTTAGAGATGACTCTTATTTTGAAGTAAGAATCAATATAATTTTGAAAATGAGACTCTTAACAATATGCCAAATTTATGATTTTTGAAAATGAGGCTCTTACTTAACAAATTTGGTATTTTAAGTAGAAATCAAATGTGACATGATTTTTGAAAATGAAACTCTTGCATAAAAAATTTGGTATGTTAAGTGGGAGTCAAGTGTATTTATAATTTTTTGAAAGAGGAAAATCTATTTAACAAATTTGGGTATGTTAAATAGAGTTCAATTTATTCTTGTGTCTTTTGGAAATGGGACTCTCATTTGACAAATTTTGGTATGTCAAATGGAGTCCAAAACATGTCTTGTTTTTATGTGTGTGATTTCTTGCTTTTGAAAAGAGGGAAACTTCAACTCTAGCATATGCAAAATATTTTAAGTGGAGTTTCAATTTTATGCTATGATTTTATTTGAAAATATAATCTTCATTCAACAAATTTGAGTATGTTGAATGGAGGTAGTCATTTTCAAAAGTGTGCTTTTGAAAAAGAGGAAAACTCCAACTTTAACATATGTGATATTTGTTAAGTGGAGTTTCAATTTTATGTTATGATTTTATTTGAAAATAGAATCTTCATTCAATAAATGTGAGTATGTTGAATGGAGGTGAACATTTTCAAAAAGTGTGCTTTTGAAAAAGAGGGAAACTCTAACTTTAGCATATGTGAAATATGTTAAGTGGAGTTTCAATTTTATGCTATGATTTTATTTGAAAATAGAATCTTCATTCAACAAATTTAAGTATGTTGAATGGAGGTAGTCATTTTCAAAAGTGTACTTTTGAAAGAGGGAAATTCCAATTCTAACATATGTGAAATATGTTAAGTAGAGTTTCAATTTTACGATATGATTTTATTTGAAATTAGAATCTTCATTCAACAAATTTGGGTATGATGGATAAAGATAACGATTTTCAAAAAGATGTTTTTGAAAATTGATTTTCATTTTCATTTTGAAATCAACATCAATGTAACAATCATGAGGATTAGTAGATGAGGTTTGGTTATATGAGCTTTGTGCTTTTTTTTTGGAAATTTCTTATGAATTTTGTGCAAGATCTTTTGTTATGTGAATTTTGAAAAAGTGCTTTTGGAAAGTTACATTTTGCAAAAGAGTTTATTTTCTTTGAATATTGAAATGAACCTTGCCTCGCCAAGCTAGTGATAAGGAAGTTTTAAATTTTTGTCATCTCCTTTCATTAGTTAATTTTATCTTTCACATATTGGGAAACTCAATAGGGGTTTCAAGACTTACAAGGAGTGAGGTCCTAAAACCTAGAGGATGTTGGCTAGCTTTGCTTAAGAATAAAATAAGCTAAGTGCCAACGAAAGAAAAGATAGTCTTGGACTCATA
The DNA here is from genome assembly GCA_021442155.1 of Cymbidium sinense. Lineage (NCBI taxonomy): Eukaryota > Viridiplantae > Streptophyta > Magnoliopsida > Asparagales > Orchidaceae > Cymbidium > Cymbidium sinense. Next base: position 3,516,877 of record CM038228.1, on the reverse strand, counting down.
TGAAATACAAGTCCACTATCAATGCTTAGAGAGAACAATTATCTACTAAAGATGGAGAGAGAAACCATCCCCAGTGAAGTCGCCAAAAAAATCTGTGGTGTTTGTTTTCGATATATGTGTATGGGGGACACCACGCAGATCTGAGGGTGTACTTATTGAGGTGATCGGGTATGACATCAAGGATTGATGTACTATCTTGAAAGATAGAAATCACCACCCTATAATGGACCTAATCACCTAATAAGAACTTCTAAAGCATAATGGGTATTTGAATATACTAGAGATTTTTTCCCTACTTTACATAGATGAATAAAACAGGATTTATTTAAACTAAATTCTAAAGTTCCTTATGGGGGCAAGCCCCCATAGTTCATTATATTCTAAGAAAGATGACTTCCTTATGAATACTCTTGATTAAAGTAGATAATTATTGTTTCCAAAGATTTCAAAGATAGGACTATCAATAAATTAGTTATGTTTGGAAAATCAATCGAGGTAGATCAAAAAGGAGAGACTTATTATCGAAGCCAAAGGGAGATGAGTAAGGAATGCTCATGATACTAGAAAATCTAGTGAGCATTCCAATCTATCCTATGGTTGGGCTTTATATGTTTGAAGTTGAGGAGAATTATATGTTTGAATTGAAATTTTATTAAAAAGCTAGGACTTACAATCTCACAACACAGGGTTGTGGAAATGCCTAAGAGGTGAGGATTTATGCTTGTAGCATGAAAATTAACAACCTCATATCTAAATCTCGAGAGCTTTAGTGAGGGCCAAAGCATGTCCTAAATCTAAGTGAAGATGGATATATGATTTACCTCCATAAGAGAGGGTAAACCACCCGACTACTGGACATATAACCGCCTAGAGTGGTAGCCAGCTAACTCCTCCTACACTTTAAAACCATGTGATCAAGTCATATGATTTGCAAGATGGTTAAGTTGTTATTATTAGAAAGAAAACTAAGGTCCTTAAATCCACTCCCTAAAGAGACTAGAGCATGAGTTGTATGAGTAATGACTTAGTCTAATGCAAATCTTTTTAATTTTTATTTAATTTTGGACTCTTCATTTTGTATACCTAAATGCTTGCTGAAATGAGTTATGGGCCAAATCAAGAGAGAAGAGGATGAAGCTCCGTCAATAAGAGTTACTCTCATAGGTTAAGTGGTTCCTATGCGTGCAAGAATGAATGCCCTCATTGGTAGAAGATGCATGCATGATATTAGACATACAACCATACATCTAAGGGGTTGTTAAATCTTTTAATTATATTGATTTAATGCCTAGGATTTACGTGAGGTCATGAGTTATTTAGAAATTTAATTATGAGTTGTAGTTGAGTAAAAGATTTATTTTTTTCTAAGAGCCTAATCGGATCCAAGCCACACATTAAATCACCAAACATAAAGAAACTATGAAGAAGCATGTCATTTCTATTGCACAATTTTAACAAAACATCAATCAACTTTATAAAACTAGCGCAAAAGAATAAAAGGCTAATGCAGTTGGGTACCGTTGTACAACCCGAAAAGAAAAATGGGTAGTCGAGCTCTACCTTTATGCAACCCAGATTATAAAAGAATAATTACAATTAAGGATGAATATATGTTATGTGGGTCTTCATCTTCATTCTTCATGTCTCCTTCATTTCTTCATATCTCCATTTGATTTAATTTGCTCCACTTCAAAGGCATCACATGGCCTCTCAGGACAAGGCCTTCTAGCCAATGCTCATTCTTATCCCCCCATCACACTAATCCTAATTCCTAATTATGAAATTACATTTAAATGGAAATAATAAATCTAACTACACCTGCAAAATAGAGGTTAGCTAAACATACATTCCACTCAAGTAGTTACATGTATAATTTGGACTTAGCACCCTTCACATGGGTAACCAGGTCCACCTATCCTAATTTAGATTATGCTTAGGGGTTAAGTAACATGTAAAAGAGAGCATTTATATTTATTTTAAGCACCCTTTAAGCACAATCTCCTACAAAAAATATAGTTAAGCTAATCACTATCTAACATCCAGTCTATGAGGCATACACCCTAACATTCAATCTAAAATAATACATCATAAAACCAAATATATATCAAATCATGCACCGCCCTAACATAAAGCTAGAAGTGGTGACTTAATCTAAGGTATGTGTATTAAGGCTTGTGTGGTATGTCCTAACTAAGCTTTGTTATAATTTTCTAAGTATGAAGAGATTTAATTATGAAGGGTGGTTTCACTTTAAGAGGTTTAATTGATTTCTAAGTTTTACTTAATATTTTCTTTTGTTTCATTTGATTTACACTTAACAATTAAGTGTTATAAAGAGAGGATCACTCTCTTTCATCCCTACCTTAAATCACATGTAAAGCCAATTAATTAATCAATTCTCTTTAATGAATGGCTTATTACATATTTTAATTAATCTTAAGTTTAGGTTCACTTTAAATAATCTCATTCAATAAGAAAAGCTTCTTAAGATTAATTGGAATTAATTACTATCACACAACACATGTTTATTCATTTCTTTCCATCATATGTAGCATGCATATGATTAAGTCTTAAACATAACTATACATGCAATTTATATCTTAGCACACTTAAATTATGAATGTAAGCAAATGTATTTAGAATCGATGTTTCACTTGGTTGAATTATTTTTTCATATTAATTTAAAGTTCTATCTAAATTTTTATACAAAAGCATAAGAAAAGAGCTCTAAATCATATGATTAATCAATCCAACCACTTGAACAAAATATGAATGCATGTCTTTTTAATAGAAAAAAAGGGTTTTCACTCATTAGCTAAATACACATTCAAATGTATAAAAGTTTTAAGCAAGTACGTCACCACTGTTCTGCACCAGAGGAGCGAGGTAGAAACCTCCTTGGGGCTACTTAAAGTCGTGTATCCCCAGAATATCCAAACTAATATACCCGCTATTCTTAAATACATATGGATGTATAAACAACTATAAGAATAGAAAATTATGCAAAAGTAGAGTTTGATTTAATTGATTTATTTATGTGAATGAATTAAAACACTATCTAAATTCTAATGTCAAAATGCATAAGAATAAAATCAAGTAGGTACGTCGCCATTATTTCGCACCAAGGGAGTGAGGTAGGAACCTCCTTAGGGCTACTTAAAGCCATGCATCCCTGGGATGTTCAGACTAATATACCCACTAACATTCTTACTTATGCAAATCAACATATGAATGTAAGAAAGAAACTCCACTTTATCATTAAGCTTATATTCACATGCACCTCCTATGTATATATATAACTAAAGTCACAATGTGTACATATTATTATTCATTAATAAGCTTTTGAAAATACATTTGAGATTTAATAGTGATAATAGCCACACATATTTTTAACTTAAGCCAACACATGCAACTTGACATAAAGGACATCATTTATTTTTAATTAACTTTTTGAAAGAAATAAATGCATGAATCAAGTGGCATGCAATATTTTAATATGATTGGAAAGAAATAAAGAAACACAAGCATGTAATTTCATTCAATCCAACTAATTTTTAAGGACAATCATATTAAATAAGCTTATTTAAAATAAACCAAAGCTTCTTATTAAGTTTTTTTTGGATGTTTGATTTTATTTAGAAAAAAGAGGAGATTCAATCATTTGATGCTCTTAACCCATTCCCATGTTTGTTAATTAATTTAATTCAATGAAAGATAATTAGGTGAATTTTATGGATTAATTAAGTTGTCATATGAATTAAATCAATTAATTAACCCTTACATATGTTACCTTAAAATAATTAGCCAATTAATTACGAGACAACATGATATGCATAAAAAATAACTTGAAATGATCCTAAGAAATGAGAGTGCCTAATTCAAATAGCTCATAATTAATAATTAATTAGGATAAGGAACTTAATTAAGTACTTTTATGGCTTCTCCGCACATGTAGGTTAGCCATAATTTCCTAAAATAGCTTTAGGTTATTAAACACCTAAAGATCTACCCAAGAAACTTAATTAGATGAGTTCTGGAGTGATTATGATTTTAATTTGGTTAATTAAACCATTTTTAATTAATGAATCAAACCATCAATTAGTCCCAAATTAATTAGTTTCAAGTCAAGTGAAATGAACTTAGGGGAAAAAATGAGAAAGAGGTCTCAATCTTATTCCCCATGTCAATTCACTGTTATACGATGATTAGCAAGTTTAATTAATGGTTTCCTTTCTGTTTAGAATGTTAACTAATCACATAATTAATTAAGAGAGTAATTAGAGCTAATACAAGCAATTTCCCTAATTAACCAAGCAATAAATCCTAAGAAAATTATGAGAGGTAGGGGTCATCCCATTAATCAACCTCAGAAAGTTTAAAATTAATTACTTTAGTAATTAGAGAGTAATTAAGCTAATTAAGTTTTCAATTAAACTCAAATTAAGCCTTAATTACTATTTAAAATCAATTATGATTAATTTTAAATTAATATCTTCTGAAATACCTTTAAAATGAGTTTTATTTGAATTTTTATGGTTTTTTATGATTTGTTATGATTTTTAGAAGTTTCAGTTGATTTAAGTGATTTTCATGAAGTCTATTAATTTTATTTATTAAAACAAATCATTTAAACTTCAAAATTCAATATCTTTCAATCCAGAAGCTATTTTAATTTAAAAATTTTATGGTAGGTGTACTTTAACTTTAATTTCAATCCTTGATAATTTCAACTTAATCTGATGTGTGTTTTGGGTTTAATTAATTAAATTTGATTTTTACTAAAACTCAAATTAAGCTCAAACTATTCAGTAAAATTTGGTAATTTTGTATTCATTAGATTCCTCTCAAAAAAATAAATCCAATGAGCTCTTATTTATAATTTTTTGTTATATATTTTAGTTTATATAAATTTTTGAAGTTTCAAGTGATTTAAATAATTTTTAAAATCAGAAAATCTAGATTTTTCCCACTTAACCCGTTGAGGGCAACGGAGCCGCATTAATGAGCCGCGATGTTGCGATGCGAGGAGAAAGCGGTGAAAGATCGAGCGAATTTGATCGGATCGGATCGACGTCCGATCCAAGCGGGATCCAAAGGCGTAAACACGCTGCGGCCCGGCCCATCCATCCACGCAATCTAACGGGCTGAAACTCGGGATCGATGTGCGATCTGAGCGATCTGATCATGTGAATCGCTGGATGGAACGGTTGTTGTTCGTCGTAGTCTGCAAAATGACAAACTAAGGGAAAATGCGAAATCTAAACAAAACTTTATTCGAATGGGCTCATTTTCATGATAATTCACACTAAAAAATTTCTATTTCATACTAGGATTGTATAAAATAAAGAATGCGAGAGATTTCTAAGGAAAAATCTTCAGATCACACGAAAATCATCATAAAATAAGAAATCCTGAGGTCGGCTATGGGTTTTCTTGAAAGTTACCTTATCGGGGATGATTTTTGACGGTGGTGATGATCCAAAGATGCTTTTGAGTGGAGGAAGAAGCCTTGGAATGAGCCTAGACCTTCACCATCACTTCGGAATGATGTATCTACGAGTGGTCATCATTTTCTTGTCAAAATCCACTTGATTTTATTTGCTTTTGCTCAAAAATCAAGTGGGAATGAGTGTTGGTCGATTTTGGGAGCTCTAGGGGATGGAAATAAGAGGAATATGATGAGTTTTGCTGCCTCTATTTTTCTAGTTTCAAATGTGGCCAAAAATCCCCTTCATTTTGTGATTTTTGGCTCCAAAATGGGTGTCCTTGGCATGGGGTGGTTGAGAATGTAAGGGAATCATCCTAGGTGGCTCATATTGGCTGGCTAAGGCATGGGAAGTGGCTGCCATGAAGGACAAGTGGGTGTCCTAGCAAGGGGAGGTGGAAGTCCTTCATGCCAAGTGTTTCAATGGGAGAGGTGAGACAAATTCACCTCTCCATGAGTCATGGTTGTCCCAACCATCTCTTGGGTCAAATGATCAGTGTCCTTGATGCCTAGGTGGACCAATGGATAAGTGTCAAGTGGCCAAGGAAGAGAAATGACCATTTGGGCAAGTGTCTTTTCTCATGGGATGACCTTGACCCAGGGGAAAATTGATCATTTGACATTAAATTTGAAATGAGTCAAAAATAAGTTGGACCAAATTTCATGTCATTTAGAGTTCAGTTGATTTAATTTGGGTCAACTTGACCCATTTGGGCCAAATTGAGTCAAATCAGGTTAAGTTGGTCGATTGGTCAAATTGGGTCAAACTAAGGGTTGGGTCAATCTCAAATGATCATTTGGAGTATATTGGTTCAATTGGTTTTAATCAATTTGATTTAATTTGAATTTAATTTGGATTTTGGCCAATATGATCCTTTAGGTCGATTTGGGCTAAGTTGACTAATTTTGACCCAATTGAACAAATTGGCCTAAATCATAATTTGGTTTGAGTTTGGTTGATCATTTGGAATATATTGTATGCTTTAGTTAAGTTCAATTTTGATTTAATTTGGATTCTGGCCAATTTGATCATTTAGGTCAATTTGGGCTAAGTTGTGTTAGGTTGACCAATTGGTCAAATTGAGCTTATAACTTTGGTCAAGTTGAATAATCAATTTGGAATTAATTTGAGCCATTGGTTGCAATCAATTTGGTTTAGGTTATAATTTGGCTAATTTGAGTTTATATGAGTTAAAGGATTGACTTGGTCAATGGGTTAGGTTGACTTGGTTTGACCCAATTCATGACAATTGATTAACCTGAGATGATCAATAATCATGACATGAAGTTTGAATTAGCTTAATTCACTTTGATTTGAATTGAATTGGATTTTGGTTCATGTAAGTCAAATTGACACTTTGGATTAAGTGAGCCAATTGGGTTTACTTAGCTTGATTTTGAGTTGAGTTTGATTTAACTGAGGTTATATATGGATTTGAGATTTACATATAAAATCAGTTACAATTTGTTTGGACTCAAATGAGTTTTGGCTCATTTGAATATTTCAAGTCAAATGGGCTAGGTTGGGTTTGACTTGAGTTGATTTTGATTTGGCTTGATAATTATAGATTTTCTTTATATTTGGATAGTTGATTTAAGGAATGATTGATTCAAGAGAAAATCCATTAGTTTTGATTTGATTTGGGTATGATTTGGCCATGTTCAAGGAATTGGCTTAAAAGGCCATAAATTAGATTTTGGTTTGATTTGGTTTGGTTTTGGCTATTTAGATTTATATTTCATTTATATTTGTAAATATAAATGAAGATATAAATGATTCATGATAAAATCACTTAAGTTTGGAGTGATTTGGAAGCAAATTTGACCAAGCTCATGGATGTAGGTCAAAAGGGCTTAAGTAGAAAATTGATTTAGTTTGATTTGATTTGGCTCATTTGGATTTGGATTTCATTTATATTTGTGAATATGAGTGAAGGAATGATTGATTTATAAATAAATCAATCAAGTTTGATTTGGTTTAAAGGGGGGGTTTTTGGCTAAGCATATGAAGGTGGTTCATATGGCTTAAGAAGGGATATTTGATCTTGGATTTGATTTGTGATTAATTTGTTTGGTTTGGAATTGATTTATAATTTGAAATTTGATTTGAGATTGAATTGATATTTAAGACAATCAATTGAATTGGGGTTGATTTGAATTTGGTTAAGACTAAGTCCATAAGATGAAATCAAAGGGCTTAGGGAGGGTCTTAACATTTGGATTTGATCATGGGATTGAATCATTTGACTTAGAATTTGATTTATGATTTGGATTTAGAATTTGAATTTGAATTTGAGATTTAATTTGAGAAGGAGCATGGATTGAGTTTAGGCCATAGGGTAGGCAAGTTTTCTTAAGTCCCTAAGGCATATCTTAAGTCCCTAATACATAACATATTCCTATGACTAACCCTTCTAAGTCTTTAGGCTTAGGTTAACTGTTCACCTAATCACTAGAAGTGTCTTAAGACTAAGGAGCTCTTAGTATCTACAAGAGTCCTAAATCTATGATGAGAAAGTTGAGAACTCACTCAAAAAGTGAGGTCAACAATCAATACAACCCTAGAGACCACCACAACTAACTAAATAGCTACACAAGCATAAGTTACTAACAAAAAAAAATATAAATGTATGTCAATAGAACATTTGGGTCCAAAAAATGTATGAATAGTATTAGTTCGATCCAGCATCAACAAGTTCAAACTCCTAACGTCTCACAAGAAGCTTCTTCCTAGCACCAATGGTGGTATATATTAGTTCGAATACATATGAATCAGGATCGATTGTTGGCATCATTATGCTTGATTGATCGATGGGGTTTTTGCATGTGTTGCTATAATGTCCCCAACATCCACATCTCCCACACTTATGCATCATCTTACTCTTCCTACCTTGAGTCTCCATAAAGTTTTTCATTCTCCTTTTTCTTGGTCGACCCCTTCATCTCAATGTATTCGGCACCCCTAGATGAAGACCATCATATGGCGCTTTCCATTGACTCTGTCCTAGAAGTGTTGCAATTGCACCATCATAGGTCATCTAGTATTTGCAGTTATATTGACAATGTCAAGTAAATGGGAAAATATATTTATTGCAGAAAAAATATAATTACCTTGTTACATAGTAGTGTTGGTCAACGTATAAATACCAGTGTATATGATCTTTCATGGCAATGAAAGCAACTGCATTAATACAAGGTAGTCCGGTCATTTGCCAAAATCTGCATCTGCATTCCTTATTCTCTAAATCTACTTCATGTCTTGCATCATGCTCTTCAACCTCAGCCTTATTTGTTGTTGATTGCCTGATAATAAATTGTACCTTTCTTGTAATTACTTCTCTAATGAGCTCTTCAGTTGTAGGAACTAAAATACATTGCCACTTACTTACCATTATTTAATGTTTTAACATTTGCTCCATAATCATACTTCTAATTTTGTCAACTAAATTCACAATAAGTTTATCTCTTGCCTCTCTAATCTAAGAGTTAAAAGATTTAGACATATTATTCGTATTAGTTTGATTTTTAATTTCAGATTCAAACTGACATTTGGACATTTATATAAAATAGTGGCCTAATAAGCATGGAGTTGAAGACTCATTTTAGATAACTCAAACCAGTTTGTCATTAAAATCATATCTACTATAAGTGTTTGCGGCAAACTACAATATATTTTGAATTTTTGGGCTTCCATGACAATGATGATACTTATTTATATTTTTTCATAGATGACGCATGCAAACCCTATGTTTTGTAGCGGGAAATACACATCTGATTACCTCACCCAATCCTTTCTCCATATCTGAAATAAAAGTTAAAGGATTAACCTCACATCCAAAAGATGTAGCCAACTTAGATAAAAACCATTGCCATGATCTCTTAGATTCGGACTCCATAATACAAAGGCTATTGTAAATAGTCAATTATTATCGTCAAGAGCATTTGCAGAAAACAACACCCCCAGATATTTAGACTTAAGATGGCAAGCATCAATGCTCACAAGATGCCTGCAACCAACGAGGAATCCATCAATACACACCTTGAAACTGACAGAGAATCTCTCACTGAGTTATCCTTATCATTATATTGAAATATGATATAAAAACAAGGATTTCTTTCTACAAGCTCTGCTCTCAATGCAGGTACCCAAGTGAAATTATCTTCAATTGATCCAAAAATATTCTCCGGAGCTAATTGCCTTGATCGCCACAATTTCATATATGACAGTGATAATTAGTTATTTTGGAGGTATGTCTCGATATTTTTTTCACCAATTCTTGTATGTCATGAGCCACCAAATTAGCTATTGCCTACCAATTGCCAACTCTGTTGGCGCCTGGACATAAGTGTAAAATTTCTAATTTTATCACTTCGAATGTTTTACTATCAGCACGCACTGAAGCTCGTACTCTCCACGGGCATCCAACATAAAAACAAGTCGCAATAATCCTTCTTCTATCACTAGCCTTAAACTTCATACTAAATTTCTCAGCAATAGACTTAGATCGAAGAAATTGTCGCAAACTCGCAGAGTCATCAAATTGTGTTCCACTATCAAAGAGATATCATGAATAGTTTGGCTCAAAGAGTGATCATTAGTATATGGACCAAGCTCATATATAGATATGTCAGTACTAGTAGAGCTAAAATAATATCCACGTGACATTCAAGAAGGATCAACAATGTTTATATTTTGAAATTTTAACAAATCATCTCCATCACACGACATAATTTCAACCTCAGCAATACAAATATGATTTAGAATAACGAGGTTAGAAAGAAACAACCTTTCTCTTTATAGTCCTGTTTCATATGCTACCAAACATATCTTTTATTTAGAAAAATCTTCTATTTAAATGCAGATATTAAAAAATTATCTTAATGGAGAGCTCGACTTAGTAGCGAGGTGTGGGAGTAAGGCAATTGTAGACTTAAAAAAAAAAACAAAACACAGATAAAGCCTTAATCAAATATGGAAACTCAGCTATTATGTCACATACTAAGCACTAAACTATATAACTCAATTGACAGACTCTACGATGCACTCGACGAAAGGGCTCCATGCAGAGGGTTTTCATGCTTCGAGAGGAAATGATAATGGAGGCTTTTGTGCACGAAAATGAGAAAATGAGAAAATGACAAGTGAACTACCTAGCATGGAGACGAGTGCGATGCACTTAACGAAAGTTAACATGGAGACAGGATGAAGTAAGACGGAGGCAACGCTGGGATGAAATAAATGACGAAAGAATTTCCCTGGGCTGTTTTGTGCTTTTAAATGGAATAGGATGATTAGTTTGTAAATACAAAAGTTTAGGTGTTTAGGCTGTAAATATAAAGATTTTAAGTGCTGTGCTGTAAATCCCCCAAAATTAAAACGAGCAGAATTGAGATTTATGAAAATTTTAGCCGTACCAACACAGATATTCCCTTATCTTCTCGATTCTATGACCTGTGCTCAAAGTAGAAAGCAGCGCAAAACCAGAGCGTTGAGAGGTCTTTGAAGTACGCCCGTCATGGCTCTCCATTGATCGGTGGCGGCAGCACTTCGGCCTTTGGTCCCCTACGCATCAATGGACGGTTCGGCCGGATTCAATCAATCTTCCAATCTTTCTGCTCTACGCTCCGCTTCTCTTATTCTAATGGTGTCGCCTACATCGGCTGAAACTGCGGGTTCTCTTCTTGTTTTTTACAGTCCATTTATTCATTTTCTCTCAATTCGTTTTTTCTTAAATTATTGGCACGAGTCGCTATTGTTTTTTCTGTTCTTGTCTTTCTCTTTTTTTTTTCTTTGGCTACAGTTAAACTTCAAATGATAGGACGCCCTTTGAGAAGCTGCTGGAGGAAAGCTTCTGCTCCGGTATTTACCTCTCTTTATAGCTGTTATTATTTTACCCTTAAAAATATAATGCTTTCTCAAGCTTGGTTTCCGATTAAATTCTAGGGCCATTAGTTGGGTTCAGTGCACAAACAAACTTTTCTCTAGTTTTCCATCTCTCTACTCAAAAGATTTGCATTTAACTTTAAAATCAAAATGCTAATGCACTTGCTAGATTGATGACCAAACAAAAATCTGATTATCATTATTATTTTTTTGCTAACTGCATAACCTTTTAATTAAATGGTGTTACCTCTAGGAATTCTAACCCAAAAATATAGTGGAATTTGTACTTCTATGGATGTAAAATGATTAATCTCCAAGTCATGTAAAATTTTTATGTCTTCAGTGTTTTTCTTGTGAGTTATGCTTCTATTCTTTTATTTTCAATCTTAACAAATTGTATTATAATCTGATTCTTAAGAAATATTCAATTTGATATGAGCCATTCATTTAATGATTGTAAGGAATATCGCTCCCCGTATTAGAAATGAGAATACTCTAGTAACTTTAATCTTAATATCAATTTGTAGATTGAAATAGTCAATAAAGAGAGAAATGCACACAACTTATGGAATAGTAGGCATAAATTTTATTATTTCTTTAATAATATCATTTTACAAATTTTCAAGAGAAAATCTAGAGTTCTTTCAAATCTCGTAGGTTTATCTACTATTTGTGATGTAGGATAAGTAAAAAATCCTCTTACTAGATCAAATTTAAAGGCTAATTATCATGATAATTAATTATATCTTGTTTTATTTAAGAATTAAGGACCCATCAAATATTATTTGGATGATATATTTAAATAATAAAATTATTTTGGAGCAAAATAAATTATCTCAAATTAAGGATTCAATTAATTCAATCAAATATTTAATTAAATTCTTTGAAATTGAGTGGTGTTATTTTTTTTTTTCAGATATAGTGAGATTTTGAGTGGAGGCACCGTTATGACATTTGAATGAATTTTCAAGAGGGATTTTTTATGTTTTCTTATTTTTTTCTTTTTGTATACAACTTTATATATTATTTATTCCCTCTTCAATTCAATAAAAATATTTTTGATCTCTTGCAAATTTTTGTGCCTACAAGGAGTTAGCGTTGCTAGCTTTTGGATTGATTTGCACATCAACAACAACTAAGGTTTAAGGTTTGTGAATCCTAATTTTCTCTGTTATTTTTTTTCCTACATCCCACCAATTTTTGAAAACCTGTAATCACTTCAAACATCACAAAAATTGAGCCATACACTCTTCACAAATCCTTAACTCGTGTTGTCCGCCTGTTGTGATTAGTTTACTTAACAAATTCATAATGTCTTAACCACAAATCCAATGGACTTAAAGTGACATCAAATTAGTTAGCTAACATCCAAAGGCTCTGATGTGGAGGTCCTCACCCTATTTCATCAAAGAAACAATTATTAACTAGTACACAAAAGTTTTAATCATAAATTTATCTGAAAATCCTAAATAGTTAACCTTTTTTAGCCTTCCACTAACTCAACCTTCTACAAACACTTAAACATTCTTTGAAACCTTTTTAACAACATCCCTATCAAATTGCTTCCACATTCAATGGAGGTTTTGAATAATTATAATATTTGAAATATCTTATGGCTGGAGATTTGAGCGATCGTAGCCTTCACAACATCATGTGAAGAGGGTTTGAGTCTTCGCATTAAGGGGAGGTCGTTGGAGAGTGGCCACATTTCCTTTAAGGATTGGATATGGGATAAAGTCTTTAAGAACGTGTGTTGTTTGGCAGGTCAGCTTCATCAAATACATCATAGTTTTCTGCTCCATGAGAGATAACCATCTCATAAGTTTTGCATCGCTATTATCTTAGGGTAGGTTTTGTTTTGAACTAAGGCTGTAGATTTATTTATTTTTCTTTTTCATTTCTTAAATACTGTGATAGTTGATATTTGATTCATTTTTATTAGGGCTTGGGTCCTAGCATAGCAAGTAGAAAGACTTTGAGAGGATTGGTTCAAGTGTCAATTGACCACATGCATGCCAAGGTTTCTTCTTTGAGTGGTGAGATTCATTCCCTTGAGACCATTTTCTTTCAGGCTCACTTGTTGATGTTCCATTCCAAGATAGTTTGGGTTTGCAGCTCTCTTTTGAAGTCTGAACTTTTTTTTCTTTACTGAATGGTTTAGAATGATCTATGGCATTTTAATTCTTGTGAGTAACATGATTTTAAGGGGTGAACTTTGTTTCATTTTTAACTCAATGTTGAAAATAAATTACTTCTGATTATACAACTTCCTCTCTGAATGTTTAGGTTAAACATCTTTGAGAACAACAACATGGTAAAAGAAAAATAAGTGTACATAGGTTGATGTGGTTGTAATTCAATGAAATAGAAGCATATCAACTACGCTTATTGAATAAATAGGGTTGGGATGCTACTTTAAATTAAAACACACATTTTATTTTGTGTAAAATCAATAAGAGATCTTTTTTAACCTGTAAATTACCATTTGAGCAATCATAAGGTGAAGGGAAATTAATATTTAAAAAAATTCTTGGTTAAGATCAAAATTTGTTATAAATTTTTTGTTCCCCGATACTATAGTATTAATCTAAACAGCTTGGTAGTACTAGTTGGTTGGTAACATAGAAATACCTAGAATCATTTTTAGTTAGTTAAAAAAATCAAGGGAACAATAGACCCAAGTGAGGTTCTTTGGTCGATCCTCTTTAAATAAGAATGCATATCACCATGATGTGCACATTTTAATTGATTAGATTCAAAATCATTAATACTTCATTAAAATCTATCAAATTTACTAGAACATATAGTTTCTACAAAAACAACAATGCAATTGTGTTCTATGGTTATTCTATGTAGTTGTATTGGAAGGGTGTAAACCAACGAGGATTAAAGCTGGATGAGATACACTAGTGGTCAAATTCATTTTCAACTCAAGAGCTTAGGCTTGAAAAGAAGCTGCTCGTTTTAGTTAGTTACAATATGTTAATAGATGTTACCAACTTTCTCTCATCACCACCGTTTGATGTTAATCATTGCATACATCATGTTTGTTGGTTAGTAACCAACTCTGACATTCAGTTACTATACTTTTTATATAATACCTCAACAACATTGTACTAGGTATTTTGAAATTAATATATTACAGCTAGCTTGTTTGTTCTATTTACCTTCTTCTTCAGTATCACTATAATCCTGTAAATCTAGGTTTACATTTTCATGGTATCAAAGCAGGTTGCATCACAACAACAGTTGCAGGTCCTCTCTTCCACTATTCTTCATCGCTCATTCTATCCATCCTAAATCCAATGAGTAACTCTATTACCTCTTCCCCTGAAACTACCCAAACTTCATCTTTCATCCTCGCAAATGATAACCTAGTCCCCCATCCTTCAAGTTTCTGATTTCTAACCTTAAGAATATCGCAAGTATTCAACTCACTTGCCAAAATTATGCCATCTGGTAGGGTCAAAAGGAACGAACAACCGGCAAAGCCTGCTCGAAGTTCAAGCTCGTTTGCGATTGAGCTCGAGCTCGAGCTCGATTAGAGCTTTTAAGATGGTGTTGAGCTCGAGCTCGTTTAAAAAATTGTGTTCGAGCTCGCTCGAGTTTGTTCAGGTTCGATTAGGCTTATCGAGCCTATTAACAAGCAACTCGTTTAATGAAATAAACGAGCCTTAATCGAGCCATTATCGAGCCTTAATCGAGCCTTTATCGAGCCTTATATAGTATCGTTTATGAACAAACTTTAATCGAGCCTTAATCGAGCCTTAATCGAGCCATTATCGAGCCTTAATCGAGCCATTATCGAGCTCCTTAACGAGCTTGTTTCAGAAGCTTTAAATGAATCGTTTAACATAATCAATCAACAATAACTGTCGCTCGTTTCATTTAACAATCGAGTATAAAAAGTCGCTCGCTCGATTAATTAAATAAACGAACATAAACGAGCTCTAATCGAGCCGAGTCACGAGTAGCTTGTTGAACGCTCGGTTCGTTTGCACCCCTACCATCTGGAGACAACAAATTCTTAAAATCTTCATTGTGAATGAGTTTGAAGGTTTCCTTGACGGAACTGTCATCTGTCTGCCCAAGCAACTTGTCATTGCAACTGCCAAAATTTCCCTTAACCCTGAATACCTTTCTTGGCAACAGATTGACCAAAACCTTGCTACAGTTGTTTATTCCACCATAAGTCCATCCGTCATCCCATATACATTGCACCTAAACTCCAACTCTGAAATTTGGCAAACATTAGAAAAATTACTTCAACCTACAAACCGATCTCATGTTATTCAACTCAAAAACCAACTTCACAATCTTTCCATGAACAACCAAACCATGTTTCAATGTCTTTTTTCCATCAAAGCACTTGTGGATAATATTGCAGCTGCTGGATCTCATCTTGACAATTAAGATATCATTCTATATACTTTGAATGGTCTGCCAGCCTCATATCAAGCCTTTAAGACAGATATTCGAACAAGATCATCACCAATATCTTCATCTGATCTTTATTCTCTTTTATGCAGTGAAGAAATTAATATTGCAGCTGAACAAGCAAAAGGAAAAAATTTCAGACTCTTTTGCTTTGTTCTCTGCTAGAGGCAGAAGTTCATCAACTACAAAGGCAGAGAACGAACAAACTTCAAATGCGGATTACCTATGTTTTACCGTGGTGGTCGACAACCTACAGGTACTATTAGTTGTCGGATGTGTAACAAGCCTCATCACACTGCCATCAACTATTGGCATCCTTTCAACAACTACTCAGCCACTCCTCCTACAGCTCTACTCACCAATACTTCAACAAATGCATACAATGAGTGGTTTCTTGACAGTAGAGCCACCGATCATATGACCACTGATCTAGACAAACTATATCATCCTAAATCCTATCAAGGCATTGTAGAAGTTACAGTTAGAAATGGTGCATCCTTACCTATTGAGTATAGTGAACAGGAGATACTTCCCACCTCATATTCTCACCGTAAGCTCCTCCTTAATAATTTTCTTCATGTTCCTACACTCTTACATAATCTCTTATCTCTTAACAAACTCATTATTGATAATAATTGCATTGTTTTCTTTGATGCCACCAGTTACACAATCAAAGACAATCTGACCAATCAAACTCTTCTAAAGGGGCCAAGTCTTAATGGGTTGTACTCCATTCCAACCACACCAAAGCCTATCTCACCAATTGCTCTATTGACATCTGCATCAACCTCTCAGTTATGGCATAGGCGTCTTGGCCATCCATATCTTTCTGTTTTGTCTTCCATTTCTAAACTCTATTACTCCGTTTCTATTTCTTCTAGCTCCATATTTTGCAACTCATGTAATATGGACAAAAGCCATAAACTACTATTTCCAAAATATAGTGAAACACAATATCTTACATTTAAACTTATTTACTCTGATGTTTGGGGTGTTTCACCTTTACCAACCCTTGATGGATACAAATTTTATGTTTCATTTATTGAACACAAGTCACAGTTTGTTTGGATATACCCCCTACGTGCCAAATCTGAAGTACCTTATAAGTTTATTCATCTCACCAACCTCATTCAAACACAATTTAATAAATGTATAAAAATATTATGCACTGATGGGGGTGATGAATACACCAATCAAATTCTTCAGCAATTTCTATATACAAAAGGCATTCTTCATCAAATTAGCTCCTCATATACACCAGAACAAAACGGTGTAGCTGAGCATAAGCATCATCATCTGCTTGAAACAACTAGAACTTTGTTACATGATGCTCAACTTCCACCTCAAGTTTGGCTTGAATTAACTGATTGCCCAGTTCCACTACCAACAACAAATCTTCTTATGAACTCCTCCATCACAAAACCCCATAATACTCTCATCTCCATACCTTTGACTGCCTATTTTTTTCTGGCTTCCTTCACAATTTTGCAACAAACTTTCTCCCAAATCAATTCCCTATATTTCCTTGGTTACTCCATTTCTAATAAAGCCTATCGCTGTTACAATCCTCGCTCTGGCAAACTTATCATATAGATATCTTCTTGTTACAGATGTTTGATGTTAATATCAGTTAGTTACAATATATTACTGATGTTATCAACTTTCTCTCATCACCACCGTTTGATGTTAATCATTGCGTACATCTTGTTCGTTAGTTTGCAACCAACTCTAACATTCAGTTACTATACCTTTTATATAATACATCAATAGCATTGTACTAGGTATTTTAGAATTAATACAATACAGCTAGCTTCTTTGTTCTATTTACCTTCTTCTTTAGTATCACTGTAATCCTATAAATTTAGGTTTATTTTTTCAAGGCCTATGAGTGATAGCAAACTACTTGGTATTTCTATACTAATATATTTTATCTCCTATCCACTATGAGAGCAAACACTATACTCTAAGTGCCTTACAATCTTCCCCGTAATGCGATAATTATTCATATTGGTCATCATTCTCCCTTGAAGGAAACTTTTTAACACCATTAAGTATTTTGCACTGTAACTCAACCACATTGATCTGTCTTGGGAGTCACTTGTTCTTGAATTTCATGCAACCATGGTAGAAGACGGCCAAGATCTATGTAGCCGCAAATTGGATGAATCACTCTATCCCAACATAGCAATTTACTTTGATACTATTTGTTGTGAGAGTGTGAACCAAGGGGAACCAAAGTTTGGCTTGATATACTAGCGATCAAACTTATTTTCAATTATTAAGTTTAAGCTAATGAGTGCAATTTATTTTTTACCTGTTCAATATGGACTAAATCCTATACTCACACATTACTTAACAAGGTAGGAATGAGTGAAAACTGAGACTTGTGCACTATAGATGTTCTGGCGTGGAAACGTTCATTATTACACATACAACCATCATCTTTCTAAAACCTTCATTATTATTCAACCAAGCTGGATTTATTTCTATTATAATTGATTGAAAGTATTTCCATTTTGTTCTTTGAATTGCCCGTAGGTTCAAACAGCCTGATGACTGTTGGGGAAACTATTGACCGCAGGAAACTACTGTTCGCATTATTCATTGGTCTTAGCATTGATGCCTTCCAAAATGCACTGGTCAATAGCATGGCAATAGCAACTGAATTTGCTGATAGTAAGTTCTTAATTTATTATGTAATGCATGTCATTTGCCTCAAATGTATATCTTGCTGAAAAAAGAGCCTTCAGGTCAACCATTCTCATCCTATAATCTATTCCTGTCTCTTAAGTTCTGTGTGAGCTTTAGAATTTCAGTCTGCACTCCCATATTACATGGAAACATTATTTAGGTCCTGTCATTCATGTAGATTTTAGGTTGTCAATTTCTTTCAGAACCAATAATCATAAATGTGATCTGTCTTAGCATACAAAATATTGAATTCCTTAGCGGTGGAAAGGAATTGTTCTGAGCTGTGTTAAAAATCGATTTGTTGGTCAGTGCCAGCTCTACGTGGAAAGGACTACGGAAAAACTAAAATGCGGTATCCAGACTACACAGAGACACAATCTGGTCTTCAATACAAGGTTACATTTAAAAAAAGACTTCTACAGCACAAACGTGGTCTGAAAAGAACCTTTTATTAAGAATTTGGTGTTCCTTTTTAATTTGACGCTGGTTTTGATTTATAATAAACTGCAGGATTTACGAGAAGGTAATGGTCAAAAGCCAAAGATGGGTGAGATAGTTGTGGTATGCTGTTGACCTTTTTCTCTAGAAATGAATTTCTTAAGTTTGAAATTATGTTGAAATGCTTGAAAATTCAATGGATCGGCTTAATTTAATATTTTAGGAGAAGTTTGAAAGGAGTTAGGTGAATTAGAATTAAAAGCAAATACAGCTTCTTACTAAAATGAATGGCTATGATCAGAAAGCTGACCACAAATTGTTGGGCTCCATACATATTTAATAGCATGCAAACTCTATTTATGTTGGATTGGAAGATCATAGATTTCTTTAGTTAGGTTTTCTTGATTGATTTATGGTGTTAATTCACCAAACTATTTGAGCTGTGCTGCTCAGGTCGCGCGAGAGGGAGGAGGGGAGATGTTGGCGGTTGAGATTTTTGGGGAGGAATAGTCTTAGGGTTTTGGTTATAAGGGGGGTATTTATAGGGTTTATTTTTTTTATTTTTTTTTAATTAGGCATAATTTGAGTTTTTGCGCTGACATTACTATATAGGAAATATATATGTTGATCATAAGTTATTCTGATATTCCGGACGCAATGGCGCATTCCATTTCACGATCGAAGACCGCTGGTTCAAGTTTGGTCAATCGACAATTTCAAATCAATTTCGCCACTTTCGACCGCCGACATTCGTGCGACTCGTCCACCGGAATGAGTGGCCTCATTTGATAGATTTTGACGTTTTGACGCTAACGATGCAATCAATTTCACGAACGGAGTCGTTTGCATCGCCAGCCTTCTCGACGACATGTACGGGCTGACCCTCCTTGATCAGTCGACTATCAAATTGTGTAATATGTATATTTTGATTAATTTCGGCATTCTGAATGCGATGATGAAGTCCGTTTGTAGATCTGGGATCGTTTCGACTGATTTTCGGAGCCGTCTCTGATTTGCGTGTTGTTGTATCTGATAGTTCGATATTCCAGCATACTTGTCCGAATTGAGCGTGAATAGTCTCATTTGATAAATTTTGACATTTCGACGCTAACGACGTGATCAATTTTGCGAACGGGTCATTTGCACGGCTTCCACCTCAATATGCGTATCGCGCATCCACCTCCTGACGGCCAACCGTCAATTATGCAAGATGCGTGATGACATTCGACGCTCAACGCTGAGGGAGTCCGTTCGTCGATCGGAGATCATTTTGATTGATTTTCAACACCGTCGAGTGTATTTCAGCTCCGATTTGCGCGTTGAAGCTCGTCGAATTCATCTTGTGAGCTCGACTTGACTTATGGCGCATGCGTGGAGGTCAACAATCTCATTTTTGGATTGAGGTCGAGAAATTATATGAGTTTTAGCTATAATGAATTATTCAAATTAATCTGTTGATCAATGCTAACAAATCATGAGATAATTTAACTTAATCAAATCCTACTAGAGCTATCTTAAATTGTAATACATCAAAATTAAAGTTCAAATTTGTTCAAAAAATGATTCATAATTTTAATAAATTATTTGAATCAAATGTAATTTTAATCAAGCTTAAGTTTAAATTCAATCAAATTATGATTGGAGTGTTAATTTACTATTATGAAAGTTAAATTTAGTTTTCACAATCCACTTGAAATATAAAAAGAAAGGGAGAGAAAACGTGAAATTAAATCAAGTCTAAACATCAAAGATAAATTTGTTCAAAAATTAAATCAAAATATTTAACTATAAGCAAATGTTATATATAAAGTATATTAACTATTAAATCAAAATAATTAATTTGTCAAATTATAAATCTGAATTATAATCAATAATTATTAATCATAATAAAAACTATCTTGTTTTATACACATAACTTATAAATTTTCATTCAATTATTTACTAAAGTTATTAAAATTATATAAAATTTCAAAATCATTTATGAAAAAAAAAATCAAAAAAATTAGGCTTCACTAAATTAGAAAAAAACTAAAAATACGAAACTCTTAAATCCACCTATTCTTTGACACAAAATCATTCCATTGATTTCTCCACTCCCAGCCCAGCTCGCCCCAGCCATTCTCGTTTCCTCATCATGTGAGGAACACGTATGCCAGCACAACGTCTAGCAAGCTGTTGATCTGCCTCCCCCTCCCTTCTACCACCCTTGTTTCTGTTCATCGGAATAAAGCAAATCCAGCTTGTTCTCAGCTTGGTATCAAGCCTAGCTAGTCCACACAAATCCCGCTACCTGCGATGGAACGCAAGTCTGGCTAGTTTTCACCTTTCATCTAAATTCTTATGTAGTTCTTGTCATCATCTTGCATGTTGTATCCAAAGTCGTACAGGTGAACCATTTTTTGCCTTTACACGACCCATCCTGTCTCTTTCCATTAATTGATGTGAGAGTTATTCTATTTTATTTCTTTTCATTACATCTTCCGGTGTAAAATAATTTTCATCGTCAACTCATTTGTTAGTAACCAATTCTAGTATCACAAGTTGAACCAACTTCCTAGTAGCAGCCACCTCCACTCCCTATAATGGTAAACTCGTGTCGATGTCTCAAATCCCTCCCTATTATCACCTCTCTCTCAAAAAAAAAGGAGTTGAGAAGGAGAACTCCCATCTTTCTCAAGTTCATAAATATGGAGTTTATCATTATGGGGAGTGGAGATGGCTGCTGCTAGGAGGTTGGTTCAACTTGTGAGTGATGCTAGGAGTCAGTTCAACCAACATAAGAGAGTTGACAGTAAAGCATTATTTTTGGCTCTACTGACTGGAAGATGTAAGGTGAAGAGAGAAATAGAAAGATAGAATGATTTTTGCACATCAATTAATGGAAAGAGCCAGGATGGCTCGTGTAAAGGCAAAAATTAGTTCACGTGTACGACTTTGGCTATTGCATACAAGAGGATGATAAGAAATATATGAGGATTTAGATGACACGTGGAAATTGGCTAGGCTTGCGTTCTATCTGCAGGTAGTGAGATTTGTGTGGACTAGCTGGGTTTGCTTCATTCGGATGAACAAAAACAAGGGTGGTAGAGGGGAGAAGGATCAATTGCTTGTTGGACGGAGTGCTGGGTTCATACATGTTCCTCGCAAGATGAAGAAATGAGAATGGCCGGGGCGAGGTGGGCTGAGAGTGGAGAAATCAATGAAATGATTTTGTGTTAAAGAGTATGTGGCTTTAAGAGTTGTCTTTTGACTTTTTTTCCAATTTAGTGAAACCTAATTTTTTTTGTTTTTTTTTTTCATAAATGATTTTGAAAATTTTATACAATTTTAATAACTTTAGTAAATAATTGAATGAAAATTTATAAGTTATGTGTATAAAACAAGATATTTTTAATTATGATTAATAATTGTTGATTATAATATAGATTTATAATTTGATAAATTAATTATTTTTGATTTAATAGTTAATATACTTTTTATATAGTATTTGCTTATAGTTAATTATTTTGATTTAATTTTTGAACAAATTTATGTTTGATGTTTGGACTTGATTTAATTTCACTTTTCTCTCTCCTTTTTTTTATATTTCAAATTGATTTTGTAAACTAAATTAAATTTAGCTTTCATAATAGTGAATTAGCACTAAAATTATAATTTGATTGAATTTAAACTTAAGCTTGATTAAAATAGCATTTGATTCAAATAATTTATTAAAATTATGAATAATCTTTTGAACAAATTTGAATTATAATTTCGATGTATTACAATTTAAGATAGCTCTAATAGGTTTTGATTGAGTTAAATTATCTCATGATTTGTTAGCATTGATCGATGAGTTAATTTAATTAGACTTAAATTTGAATAATTCATTAGAGTTATAACTTATATAATTTATCGACCTCAATTCAAAAATGTGGTCAATATTATGCTTGCTAATACATAGTTATTTGAGATAAAATCTGGCAACCTCCCACTGTCGTCTCTGCGTAGGAGGCTACATCGGGAGTCTAGGGCCTTCTCACCATGTTTATGGAAAGCGTGCATGGTAGGTGTCTTGCGACATTACAACCAAAAGAAATATATACCTACCTCGCTTCTGGGAAGCGCGCATAGGCCTTCAATATTTGTACATAAAACATCCTAGTTTTCTCCTTGTATCAAAGCAACACGGATGAGTACTTTAGTCTAATAGTTATTGCAGTCATTTTGAAGTAATGAGTACAAAAATGTAATATTCATGCTTGCAAATACACAATAGTTTAAATTAAAATTCAGCGGCCTCCTGGCGTCATTCTTATATAAGAGGGTCGATCGTGAGTCTGTGCCCTTACCATCGCTTTATGAGAAGTTCAGAGATGATAGATGACTTTTGATACCACAATTAAAAGGAGTTTGTATTTACTGTGCTTATGAGAAGCGTTCATAGATCTTCAATATCTGTATGAAAAACATCCCAACTTTTCTCGACGTGTTGAAGCAACACAAACGAGTATTTACTATCTAGGAAATTTTTCTACCGTGGTGAAGCAATACGAGCGGGTAATTAAAACACAACACTTTCTTTGCTTATACCTTTATGCAAGCAATGATGATGTGACAATGACAAAATTAAGAATAAAATTTGTAGGAGGTAAATAAGGTTCTCCTGTGCTAGTTCTCTTTCATTGCGATTAGAGAGAGAAAGTGTGGCTGTAGATGCAGTCTTAGAGAGAGATGAGCAGCCTTCTTTATGTTAAGGATAGAAATAGAGGGAGAGGGAGAAGATGAATTAATGGTGAATGCAATATTTTTTTTATCTCCATTAAAATAATGGGCTAAGAATGTATAGCCATAGAACTGCTCCTTGTTATATAGACCACCCATTTGACTGATGCAGATCAATAAGACAAATGTACACTCTCCAAGAAGCCTTGGTTTAATTATGAGTAATTTTGGATAGGATCAAGACCTCAACCACTAGCAGACAAAGCCAACCCAACAATTAATCCAATAAATTGATAAAAAATCCATCAATTTTTAGCCTTGGAAACACAAAACTGGGTATAAAAATCATAATTACGAAACAATCAACCAAATCAACAATAAGGATAAATGAGGGAATCAAGCAATCCAAATAGTAACATTCTTATTTCAAATCACTGAGCCAACCACAACGAAATCTTATCCGCAACAGAAATTCACTTGAGAGATCATTCAAGAGAAATTGTAGATATGAGAGACTCACAGAAAACAAAAGATTAACGGAAGGTTAAGTGAAGATGGTATTTGATTTCAGAAGAAGAATGTTAAGCCAGATGAGCAGGAACAGTGATGGAGGAATAGGCGTGTGAGAGATGAAGAGATACCTGCAATCAACACGAGATTTGCATCGAGTTGGAGTACCCGGACTGTTGCACGGTTTGATGTCGTTTGGCCTTGAGTGGAGTGGCGAATGCAAGATGCTCGAGAGAGGAAATAAGAACATCGAGAAATTGAGTTTAATTTGGTAGTTACTATACTTGATTCTGCATGAGATTTTTTGATATGGGAGGAAGATCAGTGAGATGGGTTGAAGGTTGCAGGAGAATGGTGTGCTGCATTCAACACAAAGCTGTAGCTATGGATTGAACGATGAGTGATGTGTAGAGAGGTGAAGCTAGGCACTATATAGGAAGATTTCATGTGAACAGTGAGGCCGGCTTGGAGCTTGCGTTTGCTGGAGGTAATAGTCAGAGAGAGAGGAAGGAATATGGGTTAATTGTTGTGTCAAGCAAGTGGGGAAGATGCTGACCTTGTTATGCTTAAGAGAACGAAGAGATATGATATGCATTTGGCAGGAAGAGAGGATTGGCCGGTTCATGTGGGTTCGACTGGGAGGAAGAGATGGTCGGGTCGGACAAGGTGACAGGAGAGTGAGAACGGGGACTCCGATTGGCTGGCTTGGATTTTCCTTTGTTCGCTTGATTGGGAGAGAGGATGGACGTCACTCTTGTGCGGCCGGCTCAATGCGAGAACGAGAGTGGTGTGCGGCTATAATATCGAGTGTTGGGGTTGTAGAGTTGTGTGTTATCAAGTCCTAGGGTTAGGTATAGGTAGGTATATATATGTAGGCTTCCCTTTTTTTATTTGAGAGATTAAATAAGGTCAAATTTTGGCTTTTTGTAATTGTATCATCACATAGGCAAATTGGATATCAATTTTAGGTTATCCTGATGTTCTAGATAGAACGACATAGTCCGTTTCGTGATCGAAGATCATTTAGTTCAAGTCGACGCCAAATTGGATCAATTTTAGCTCAAAACACGCTTATCGTGACCGATCGCTTCTACTCACATGACTCCGGTTCATGCCTTGTTTGATAGGTTTCAACATTTATACGTTATCGGCACAATCAATTCTGTGAATAGAGGTCGTTTAAGCATCGTCGTAGCCTCGACTGAGACCAAGTAGGTTGCCGATGACTTTCTTCGACGGCCGACCGCACAAATTACGCAAAGATGATATTTCACCAATTTCAATGTTCTAAACACAAAGTTTGTTTACATCAAGTCCATTTTTGTCAATCGTGTATTTCGCCGATTTACACAATATCGTATTCATCGAATTAGCTATGCTTAATCGATTTGACTTATGTAACTCATGTAGATGTCAACATCGCATGTTATCTAATGACTTTGGCCCCTGAGTTGTGAACTATATGGTACGCCTAATAGGGCAACAAGCTCTCTATTAGCTAAGATTTTTGTCTCTTTAGACGAACATCAACCTAGATTTATTATGTTTACAAGAACCCATAGTTTATAGATTCTTGGTTGGTTACATTCTCTTTTCGATTAAACTGAGACCAGACAATCGGGATGAAGAAACCATATGATCTTGATCGGGCGTATAACCTTTCTCTCAACCATCCATTTTAAGTCAAAAGATAATGAATTTCACAACTTTAAATCTAAATTGCTGCTATTGTACGCTAAGCAATTAGTAACCTAATAACTAGCATTAATCAAAAGTCCTCTCTCAATATTGGGAAGGGTAATTAACTATAGGTGCTTAAGCCTATAAAAAACATGTAATTATATTTAAAGTCTTTACAAAATAAGGACAATTTCTGAGTAGAGTTTTATCTACAAATCCATCTACCTTCTAAAAAATTTGACCAGCTACATAATCTAAACTCTCCTCATCAAGAGGTCGGGCACAAATTTTCGAAACTCATAAAACAATCTAATTAACCAAGTTGGGTTAATTATATAGCTTGATTGAGCTTGTCTAAGTTAGCCAAAGACCCAATTAAACTAGATTGATAGTCAATTGAGCTAATTAAGGAGGGTGATTGTACTTAATTAAGAACCATAATGTTCAGTTGAGTCCAGTCATATTGAGATATTTGAGATCATGTCAATTAGGTTTGACCATTGATTCAATTGAGCTTGAGTTTGGTGGGTTTAGATGGTATTCCCAACTTTGTCTAATAAGTTAATTTGGCTTAATTGAAGCTAACTTGGGCTCAACCAAGTTAGTTTAGGATTAATGGAATCATGTTGGACCAATTAGGGCTGCCTAGATCAACAAGGACCATTTTTGGTCAATTGGGACCCATCAAGATTGACTAGGTCAACTAGGTCATGCTAGGTCATCTGGGATCACATCTGTGTACCCAAGACAATGTTAGGTTGGATAGAGCTGTGTTATGTCATTTAGGACCACACTAGGTTAACAAGAATCATATTAGATCAACCACGATTATGCTAAGTTATTTTGGCACCATGTTAACTCAGTTCGGACCATTTTTGGTTAAGTTGAGACTGTATTATGTTATTACGAGTTCAAACTGAATGTAATTGACCAACTGGCCTTGTTCCCAACGAGTACATTTGGCTTACACTAGGGCAACACACTTGGAGCCTAGCCAAGCACCTTTAATGCATATACCAATTGGATATTAGTCCCTCTACGATTTTTTTAGAGGTAAGTAGTAACGGTGAAAAAGCCAACTTGATGTAATTTTTGAATGTTGATCAAGTTAATTTTATTTATAATTTTGCATGAAAGGTAAACTCTACATTCAAGTTTAAATTATATTTGCATTAGTTAAAATTCTATTTGTATCAATGAACTCGACATGTTTTATTTGTTATGTAGCTGCAGTGATAATATGTTTGACTGAGTTTGAGCTACATGAACTCTGATGCAGCCATGAAATTTTGATTGATTTAAGGTTGACTGGGATGGTTACACGATAGGATACTATGGACGAATATTTGAAGCTCGCAATAAGACAAAAGGTGGTTCATTTGAGGTAAAATACAATTCAGTTGTCTCTAGCCTAACATTGAAATTGGTATTTTTCTGTCATTCTCTTGTTGAAGCATTTAGAAGGATTCATCTATTTCTATGATTTTCCAGATCTTCAGATATTTGATATTTAGATAGATTATGGGGACATTATCATTAATTAAATTTGGAAAAAAGCCTCTTAAAACTGTTGTTTCTGCTCTGCATTGCTACATTTAATACTGATGCTACCATTGCATATTGTGTTAACTTTCAGGGTGAAGATAAAGATTTTCTCAAATTCAAGCTCGGATCGCAACAGGTGATTACTTGGCCATAAAGAAACTAGTGCCTTCATCAGTTTGTTCAGACATTTTGTTTTCCTTTTGTTATATATTGCCTGCACCGAATTGCTCTTAATGTGTAACCACAAATTATTATTTTTTTGTCTCACTTGATTTTTTTTCTTAACTTGTTTCTTTAGTGTTTTACCTTACTGGAAATCAAACTCTTGTGATTATGTGGTGGTTTCAATCTTTTAATGTTGTTGTTTGGAACGTAAACTCTTCACATGTATTTGAGACGCATGATAGGATGGAGTCCAAGTTGGCATATAGAGATTGTTAAAAATCTTCTCATTCATTATATCCTTTCTTGAAATTAAAAATTGTGGCAAAGAGTAGAAAATCCCTCAACTGATCCGATCATTCCACCTTATAGAACTACAAGATCAGGGACACCTCTATTGAAAGGCTTTACTCGTCTCCCTTGCTATGCTTAAAAATACTTAAAAATTAAAATTCATTTAAACAAAAATAAAAACAACAGCATGGATTAGTTTTGCTTTAACAAAAATAAATAAATAAATGTCTTCTAAATTTGAGTATGCCTCGTAGCTCAAAACGTTGCCTTATCACCCTTATGCAAATATATCAGAATATCCTGATATAATTTTTATTTACTATTTTATCTTTGGAAGACATTTCTTTCTAGAGAATTAAATACTTGTGGCACTTGAAATTAAACTCCTGATCTTGTTAATCTATGGTCATGTGTTTTTTCAGGTCATACCAGCATTTGAAGAAGCTATAACTGGCATGTCCCTTGGAGGTATCAGGAGGTGAAGTATTAAAACTTTTATTGTTTGGTACTGCATTGTTAAATAAGCAATGAATATTGTTCTGCGGATGGAATTATTATCTTGATTCCTGTACAAGTTCTTTACTTCTGTTTCATTATTTTACAAATTCCATTACAATTGTTTTTAGTTTCTGTTCTTGTTTATCATGAATGTCTTTAACCATAGTTTGCTGCAATTAATTCCTACTGGTCAATCAGAAACTGTGATAACTGAAGAGATGCTAGAGGCTAACTAGAATTACAACTCTTCGGGCATTACATGGGCATTTGTAGATCCTTATGGACACTTGCACCCAAAGCGAGAAATTACATATATATACAACTCAAAATATTGATGTTAGTATTTAAAAAATTAGCACCCTCTTATTATCTGTTTTCAGATTTTTCACCCAAATATTGAAATTTACTATAAAACCCCAATCCGTATTTTTCGCATTTATCAAATTCCTAGAGGTTTGATTGTCACATGCGTAAATACATGAATTTGATAGTTAAAAAAAAATGACATGAGTGATTCTTTCATAAATACCTAAATTTTTGGTACTATGTATGTAATTATCTCATATATTTATTATTCTTGTTGTGAATTATAACAGTCTAATTCATGGCAATACAGGATAATTGTACCACCTGAATTGGGGTATCCTGATAATGATTTTAATAAACTTGGCCCAAGACCCACAACCTTTTCAGTAAGCATGACCTTTTTTTTCTTTCTTCTAATCTTGCTTTTGCTTCTATTGTAAGAAAATAATGTAAATTTATTATTCTGTAGGGTCAGAGAGCTCTGGATTTTGTGTTGAGGAATCAGGGCCTTATAGACAAGACCTTATTGTTTGATATACAGCTCATCAGAATCATCTCAAATTGATCTAATATACAGAGAGAGAGAGAGAGAGAGAGAGAGATCTGGCTTCTACTATATGAATTAACTGCCCTAGTTTTGTTTATAATGGATTGTTCTTGAATCAGTAGGGCAGTCAGGTAAAAGTGGCAGCAAATTTAAGAATGGGATTCAACTGCCTATTTGTAATTCAAATGTTTGTTCTGTATCTTCTGTGGGAAAGTGCTATCAACCATTTGTCTGTACAGATTTCTCTTATAGTTGCTGAAATGCAGAAAAAATAAATTCCCATCTTTTCCTTACTATTGCAAATTCTTGTTGGGGGTATTTACATACATACCACATAATTCTTATATATTTACATATTCAACTCCTAAAGATTGATATTTAGATATATAGCATTCAAATTTTTAATATTACATAAAAATTATCATTATTATTATCTTTTCAAAGTGAATATATCTTTTCATACTTTTCATACTTAGAGGTGTTATAAATATAAATATTAAATTTTATATATTAGATATATAAATACATAAAAATAATGTTGCGTGTATGTAAAATCTTTCTTTTTTTTTTATTAAGCTGCTGCTTCTTATTTTGAAGCTGAGTGCTTCAATCTGAATTTATCAAAGCTTTTCACAATGTCTTGTTTAATTGAACAAAATTGTATTAGAATATTTAGATGTATTTTGTATCGGAATAATGCTGATTTTATCAAATATTTCCATGAAATCCCTTAAAAAAATTGCTCTCCCATTATTTTATATCATTTTAATTTTCATATGTATATATTTTTGTCACGATTATGTTTTAAATTTTTTTACTAATTTAATTGTATTTATCTTTTAAATTTAGTGATATTATTTAATAATTTATTTGTATTGAGGAATATCATTTGATGTGTGAGAGAATGAACAAATGTATGTATCTTGAATAAATCATTTCCTCTTTAATTTAGTGAGTTCTTTCATTCTACTCAATGAGCCAAACATCTAATAAATTACATTTGGTGTTGCATGTTAATTTTATTTGCAGTTTTTTATGGAAACTTTGTGTGATGGCATGCAACATGAAGCTAGTATGTACATAGTCAAAATGTGACTTTTGTGGATGGTGCATGTGCACATTAGATATGGGATTACAACATTTTTATGTACTAGGAAGGGAGTGAATTGATTGCGTTATCTAATAAAAAAAAAGAAAGTAAGCATAATAAGCTCAAAATAATGTTGATAGGTGAGATATGTAATTAGTAAATTTAAGATTTTATAATTGAGTTAAATGTCTTGACGAGACAAATCGATGCCTAAAATAGTAATATATTCTAAGTTCAAATGAGCTTCAATCAAGGGTTCAAAGTATGGTTAAATTTTTTGGACATCAATTGAAAGGTTGAATGATCTTTCTAGTCTAATATTCTTATAATCAAATTGATGAAAAATCTAATAAGTTTAAAATCATTCATTTTCAAGATCATTAAGGTACTTAAATGTTGAATCAATGATGTATGACTAATGAAAATTAATATGATCCATTTGAAGAAATACTTTGAAACTATTCAAATAATCAAAATCAAAATGCTGCTCTAAAAATTTATAAATAGAGTTAAGGAAGGGGTTGACTTAAATTTAAAGAGAGCTTGGTGATCTATAGAGCAAGTGAGTTTTACTTGATGATTGGCGCTAATAATCACCACTAATAATCTATATTGTCCGATTACCCTCGTCTGATCATTTCTGTCACAATGTCGTCGCTTTATCACCATCATTCAACTATCGTCTCTTAATTATATTGTCCAACCATCCTCACCCCATGTTGTTGCTTGATAGAAATCAACTAATCATCACCATTTGATCATCATCACTTAATTATCATAACTATCTGCCACTACCACCTTTCACTATCTCTATCATAGACTTATTTTTAAATTCTATTTGGATAAAATTGCTTCCTGATGTAGAAGAACATGGATGCTTTCATCAACACAGTTTGACACATCATTTGGTGAATTGTCAAAGTATTCTCTTCTTTAGTACCAACCTTCTTTACAAACCTTGAATGGAGGTTCATGTTGATGTATAGGTGCGATCACACCTTGCAAATTTTTTAAAATTATAATTTGCTTTGCGAACATTTTCAAGAATTTAATATATATTTTAGATGATAAATATTTTAGCTTTTGAAAATAGATGGGTAGCTAATATATCACTAGAAAATCTATTTGATTAAGCATGCATCTTGATACATGTTAGAATTGAAATACTTTTGAAATCAAATTCAAGATCATCCAAACTCCATTTTACTAAATTTTTCGTTGAACTTAGCATCTCGATGAGACAAACTTAATGATGTAAAAGTGATTAGATTGGAGTTGAAATAAACCTGGATTACACATGTAAAACTTAATAGAAAATTTTGAAATATTATTTGAAGGATCAAATGATCTATAAATCTTACATATTTTTAGTCAAATCAAGCTACTAAATGAGATAATTCAATGAGCTTAAGTTCACTTAATTTTAACATCATTAAGATATTCATATTCAAATAATACCTAGTGGTTGAGAAATTTATTTTAGGTCATTTCATGGAGTGATTTAGATTTTGGTTATGTTTATAGAAGATGGTACTCCTAAACTTTATATGTTGGTCCTCACTCTCCACATGAAAAGAACTTTTTTGGGGCTGGTTAGATGGAAGTGAGAGAAGGGAGAGATTTCCAAGGTTTGAAGGATCTTTAAGAGTTCATTCACTTGATCATCATAGGCAATCACTGGCAAAACTACCACTTATAGCCTAGGTTGTCTGACCATCGCCGTCAAATTGATCACCATGTAGTGACCTTCATAATTAGACCATCAATTAACAACTAACATAAAACCATTGACACCAAATCTTCATCATCAAATTGTCGTCCCTTGACATCATTATTAGACTTTTATCACCTGACTTTCATAGTAGGATTGTCATCACTTGAGCATTAAAGTAGGCATTTATCACTAGATCACTGTAATCCAATCACCATCATTGAATCCTTGTCGACCTCCGCTATCGAGCCATCACAATAAACCTTCAACATCAAGTCACAATTGTTAAACTATTACCACTTAATTATTGTCATTAGCTTACAATCCATTCACTACCATCTGACCACCATCGTCACTCCATTGATACCCACCTTCATTGATAAATCATGACTCTCTGGCCACTATCATTAGACCACTAATCTAGGACCACTATCATTTAACCACCTCTATTAAATCACCACCATCTAGCCACTAACATGGGACTACCATCATTAAACTATTATTACCCAACCTTTGCCAATGAACTAGCGCCATTGAACCATCACCATTATTGCTATTGGACTAACAACATTCGATCACAATTATCAAATCACTACATCCTCGTATTCATCGATGGACCATCTTCATCCAACCACTATTATCAGGCCGTCATCATATGTCCTCCATTATTGAACATTGTCATCATGCCACTATCAGCAAACCATTATCATCCAATCACCACTATTTGACTTATTTTTTTCAACTAAACCATCGTGGTCTGACTGCCATCATCGGTCCATTATCATGAACCACAATCACTCGACCACCATCATTTGACTACGATCACTATATTATCATCACTCAACTATACTTTTCTAATTTCTATCGTTTGACCACAATCACCCACAGTATCATAACCATCATAGCCCAGCTACATTGATGCCCGTCGAATTCATCACCCACTATTGCCCATAAGATTGATGCATACAGTCAATGTCAATATTAATGTCCATTGACATTATCACACATCATTGTTAATAATATTGATGTATACCATTAACACACTTTATCACTTATACAATCAATCATATAATTGTGGCATGTCATCACTTATAAGGCCAATATATGATGTAAACATGTGGCATTATCAATAAAGTTTATGCACATCAATAACATCATGGTCGACCCTATATTTATCCTTCATTGTGCTTACACATTAACATAAGTCATCACTAATGAGATCGATGCACATTAGCAATACAAAACTCTAATTCTCAATGTTAGCATCATAAATCAACTGGACTTTTTGTTCTCTAGCTCATTTTCTTAAAGAGGCGATTGAACATACCATGATACCATCTCTTAAAACTAAATCCAATACTTTAAGGCTCCTCCAACTTCTATAATGGAGGCCATTTTTACAATTTATATTTACTATATTATATCAATACTCTCTCCAATTATGAAGAAGAGCAATATTTATAACTAACAATATATATTAGTATAATTATTTTAAGTGAGCCATACCTCATGAATTTTCTCATTTTCTATGTTTCATATAAAAAATCTTACATCACTTGTAACAATTTATTTAATATGTTAAATTTTTTACAAAAAATATTAAATGCCTTCTCTCAACTATCATAAACATTAAAACAATAATATTTAGCTAAAATTAACTTGATTATATATATATATATATATAATCAAATTAATTTTAGCTAAATATGATTGAATAATGTTTCAATAAGTACACAAGTTTACATAAAATTTAATTAAATTGATGACAATTATTAATCCAAATATGATCAACAATAATTTTTTAATTGTTTTGCACAAAATTTTTTTTTTTTTATCGCATATTGTGCCAGCTATAGCACTAACATATGTGCTGTAAATAAATAAATTCACTCTAAAAGTAAGTAAAAATAAAAAATAAAAAAAGTTATCTACTTTATATAATTAAACAATTTATAGGGACCCAATTGTGAGACTTACAAGATAAGGCCCAGGGTGACTGAAAGGGCTGCCACGCTTCCTTCTCCCTTCCCTAAACCTTTAACGAATCAGAACCAATATGTTCACCAAATCAAGCTCCCATTTTCCTTCTCTTCTCTTATCTTCTTACATTTTCCACAAACCACTCAAACCAGAAAACTTAAAACCTTGTCCAAGCAGATTATTGACAAACTGCAATTCGAGGCCTCCATGGCTATTCAGTCTCCAGCTCCAACAGCCCTACGGCCTTCCACCACCGCTTCAGCCTTGGCCACGCCATCAATCCTCTTGCCCCTTCAATCAGGCACGGTCGGTCTCCGTCGGCCTCCAGATCCTTATGCGCTGCGGTCCTCCTATCTATCTCCATCTGTGAAGCTCTTCCTCTCTCCTTTTCGATCCGCCGGCACCGCTGCTCCTAGATTCTCCATGCGTGTGGCCTCCAAACCGGCTTACATCTGTAGAGATTGCGGGTTTCCTGCTGCTTTTTTATAGCTCAACTCTTCATTTTCCTTCCAATTAATGCTTATTAACTTGGTTCTTCTTGCTTCTGATTCCACGGCTGCAGTTATATTTACAATGAGAGGACCCCCTTTGAGAAGTTGCCTGACAACTACTTCTGCCCAGGTAAATTGTATGATCTCCAATTTGAAGTAGAGCTTCAATTCTTTTGCAATAAAACACGTTCTTCCTTCTTTTGAAATGCTTCAATTGTTATGCTTGTTCTCTAATCCATCATGGAGGCGTATTTTGGACTGTTTCAATGTTGCCAGATTGATCTGAGTGTAGCGAGTTCATTTCTGTAGTTTGTGGTGCATCGAAGAGGAGATTTCGGGTTTATGAAACAGTAGTTGCAAAAAATTCCAACGATACCGATATTCGCAAGGTTCGCAAGTCACAGTTGAAGAAAGACGAAGCCATTGGGTAAAAGCTAACTCCATCTTTGATATTTTTTAAAATTTTGATTCAGTTTTAATTTGATTTTACTTTGCTTTCGTTTTATAAGAAAAGGAAGTATCTTTGATACAAAATGTTAAATAAGCATATATTGTTTTTTTATGGGATTACAAGTCGAGGCATCTTAGTCCGGTTAATTTATTCTTTTGAATCTATAGTAGGTTGTTAGAGAGGGAGAGAGAGACACACACACACAGAGAGAGAGAGAGAGAGAGAGAAGAGGCCAGCTTCAAGCTTCAAGCTTCAAGTTGAGGGGAACAATATTTGAACAAATTTAATCTCAAACTCATACACATTATGCATATACAAGATTTTAAACTTAAGACTTTTTAGTTGCCAATCTAAGTTCTCAACCATTAAACTAAAATAACTCGTCTCAATTCGATCTTCAATTCATGCTACAAATATGACAATGGGTAAATTCTTTAGTCAATTTAGTCATATAAAGGTGTTAGAGATCCATCAAACTTCTATTTTCAATATTTATCTTTCTATAGGTCTCAACTACATTCCTTTGACACTATACTTCAAGGCTTAGAGAGCAAGGTGTGTTAACAATTTCACTGAAGGATACTCTACAACAATTAGGAGATGGGATATGCATTTGGAAGCTCTCCTAACTAGTGATGAAAAGGATCTACAAAGAGACACAAGGATTAAATGAAGATGATCCTCTAGAGGACAAATATACTCGAGATGAATCAAGAATAAGCTATCCTTAAACACAACCATGGAAACCATTTGCTCCTTGGGAAATGATGAGCTTTTGAATAAGAGGGCCAAGGAGATCATTATTGAAGAGAATCATGCATTCTCATATGTTCAAGAGATAGAGCATGATATGTTTTATTGCAATGTAATATGATTCTTTTATAATGATGCACTATCCTTATTACTTAGATGAGATCTGTGTTTTAAAACATTAAGATTGGGTGAATGTAGTCTAACAAAATGTATTAAAGTGTCATTTGTCCTTAATTATACTTGTAGTTCTTAGGATGACCATGATTAGGATCAATGTTGACCTCCACACCTATTTCATAATTGATTTGATTGCAATATGATGAGGACGATGAACGATGAATGCAAATTCTCACAAATTTGTTTTAAAGCAACATTCTCTCAAGCGAAGTTGGCTGAATGTCATTCATTTTATAAAATGGGCTCCACGGATGCATTTTTAGTGCTAGAAGTAATGAGAAAAGGACTTGCAATCAATCTAATTGAATAAGATGATGACATTAGATGGTGAATATTGCATCGTGCAAATTTAGTTTGGAATATTCTAATCACAATCAAAATACCTGAATATTGCTTATTTCACAAAATAGATTGAGTTGATGTGTTAGCTATCAATATTACCAATTGTTGCAGGAAGATTCGGTAGAGGAGAATTATGCCTTGTTTTACAAAAAATTCACACATAGCAAAAGAATTTGAAAAATCCCAGGATTTTTACATGGAAAACCCAAGAAGGGAAAAACACGGGGACTAGCCCACTTAAAAATACTTTCAATATATCAACTTTTGTTACAATTATTATTCTTTCTCCAAAGTTGGAGAATGATAGCTTACAAGAGAGTGACAAGCTTCAATGGATTACAACAAAGTGGAGTAATGATCACAACCATCGAGCGATAATGGTAGCGATGGCGGTGAATGGCGGTGACCAATGGTGGCGGTGCTCGAAGCCGGCAAAGGCGTAAGCTGGCCGGTGGCGGTGACGGTGATCAACGGGTGGTCGACGTGGGCGGCATTGACCGGTGATGGCTGTCAGCGGCGGTCGATGGTGACCAATCATGATGGTTGACGATGATCCGGCGGTGGTCAAGCGGCGGTGACCGGCGATAGCGGTCAACGGCGGCGATGATCGATGGTTGTCGGCGATGGTCCGGCGACGGCCGGCCGATGACCCGATTATGTTTTGAGATTCTTCGAGTCTCAGAGCTCTCTCTTTTATTTAGCTTGGATCCCCTCATGTGAAGAATGAGAGACTATTTATAGATTATGAGAGTGACATTTTTATAAATACAGGCAAAATCCAAACCACTCCATCGAACAACTCAAAATGATTCCTTCGATCATCTAATGTATTTTAAGTATTTGAATGATCAAATGAAGTCAGAATTAAAATATCTTAAGCTTGTTAGATCCGGCTCGTCAAGATACTCGATTTGAATATTTCATATTTATGAGCTATTTAGAGATTCGACTGATATCCCAAAATTTTCAATTATATTTTAAATATTTGATCTGGACTAATCTCGACTCAAAATTAGATTATTTTCGATATCAAGATTCGTGCATCAATTAGAAAAATTTTCAGTAACATATCACCAATAAAATGGTACTTTGTAATTGACTTAAATACCACGATGATAATGGAAAACATACATGACATCATACGACAATCAATTGTTGCTCGTTTCATAAAAGGGACTATGCCTTGATGCGCTTGGTATTTCAAAATTACTAGGGAAGAACACCGATATTTTATGGATTGTTGCATGAAAGTGAAGCATTAAATTATTCGTGTGTAAGTCCATAGCACAAAATTCGAGACACCAAATGACAAATTTGCAATAGTAAATTGACACATATCTTAAAAAATCTCCCAAATTAAATCTAAATAAAAAATAGATTTTGTCATTATAAATCACATTAAATAAATATAATATTTTTAATTAAAATTTTAATTATGTAGATTAACATCACTTAATTCAATATTTATATATCCCTAAGTATATCTTAATAAAAAAAAAGCAAATGAGTTGACTCATATCTAATTCTCCCGGGCTAGTAATGCCCATTCTTCCTTTATTTATATATCAATACCTAAATTTTATATGTATATATAATAATTTTTTTACATATAGAAAATATATAATTCATTTAAAAAATTATTATTAATGATATTTTTATATGATATTAAAATTTAATATATTATTTATATAAAAATTTAAATATAATATTAAATATGTAAATATAAAAAAATTTATGTAATATATATGCAAATGCGCCCAATCTCTGCTCGGCTCCCACGTTGAACTCATTTTCCTCCCTGCTTGATCTCTGTCCGTCTCTCACTCTCGTTTCTCTTTCGCGAACTGAACCCTCGCCTTCTCTCTGTTACACGCCGAGTGCTTTCCATTTTCTCACTTCAAGAAATCCGCGGACATCCCACCTGCCCAGTCAGCGAACTGCACCTCCTTTGATGACCTCTTCTCAGACTATTTACCCCTTCCAACCTCACTGATCGATGGCACTTGTCTTCTATTCCTTAGCTAAAACACTTGACGACCCAAGATACAGATCCTAAACTCTGGCCCTCTTCTTCACCTCTCCATCTCACCCTCTCCTGCCTATCGGTACCTTTTTTCTCTTATCTCTAGCCATTTTTCCACTCTCTAAACGGAGAGAACGTCCTCTCTCTCTCTCTCTCTCTCTCTCTCACTTCCTTCTATAAACAGAGAGAACACAAAAATCCATCCATCTCTTTCTTTTATTATCCCAACCACTCTAGAGGAAAACATAAGAGAAAAAAAGATTAAAAAAAAAAAGAAGACAAAAAAGATTAACAAATAAAAATAGGAAAACAAAAACAAAGAGTTTTTTTCGCGTTTGATCTCTTTGTTGCAATATTTGTTTCCCCTTTGTCTTTGTCATAGCCTCGTTCAAAGGTATAAGGCACAATCAAATCTGTTAAAAGCAACAAAAGAATAAATACTGGCATGCGTATTTCTCTTTGTGGCAAGGGATTTTTGTGTTTGCAAAATCTTAGTGTACATGAAGCACTCATATGTGTCTTTTTTTGGACGTAGCAGAAAACTTTTGTTAACCATACATATTTTGTTTGGCGTAGTGAGGTGAATAGCCCCTCTGTTATGATTTATATCATCCACACATTTTTCTTAATACAGTAAGTAGGCACAAACTCCCCATAAATGTCTCCCATATTGGGATATGGTAGGAGACTCAAAATTTCTACTAAACAAATTTGCGAAGGACTTGAAAGTGCAAGATAAAAATGATTGTTTGGACTAAAAGTATGAAAATTGCAAAACAACAATAAAAATGAAAGTCCTAAATGCAATACATATGATGAAAATTGAACATGAAAATAGATTTACCAAAGCACTACATGGGACTTGGAAGCTCACCAATGAGCATAAAAAGGACCTTATAATGAACACTTGGGTTGTCATATATCGCACCAAATGAACTCAGAAGAGCCTGATTTGGGCCAGAACAAGAACTTACAAGAAACTTAAATGATTGTTACAAGCATAAACATAACCTCTTTACTTAAACCGGACATTAAGAACTCTTAGGACTTTACATGCTCAATGAATTAACTTTAATGTGAAAATGAACTACAATGGTCGTCAATTTATAGATGGCGAAATGATTCTTTGTGGGCCTAATACGAAAAAATTTAAACATGTGAAGATGAAATAGTCACTTCGTAAAACACATAAAAGGTTTTAACTCCATAAACATATCAAGGGTTTCACAATACATATATGTCAATGGACAAAAGATGTTTCTTAAATTTTTATAATGAAGCTTTGCAAACATTAGGATGTTCATGTAAATCTAGATAATTTTGGGTCTTGTATGTGCTTCATGATGGAATCATTAACTTAGATATAATGCCTTGAAAAGTTTTAAAAAAATTTTAAACTATATTCAAGTTTTTAAAATTGGAAGTCCAAATGTGCTATGATCAATATGCCAAATGTTTGTAAAGTCTGAGAATGTTGTGTAAGACTTTGAGTTGAAAAATAATATGAACTTAAATTTTCATTACTTTCAGAATTATTCAATTATTTTGAAAATTACTTGAGGGTTGTTTGGTTGGCTAAAAAAAGGATGCATTGTAAAAGAATACAATATAAAATCAAAGTAATGTATTTGAACTAATTTTGAATTTTTTGATCAAGTATGCTATAAATAGAGGAGTTTTTTTTTATTGATAAAGTAAAGTAATATAAAGTAAAATAGGATTGTCAATGGCAGTAGTAGTGGTCGGTAGTAGCGGTGGTGATGGAGCGGGCAATGGCTAGTGATAGCAAGCGATGATTAGTTTAGTTGATTTCACATTACACCGGACTAGGCATTTAGAATATCCCAAATTTGGTGAATTTCAAATATACTAGATTTGAACTATGGAGTGCGTTTAAAATACAATTTTAGAATACACTAAATTTTAAATGTAGCAAATTAAACAATATAAATTTCAAATCCTCAAGATTTACTTTACTCTTTAAATGTAAGCAACCAAATAGTCTCTTAATCATTTAGAAAATTTTGCAATCTCTCTTTTAAAAATCAAAGATCATCATCAATATGTTAAATGACATTCTTCAGTAGGCCACCTTACTTATAGGGTGGATTTGTATGTCCAATTTAGCTAGTTTGATACTCTTTATAAAGATCAGAGTTGATAAGACAAATGCTTTGTGACTATACGTGAATAATAAAATTTAACTAAATTGAAAATGAAAATTAATTTCAATTCTCGCAATCATAAATCTCACCATATTATTCTTATCTTTGATTTGCTTATAGCTATCAACTCCTTTTGTGAAGAAAATTCTTTTCTAAAATGAAAACTCTCTACATTATTAAACTTATAAATATGATAATGAGCTCAGGATATAGACCCCATCCTCTATGTATGAAAATAGAATTAACAAGGTGTTTAACATAAGAAATTTCTAAATAAAGGCAAACCATTTATTAATCTTGAACACAATCCTCTATAAGTAAGCACGTAGAATCTACGAGATCTAAAGGGATAAAATAAAATTAATCAAACATCCCGGTGATGATTGTGTTGATAGAAAATTTCAAACCGGACGGGATATTATTATTAAAATATACTAAATTTTAACACAAGTCATTTTGGACTTAAACAAATATTAAATATTCAAATCAAATCTATCACTTAAAAGTTTAAAGTAATAATTTATTTGTTCTCCACAAATATTTATCGAGGGTGACAAATCTAAGCTTAACTTAAGCTTATAAAGAGCTAATACTGTATGAAGCATATCACTATGATCACTCTTAAAATATCTTATAACAATAATGGACATGACATGTATCCTTTGACTGCATGATTTTCCTCTTAAATGTCATCACAAAATGAGCTTTTATGACTAAGGTCCTCTAATCATATGATTTTACCTTTAAATGACATCACAAAAAGAGCAATTATGATTGAGGCCCTCTAGTTGAGTAGATTTATCTCTAAATGACACTATTATGTTATTGTTATGGCCAAAACCCAGATGTTCCCTAATGACTTAACCTCCTTAAATTATGAATCATGGAGTATACTTATTAGGGCACATAACTCTTGTTAATCATGATCATTTTGAAATTATCCCATTGGGTAAATATCCACTATAGTTCCATAAGATTTCCTTAGATGAGATAATCCATCGCTGCTTACAATGATCTTTCAATCAAGTTAGTTCACCTATCTCCTCTAATTAGGTAGACCAAGGATTATGATAATCCAAGATAACAAAGTATGAGATCTTAATCAGGTTAATTATCGTACCCTCATCATTCATTCTAAATAGATATGATATTTTTTTATAATCTAAAATCAACTACTACTATAATACGCTAAGCACTTAGTATCTATTGATTAGCCTTAATCAAAAGTTTTCTCTCATTATTGGCAGAGCTAATTAATCTTAGAGGCTTACATCTATGGGAATCATGGAATCAAATCTAAAGTCTAGCGCTTATAGAAAACTTTAAATCAAATCTCAAGTCCTTGCAAAAGTAAGGGTGAAATCTTTGGGTAGTGTGTTACATGTAATACAATATGTCTTCTAAAAACTTGATGTAGAGCAACAAATCTCTCTCAAGAGAGCTGGGCACAAATTTTCAGAGCCAACAATCATTAAGGTATTGGAGATAATCATGAGGATGTTAGGAGATATTGTTTCCTTTCTCAAGATAATTTAGGAGGGATACACATTAAAAACCCTTGTAGAAATTACATTATTTCTTGCATTATAAGAAGATGGCTGATTAATGGATAGAGTTTTTGCAGTGACCTTTTTAATGAAACAAGACAATCTTTTAGCAAAAATTTCAATGGATAATTTATAGTGAATTTTTTTTTCAAGGATTGTATGTGAATGCTATAAGAGATTACTTAGGAGTGTTTGATTTCGTAAGACAGTGTGTTCCTCCAGTAGGAATGCTTGCATCATAGAATATCCATCTATTTTGTAGCATGAACTCAATGCTGAGGCTAAGGATTTTCTGAAAATAGAGTTGCGGTGTGCTTACAGAACATTAGATTGCTCGTCTACCTAGAGACCTTTCTTCCCATTTAGCTTCTTTTTCAAGATGTTAAGAATCACTTTAGCTTAATCATTTTTTTATGGATGGTTAATATATGTGTACATGCATTAAGTTTACTCTTTTTCTTATACAAGTTTCTTTGTATCTTTGTATGTATGAATTAGTGGCCGTGTTAATTAGCATGGAGAATGGAAGGCCAAACCATTTGAATATGTTTGTTTAGAGGAATTTAATAACTGCTTAGCGCAAATCATTTTACAAATGGCTTGCATTTCACCTATTTGGTGAAGTTGTTGATGAATGCCAGAAGGCAAGTCCTCTGATAAATATATTACTTGCAAACAAAAGCTGCATTAGCTTGTTTAGAAAAACATTGTCTAAAATGGCGCATTAACATGCATAGCACATAATTCTTATATATTTACATATTTAACACTTATATATTCATATTTACATAAATAGCACTCAAATAATTAATATTATATTAAAAATAGCACTTAATGTTTTTATAGTGAAGTGCACTTTTTTATGCGAAGAAAGGTGTTATTTTTGTAAATATCAAAGTTTAGGTGTTAAATATGTAGATGCACAAGAATTGTGTGCTATGTGTATAAATTCTCCTATAATAAAATAGACTAACAGATTACCCAGTCAAAAACTTAACAACAATTCAGCACATAAAACACTAAAAAAAACTAGCAATTAATTTCTCTCCTCTTATATGTGTGTTTGGCATTTAATTTTTAGGTGAAAAAAAAAAAGCATTATTCATCAAAAAATAAAAAATTGAAAACAAAAACAATTCAATATGATAAATTATTTTCAAAATGTTATTCGTTGATTTAATTTTTGAGAATATATATTTATTATTTCACACCCAAACTCAATATTTAAAACCAAGACTTTCATGCAAAAGATGATTTCACTCAAAAAAGTAGGGTATTTTTGATGTAATAATAAAGATTTAATATTTAAGAAATATTCAAAAATATGAACGATAATTGTTGATGCATGTAAATCCCCCATTTTTTAAAAATTTTTTCATTTAAGTTGTGCCAAGCCATTCAAGCGCTGCTTTAACTGCTCAGTTTGAATCAAATACAGGAGAGCCTTACCGGTTGCCGTGCTGCTCGGAGTTGCAGGGCTGGCGGGCTTATATTACTACCTCAATACTGTATATTAATTCCAAGTAAGACTTTATCCGCAAGCTTATATTGTTAATGGTAGTTTCTGAAGTGCACTGTGTTTC
This sequence comes from Cymbidium sinense, assembly GCA_021442155.1. NCBI lineage: Eukaryota > Viridiplantae > Streptophyta > Magnoliopsida > Asparagales > Orchidaceae > Cymbidium > Cymbidium sinense. Next base: position 3,473,383 of record CM038228.1, on the reverse strand, counting down.
ATAATTTCTCTCTATATTGCAGAGGAAACTTTAGTTGCAATTCCTGAATAAGATGGCATATGGTAACTTCTAGAAAGCTCTATTAGGGTTTGAAAGATTGAGACTGTACTATACTTCATAATTATCATATTTGATGATTAATTACAAGAAAATTAATAGATAAATGAATTATGAACCAATATTTTCTTCATTAGCAACTCTATCAAATTCTAATGAAAAAATTAAAAAAAATAATAATAATAGTAATTTTTCATCTATTAAATAATTAGTGATGATTATAGCTCATCGCCATCATAATATGTTATCAATTGTTGCTGCCACCATTGTCAGTGACTTTATTATAATAATAAGCAAAAAGCACTTTAATATATTTAATTTACACAATAAAATAACTAATGATTTATTAATAAGTTATGCTTGCATAGTCCTAGTTAAATTTAGCTAACCTAATGCCACATTTAACCCAATTGCACTAATGACACATAATTGAAACCTAGGTGTCCTATAATTAGTATCACTTTTGATTTAAACATAACCTACCACCTTAGGTACCCTAATAGTTAACTAAGGGATTGACCTAGCTTAATTGGTTAGTTATAAACTAATCCTATGGATTAGGCTTAGTTGACCCAATGTAAACCAATGGACTACTTAGCTTAATTGATTAGCACAAACTTCAATGTAAAATTAATCAATCTTCATAAGTAAACCTTTGTTTATCCTAATTGGCAAAGTTGTCCAAAACTTTTAATCGATCATACTGCCCTTGCTTGCGATAAATCTTTCAAAAGCTAAGCATTTCTCCCCAAATGATTTGGAAGATTACTTTGGCCATGATTTTAGGAGTTTAGGGTTAGCCCAAAGATCATTAAGGATCGCTCTTTAGAGATCATATTTTGTCGAGAAATTTATGCTCGAGAAAAATTGTTCAAACATATACACACTTTTTATCTATTTCTCCTCTCGTTAAAAATTATCGTTATCCTTCAATTTTTATCTTAACATATAAATTTGTCCTTTCTTAAAACAAAGGTCGGTTCTGTCAGCCCCTATTCTTATGGCTTAAATTGAGTTATACAACACTATCTTATTGTGTATGTTTAGATTTATAATACAATGTGTTTTACACCTTTGATTAAACATTAATTGTCATTTTAAAGCCATGTATTAGTTACCACTATGTCGGTGAGCCCTATGAGCTGACTCAATTGTAATCAAATGCTGTCGTGGATTCACCCAATGATTGGTCACCTCTTTTGAGTGGGCCTAATAGTTACAACCTAGCTCTAAATCATCGCATCTAACATAAGTGATTTGATTTAATCACTTACAAAACTAATTAAATTTGTGTTTAACAAAGCGCTTTTACAATGGATTTACTAAATTCCTTCCACTCTAATTAAATAATAATAAAATAAATATATTTTTAAATATAAAATATTTGTCAAGAAGAAGAAATGTAACTCTATTTAATAAATATATTGAATCATGCTTTTTGAAAAGCATTAAACTTTATTTTTTTTCTTAGTGTTTTAAAGTTTTATAACTGCTTTAAGACCTTAAGAAAATTTGAAGAATATGGATTCTTCTAAAGGAAGAAAATGGCATTCCATAAAAAATAAATGATTGTTGAAATTTATTGAAATTAATTATGTGATAATATTGCATTTATAATATGATGCGTATAATCATGAAATTTTAATAATTTAGAAGAAATTCTAAAATAATTAAAATTTTAATATTATATAAAATCAGCAGTTTAAAAAAATTTTAATTTAATTTGAGTATAAATTTAATAATTACCCATATCATTATTTTATTATAATTTATGATGTAATATGTAATTAATTGAAAATTTTAGGACACTTCCAATGAAATTTTTAATTGGTTCAGGCAAAATCAAAGCCACACTTGTAATTTGATTAATAATCATTTTGTTATTATTCGAGATTCCATGATTTGAAATATTTCTGATAATATCCATATAATTACAAATAACTTGTAATATTTAATTAGTTTCTCAAAAATTAAAAAAAATACTTTGGATTATTATCGTATTAAATAAATTTACCTCAAATTTACCTCAAATTGAATTAAATAAATCAAAATATAAAATTTTACTCACTCAAGAATTTTGTTGAAATTTAATATATTAATAATCCTTATAGGTGGGCAAAATTAGTAAATTGTTTAAGCTATATAGACAAAATTATTAAGGGTTCGGTTGGGGCGACGGTCCAGTGCCGCACCGCACCTAATGTCATTTGGCCACTACGTTCTAATTATATTTTAGCTATGTTCGGATGAATCTATAGTGAAAATTTTATATTTTTCGATCTGATATAACTATATATGATTGCAGTTAGAAAGTTATAATTTGACTTTTATAAAGTAAAAAAAAAATTGTACACTCATCATAGCTTCTTTAAACAGCAACTTCTTTAGTATTATCATCATTATTTTTTCACAAAGTTGTAACTGTTTTAAACAAATTCTAAATTTTTTAACATATAAAGAAAAATTTTAAATTCTATAATGTCAAGTTCCCACCCTATGCTTAACCTTATTTTACCCCTTAGAAGAGGGAGATGGAAGGGGAAAATAATGAGTGTTACATATTAATTAAATTTTAATAATTAATTAAAATATTGTTAATAAGTATTTAACATTAGCATTTATGGTTAAATTTAATACATTAAATTAGTAATTAATAATTAATTAAAATATTATTTTATGTAAATTATAATTTAATATAGTTTTTGAAAGGGAGATTTATATACATATCACACAATTCTTATATATTTATATATCTAATACTTAAACCTCACTTTATATATATATAACATTTTAATCTTCAATATCTCATCAAGAATACCATCATCACTCACTTTTTAAAAGTGAAATTCACCTTTTTAAGCATAGGAAAGTATTAGATAAGTAAATATCTAACTTTAGGTATTAGATATATAAATGCTTAAGAATTATGTGTTATGTATGTAAATCTTTCTTTTCTAAAATGTATTAATTAATATAATTAACAATTCATGAAATAAATTAGATATAAATATGTTAATTAAATTATAATTAATATAAATAAATAAAATTATTAATTAAAATATATTATTTGTGAATTAATGATCATAAATCATTATATTAAATTTGTTTAATAATTAATTAATTAATAATAAATAAAAACCATTATTTAGATTAATTTTGTCATCAATGATAACTATTAATTTTTTATTTGAGCTAACCAACCTATGGCCCAACAATTTTTTTAAGATCTAATTGGATTTAACTCTCATAATTTATTGAAAGATAGATAATGCTTGCTTTTTGTAATACTTCAATAATCAATAGTGTAAATTATAATTATTATAGCTTTTCACAATCATTCTACAATGGATTGAAATGATTAGGCTCTTAAAAGAGATAATTTTTTTGCCCCCTTAATATTAAGTCAACCAAAGGTTGTTTTAAATGATATCATTTTATTTTAAAATTTAATGAATTTGACTTTTTTATGTTCTAGTAAAATTGCTAGACACTACCAAAAGCTATAAGTCAGATATATACATACATATATATATATAAACTCATAATATATGTGCAAGAGTTAAACCCTAGACCTATTAGTGTTGAAAGCAAAACTCTCAATCATTAGGCTAAATTAACTGACAAGTCATATCTTTTTTTAATAGTCCACCAAATAAATTCATCTCTCTCATATGACTTTTCAGTTTCTCCCTCTCAAAAATATCTCTCATCTAAAAAAGTTTCAATATGTTAATATCATTATAATATATATTTTAAAATTTTTGATTATTTGAGCACTATATCAAATAAAATTTTAAATGATTTACATACATACCACACAATTCTTATATATTTACATATCTAATACTTAAAATTAGATATTTACTTATCTAATATTTTTTTATGTTTAAAAATGTGTATTTTATTTTGGCAATTTTTTTAAATTAAGTATCATTAGAAACTTAATTAGGTAATTAAGTATCGTTAAAAAGAAATTAAAAATAATTATAGTGGCACAGTGCGCGCGAAACGACGGCGTGGCGTGAAGTTGTCACGATATAGTGAGGCCAGTCGCCCACTTAGTGGGCGATTGGCGGCGGAAATGAAATAGGGCCGATCGGACCGATCGACCCTATTTCTCCCTTCGATTACCCCGTCCACCGGCGTCACCAGCAGAGGTTCGCCTCCACGAGAGTCGACCGGTTTTCTCCTTCCAAGCACTCTCCTCTTCGTCTCCAAGCTTCCCAGCAGCCGTCCAACCGCCGGCATTGTGTCGTCTTCTCCTTCTACCCAAAAACAAGTTGTTTTCTTCCGACCGCGTCGGCGCGTTTCTTCCTCTCCATAGCAACCATCGGAAGCCAACATTAGCTTCCGGCGATGATTCCTGCAGCTCCATGTTGATCGGGGAAGTTTCCTGCGGCGAATTCTACTATTTTTGCCCACATTTCAGTCGTTCTTTGTCGATACACGGTAAATTCTTGTTTCTTTCCATTTATAAATTAATAGAGTATGTGTCTTAGGATTAGAGTTGTATGGTTAGAATTTTGTGATTGAGTTTGATTTGTGTATTTGTGTTAGCATTGTGGTTCAGGTGATAAGATGCTGAGTATAGTATTATTTAGGGTGTACAACATAATTTCAAAAGTATGAGTTGGGTTTGGGTTGTTGCAGTTGGCTAATAAGCTTAGAGCCATATTAGTTGTAGTGACGTTAAATGACGGCGTCTGTATAATGTGTCGATTGATTTAAATTTATTATTATTTATGTAGTTTGTTTTACAAGAATGAATAGAGAATTTGTTTCGCTGATTCTTTTCTATGGAAGGCGAAGCGTCGAAAAATTCGTCAAGTTATATGGGAAGTGAAATGTCGTCCGATTAAGGTTTTCGTCCACACTTCTGCGAAATTGCAAATAATTATGAGATCCTGCGTATTGATTGAGCGTCACACAACTCTTACATGTCATTATCCGTGAGTAATGAATTTATAGCGTCATTATATCGGCGATGACATTTGTGATATTTCTGGACAAAGCTGCCGATATTGTGTATTGTATATGTCAAAATGGGGATGTTAATATTGCATCCACATCGGTGTAATAAGGTCGATAAATATACCATGACATACACAAGATTTCATGCACCTCACCTACGGTGACGGCTGCGACTTTGATAAGTTGATTCCCAGGTAATAGCTTGTCTACCTTTCCCTGTTTGTACTTGTAATAATTAATATGATAGTTTGTTGTTCAACTTATGAGTTTTGTGACAGCGGTGATGTTATTTATCATTTAGAAATGGTATACCTCGGAACAGACGGATGAGTATCAACTATAGCGGCGATTCAAGTAGTGAGTCGGCGGATATATTGATTATTTATTGGGATAGAAAACATGATTGGGAATCTAAACGATCGATCTTTTAAAAAATCATTCACTCAAATATTGTAGTGAAAGTCGGATGTTGTTGAGCAGTATATGTCTGAAATGAGAGAATGGGATAATGATATTTACTTTGGCATCCATCGATGAAAATGTCCAAGATGATATTGAAATCTCGACCTTGTTGAAGGTATGTGTTTAGTCTTCAATTTGTTGTTGTTGGGTAGTGCATGGTGAATAATGTTCAATTCCATGACCTAACAAAAGAACTATACGGTTATATGGGTACACCATGATAGTCTACAAGACCATGTAATTAGCGTTTTCATTGCTGTAAGATAGGCGCTTAGGGTGCTTGGAGAATATCAGTTGGGGAAAATCATAGATGTATCAATCGATGAATGCAGGTCGACGGTGTAGTTCAAAATTCTTATTTCATTATACATGTGATCGAGCATCGATTAATGCGGAGATTATAGGTAAAATGAGTCAAAATTCAATGTTAAAGTTTCATATGAAGGATGATGGCGTAAGGCAATTAAAGCAATCTTTGGCAGTTGGGAAGAGTCTTACAGGACTCTCAGTCTTTATATGGAATTAGTTTGCAGTACTTTACCTGATACAGTCTACAGAATTCAGTCTAACAGTACACAACACTTCCAAAGAATTTTTTGGGCATTTGGTCCTTCCATTATGGGTTTGGGTAGGCTAGAATCTTCGGCTTACATTTTTGTTTGTTAGGCAAGTATGTGTGTTATTGCTCTTCTTTGGGGATAGAACAATGGGTTGTTTCCACTTGTCTTTCTTTGTTGTGGAGTCAGTCGATTGATTCACGGTTGTGGTTCTTGATATGCTTACATGATATCTTTTGTTTATACAGGCGTGATTTATGCATAATATCGATAAACATCTCTCTTATTATGCATTGAGTGTAGAGAAGTTTTTCCATGAGAGCTCAGACACTTCTTGCGTCATGCATTGAAAATTTTAAAAGGTATCACGTAGATTGGGGATTGGTGATATTGAATTTTATGCGGAAGATGTATATGGCGATGATATCCATGAGTTTAATCGTTTCATGTTAGATATTAAAAATGTGAAAGAAGAAGCTCACTGGCGGCTTGTGGGCGCGACCAAATGGTCACTTGTACATGACGGTGGAATCGTTATAATACATAATGCATCGAGTGTTTTAGCGGTGTTACAAAGCGGGCTCGTGGTTTCTGATTACTCATTCTTATTTACTACAGTTGCATTGTTCATGAAAAGACTTGCGGTGCAAGTCAACAACATGATGTCAACTTATCTATCTTCACCCAAAGAGTATCCACAATTACGACATCGAAGGGAAGCGGACATTTCCACGAACTATGAACATCAACCCCCGGGAGATGCAGGTATTTGATAGGTCTAGCCGATCATTTAGAGTTGATTTGCTAGATAATAGCCTTTGTAATTACAATTGCAACAAAATGATCATATATCATTGGTCATGCCCACATGTTGTTGCTGCACTGAGATTTAGACGATTGAGCCACCTTATGTGTATTAGTATTACATGTTGTAAAGCTCACATACATAAATGAGTTTCACACATTGCTTGGCCGGTCAGTGGCCATCTTTCGGTCAGAGCATGGATTAATAGCATTGACCACCCAATTTTGTAGAAAGGTCGGTGGTATATGCGAACAAGTTGAACACAATGGATGAAAATAGAGCTAATAGTAGTAGTGGTCATGCAAGTAGCCACTTCTGGTCATCGTGCCCTCTTATAGTCTATTTTTTTTTTTTTTTAATTTATGTTTATTTACCCTTTTCGCTATTTATAACTTCGATCTTTCTGCATTTATTTTCTTCCAGTGCGATGGTAGGAGCCCCTCCTCAGTTAGGCGTCGGCGTGTGGCCATGCTAGGCCACCACGGTTAGGCGACCATCTCTGCGAGGTTCACCAGCATAGCCTCCCGTGGGCGTAGAGCTCACCCTATTTATATGTAATTTATGGTTAATGACGGATCGATCCTTTTTTTTTACTGCGAACCTTTTTCTAAAGGCTGCGTCATTTGCTTATCTTTGAAGGAGCCCATCACCGACGATTCATCGTGGGCAGGCATAGAGCTATGGTTCTGGCTTCGCTTCATCCGCTAGATCATCATCATCGCCACGTTGAGAGATGGTCCATGAAACACCCTGCTGGTGAGATGATTGTGGCCTTCGGGGCTGGCGATGATCACGGGATTACATGTTGATGGGCCACCTATTATTGGCCCCATTGATCGGTGAGAGGGAAGAGATGGGCTAGGCGATTCTTTGACGAGTTATTGTACACCATACCATCGTGATGTACCATGACCGTCATCCACACATCGTCGGATGGGCGAGCACATGCTTGATGCATGGGTGGCTTTTGTCTTTTACAGGAGTCATCGCGCATCCCCGAGGAGTTTTTCATGCACCTACGTGCACATTATTTCTTATTGGATGTTTCTTCTTCGGATCATCTTGAGGTCCCTGTAGTATCTACCACTTCTAGAGGATCTGGATACATTTAGTACGCTGGCTATAGGAGGAGCAATTCTAGCACCTCATAGAGCTTTAAGTCGACTAGCTGCGGAAAATGGTTATTTTACACCTCCTACAAATATGGTCTTGGGAGCATATTATATTCATGGGGAGGCCAACCCTACATGTCATATCTATTTGATCTTGGTCTCTTAGCATTGGGTTGAGGTATATTTTACTTTACTTTCAAATTTTTAGCTTATATGTTTGTTTAAAGCGTGTTGTGCATAGGTGGAGCGAGAAATATGTTCGGATGTCGATGATGAATGTTGCAATATATAGAAATATGGATAAAGCTGCATACTCGGGTTGGACTTTGATTACATTTTGGTTCAAATATATACAATGTATATTAATTTAATATAATTTTAATATATGTGATGCAGGAGTGGATTACTGAGTAGATTATGCTACGTCTATCACATACATGCTCAGCAGGCTCTGACATATAGTTAGCACGAGTCCTTCTAATCAGCAGGAAGAGGGTTGAGTGGCATTTATCATATCGAGTGTTGCGATAGTTTTGGCCTATACATGCAGAATAGATGTGGCCAGTTGACCTTATTTCAAAGTTGATGGTGCAAAGCGGATGTCTGGGTTGATTACCACCAAGTGCACATTGGCGAGAGAAGGGATTACTCTGAGCTTGGATGAAGATAAGGATAGAATGACGGTATCACCATTCATTATTTGATTCGTGAGAACTACACCGGATCCTCCGACTATCTAACACGTAGAGCGTATATATGGCGTTAACATAAGTACTCATTTAAATTCAATATGTTACTTGATGCTTATTTCACATCTTATTTTTTTACGTAGGTAGAGCACATCTCGGTGACTCAGACATCTTCCCGTCTTGGTGTGGATGAAACAGCTCTGAGGACGTCGATAAAGGTGTTATGTAGAGACTTGCGATGTGTACATATGGGACACACATTCTGAGATGGAGCCTGAGGGTGTCCATGATTGGAGTGTCGAGCCATACATATCGCCGATTCCAGTATCGATCCGGTCCTATCACTGTCATGTAGTCACCCACTCGTCCATCACAGGACTATCCACCACGAAGATCTTGCATTGAAGGGTCAGATCGCGTGATGTGTCATCGGCGACCGACATACCCGGGTGCGATTCCATACAAAGAAGCGTTAGATGTTTAGGATAGTTTATTTGTATGTCTGTACTATATTTATTCTTATCTATTTAATTTTTATTTCTGTATCATCAATTTATGTAAATACTTATACTAACTTTTTGGAATGAAAACTTGTAAATAATTAATTGTATTTTATTATCATTTATTTTTGTTTGAATGAAAACTTACAGATTCTAAAGTTGAGTTGTGTAAACAATCAACTATATATAAAAAAAATTTATCTACAGTAGTCTTATGACCGATAACTTTGAAATCTCATTATTTAAATTATTGGCCTCACTATATTGTGATAATGATACTTAATTATCTAATTAAATTTTTAATGATACTTAATTTAAAAAAATTGATTCTTATATTTAAAAAGTGAATGATTATAATATTTTTGATGTGATAAGATTGAGAATAAATTCGCTCAAATATAAATATATAAAAAAAAAAAACCGTACAACACTATCTGCGGTGTGCGTGTGGAATTCGTGGATCTGGTTTGTGCAATCCAGGATAAGGATGGTAAGGCAGTGAAACATCAAAGCAAAAGCCTAGCATCAAACCGGCCACATGCATCAGAGTACAGAATGAGACTGACCTCAACTCTTCCCCTCCTCCTCCTCCTCTTCCTCTTCGTCCTCACCACCACCGCCACCACCTTCGACTTGGACCACGAGGATCCATCGCCGACGATGTGGCCGGAGCGGTTCCACGCTCTTCTGTACATGAACCTGAGCAGCGGCAAGTTACAGCTTTCGGACCTCTGGTACGATTGGCCGCGAGGGCTGAACCTTAACCTAATGCAGAAGCAGCTCGGTCCCTTACTCCACGATGTCGAGTGGAACAACGGCACCTCCTTCTATTTTACTCGCACGGGTAGCGAGGGCTTTTGCCGCGAGGTAGAGTTCGGGGTGGGAATTCCCCGGCCGGACTTCCTCGCCGGATCTACCTACTTGGGTCTCCGGCGAACCGACGGCTTCCTCTGCAACCTTTGGGAGAAGATTGGCTTCATTTGGTACTACGAAGATGTCGTCTCTCGCCGCCCTGTGCGTTGGGACTTCTACGACGGTTAGTTTAGTCAATCAAACACAGAGAACGAATGATTAATTAGGTATTCGGCAATTTTAAGAGTTTACTGAGCTAATGTGCATTAAAATACAATGATTTAAGAGTTAAAATATCTGAGGAGTTTAAAAAAAAAAATACATATCAATCCAATTTCATTCTTATGTATTTATAAATTTAATATTTAAAATTAGATATTTATTTATTTATTTATTTTATTTAGATTTAAAAATATAGTTTTTATTTTTTAAAATAAATAATAATAATATTTTTGATGTGATATTAAAAATTAAGATATTATGTATATAAAAATTAAATTTAGAAATTAAATATATAATAATTATATGTTATGTATGTAAATTTTCTCTGCCCACTCAAAAAAAAATAAAATAAAATAAAATAACAGGACTTGGAATGAAGACCAATGAGTTTTGAAAGAATAAGGTTATGAAAAATGTATGGATTGATGCTCTTATGATTTTTTTTTTTATATATTACATATCTATCATTTAAGTTTTATATATTTACAAAATTATCATTTTCTATTTTAAATTTTTAAAACTATTATCTGAATAATAAAATTCATAATAAAGTTTAATTAAATATTTTATTATTTTTAAAAATTTTAATGATTTGATCAATAGATATATGATATTGATAATTAAAAAATTTTAAAAATATTAAATTTATAAATATATAAAAAATGAGTTGTATGTACGTAAGTCTCTCTTTTTTTTATGATTAGATAGGGAGAACTAGAGTTTCATTATAATATGGAGATCAAAACTATTTAATAAGAGGATGAGGAAAGTGCTATAAAAAATATGGTGAATAACTCATGTTCGAATTATTTGTTAAGAAAGTGAGCTGAACACGAATAAATATTTTAAGCTCAATTTATAAATGAGTCGAATATGAATAATCTTCCATTCAATTATGTTCAGCTCGGTTCATTTAAGCTCATTTGTAGAACTAAGTATAGCTTGATGGTTGGAGATTTTTTTATGCAAAAATATGGCATAGGTTCAAATCTAACCTTCAAAATTTTCAGGTTTTTTTGTGTATTTGAACAAGAGCTGACTCCTTGTGAGCCTAATTAGCAAATTAATTTGAGCCAAACACAGGTTAATATAAATGAGTCGAACGTGAACAAGAGCTTAGCTCGCTCATATTCGGCTCGTTTACACCCTTAAACGTGGAGAAGTCATTTCGGCGGTTGGATAACGCTTGTGAATAGTATGAAATTAAAATGAAAATTTATGGTACATTTGAGGCAACTGTAGTTATCTAAAAAGCATTAGAGCAACCACAGAAGAAGCTAATGTGGGTACACAATTTTTTTTTTTTTTTTACAAAGTTAAATTGTAACTTTCTGGCCATCATTTCAGAAAATCAGATCAGATTGAAACTTACAAAGATTCCTCAACACATAGTCAAAATGTAGCGAGAATACGGCTGTCAAATAGGGCTGTGGTAGGGTGTGAAAATACACTATTGTCTCCCTCAAACGCATCTTTAATTGACTTCATGAGAGGAAAGGAGTATAAGAAAGTGTTTATTTATGCATCTTATATTATAAATAGAAAGCGCCAAGTAATTAAAAATATAGTTCATTTAAAAGATAAAAATATGCATATCAACGTAAGTATGACTTTCTTAACGAGTTAATTATGAGTTATTAGTGAACAATAATATGATTTTACAGCTCAAAACTATGATATTTGAAGCTCTTCAAATGATAAATTACAATACCCTATGGGTATTCTTTCTTATACTGTTCAGCCCTGCCTCACAGGAATATCCACTCATGTTATGACATTCGAGGAGGGAGCGGTGCTGGAAGAGCCCAGTTTGTGGCAGGCACCGCCTTACTGTTTTGGTGAAGACGACAGCGGTGGCGGTGAAGCTAGCGATCGGAAATGGACAGAGAATAGAGATGGCCTATTGGCACAGAGCTTAAGGAGACTCATTTCAACTTCTTAGGTCTTATCCAAAACCTCAAAGAAAGAACAGACTTCCAATGGCAGACCTTGTTCTAGATATCTATTATTATATAGCATCTGTTCTTGTAAAACTCCACGTTCCCTTCACTATATTATGGACTTCAGTGTAAAAACATTCATTTTGTGTTTGTAGATGCAAAATACAGTCCATGTGAGATGAATATTCTGTAATGAAAATGATTTTACAAATTATAATATCACTAGTGCTGTTTATCCACACTTCAATTAGCAGCAAAACAAAACGCTTAGATCTTAAGGCTTCGTTTGGGAGAGCTTTTTAGTGTGTTTTGCTTTTGAGAGCCTGAATTTTTAATTTAGATATCCGTTTGAATAGTGTGTTTTTTTTTTTTATAAAATAAATGATAAAATAGAAAAAGATTAATTATTTTCAATAAGTAAAATATATCTTATGAAAAATTGACAAATGCTAATTTTTAATTGCTAATTTTTAATATTATTTTAATAAAAATTTGATCAGGATATAGTGATCCCATTTTTTTTTCTTTCTAAAATATTTTTGTATCTAAATGGGTTAAATTTTAAAGCGAAGATGACTATCAAGAATAAGTATCCTTTGGCTTTGTATTTTCAAAGATAAATTTAAGATCTGGATATTATTAGTTGAAGGTAAAAGAGGAGGATGTGTTGAAAACAACCTTTAGTATTTATTATGATCATTATGAGTTCTTAGTCATGTCATCTAGTATGACTAATGTGCCAACTGTGTTTATGGATTTGATGAATTGAAATTCAAAGAATATCTTAATCAATTTGTTATTATTTTTATTGATGATATATTAGTATACTTAAAGACTGAGGACGTCCATGCTTCTCATTTAAGTATTGGAGATCATGGGACAACATAGATTATATGCAAAATTCTTGAAGTGCGAGTTCTGGTTGAGGAGCATAGCATTCTTAAGGCATGTTCTGAGTGGTAATGAGATATTTATAGATCCTTAGAAGGTACTAGTTGTTGTTGATTGGGCAAGACTCACTAATATTTTCAAAGTATGTAGTTTTCTTGGTATGGTTAGTTATTATAAGAAGTTTATTAAAAGCTTTCCATAGATTGTAATTTCTTTACCAAAAGTAACACAAAAGGCAACACCATTTGATTGGATAACGAATTGTAAAAATAGCTTTCAAGAATTGAAGAGCATGGATTGTGTGTTGATGTAGAATGATAAAATGATTACTTATGCTTCTAGACAGTTAAACTCACATGAAAAATTATCATACTCATAATTTAGAATTAACTTGTATTTGCTTTAAAGATGTGGAGGAATTACTTATAAGAAGTTATATGTGAGATTTATACTAATCATTAGAGTTTAAAGTATATTTTTACTCAAAAAGAGTTGAATTCGAGACATGGCAGATCATTGGAATTGATTAAGGATTATGATCTTAGCATTTAGTATCAACCTAATAAGGCTAATATTGTGGCAAATACTGTTGACCTCCGCATATGTGCCATAAATCAAGACAAGCCACAATTTGGTCGACTTGAATTGCTCAAAATGCCGGGCGTCACGAAAATGGTTAAAGCTACGCCGATCGACAACGGCACTTTTCAGCGTCAAAATGGTTAAAATATAAATATTGCAAAATCTAAAGATCAACTGATCAAGCGAGCGATCTTTCAATGTGTCGACACACATATTTGAGTTGGGAAGGCTGCGGCGATGAACGGCCTAATTCATGATTGGAGTAACGGAAGTTGAATCTATCAAATAGCTCTGCAATTGACAATCTGAAATCGAGCGGTTGGCGAGCATTTTGGTGAAATTGGCCAATTTGATCTGACTTAACAGCGCCCATTATGAAGCGATTTGCGCGTTGTCAAATCGTATTAATTACGTTGATATATATATTGTGTGATTTTGAACATAAATTATTAGAATGATTAATTAATAAAAAAATTAATTTAATAATCTAAATCTAATCCTATTCCTAAGTGAACCGACCGGCCCTATTGTCCTTCTTGAACCCAAGCCCTAGCCTCCCTCGCGCGCGATATCTCTCTTTCACGCAGCAAACTGAACCGCTCCTCCCTCACCCGAGCCGAACTCCTCTTCACGCACGCAGGGAAGGCAAACCGAGCTCATCGGCCTCCCTCACGTGAGCCAACGGTGCATGCTCCGTCTCCCTCCTCCCTCCACACGCGGTTGGAACGGTAACTGTGCCGTCCTCTTCTCTTCAACCGCTCTTCCCTCTCCCAAAACTGAAAAGGGGGACTCCTTGGTTTTTCGGCTCATTCGCACGCAGAAACCGAAACCTCCTCTTCTCTCTGATTCCCTCTCCTCCTCCAAACTGAAAAAGAGTAAGGTGATCCTCCCCTTCTCTTCTCCTTCTTCTTCCTTTTTCTTCTTTCCTTTTCTTTCTTCCGATCCCAAATTGACTTCCCCTTTCCCTTCTTCTTCTTCTTTCCTTTTCTTTCTTCTTCTTTTTCTTCTTTCTTTTTCTTCTTTCCTTTTCTTTCTTCTTCTTCTTCTTTTTCCAATCCGAAAATTACTATTCCTATTTCCTTCTCCTCTCCAAAAATGAAAACTCTTTTCCCTCACCTTTACAAATCCGAATTTCTTCTCCTCACCATACCCCTAATCCGAAATTCCTTTCTTTTTTCCTCATTTTCATCAAAACCGAAAATCAACTTTAAAATTCACCCATTTTCTGAATCCGAAAATTCCGTCATTTTTCAATCTTATTTATAAGCGGAGAAAAACGTCAAGGTGGGTTCTTGCTTTTGGTTTAGATCGCCTCCTTCATTTCAATCTTTCACTTGATCGGAGAACACGTCAAGTGGGTTCTTCTTTCGGTTTTAGTCGCATTCTTGCATTATCTCTTCAAATTTACCTTGACAGGAGAAGCAACCTTGAGAGTTTTCTTTCGGCATATCTAACCCCATCTCTTTGATCTTCATGGGAAAAATGAGTGAGAGCATGTGGGATCAGAATATATATATATATATATATATATATATATATATATATATATATATATATATATATATATATATATATATATCGTGTTTCTTCGTTTGAGAAAGATGACGAGATGAAAAAAATGTGTGTCGTAGGCCGCTCATATCTTCATGAGAGGCGTGTAGGTAAGCGCCGTTAGATATATCCCAGATGAAATCTTGCCAAAATTTTGTCTAATTTCTAGACTTAGAAAAAAAAAGGAGGGGGGGGGAGGGAGGGAGGTGGGGATGAATATATTATATTTATCTTCTTTGGGTTTGAAGGCCTATGCTCGAGGCGGCGAGATAAAATCTAGGCTGTGTGTCATGAGACCACTCAGCTACCTCATGATGTCTTGAAAGCCAAAACACCGACTTACACGATGTGAGACTTGACCTCACAACTTTGAGCAGTTTGTTCAACATGAAAATTCTGATAAGATAGTACCAATAAGAATACCAATATATTATCCACAAAAATTACGAAAAATGATGCATAAGTTTAGAATTCATATTAGAACTACTAAACATATGACTCAAATCTTTAACAAGATGTGGAGCCAAAGAAGTCCTCAGGCATCATGAATAAGTGATAAGTTTATGACTAAAGGTCTGGAGTTCCTCCACAAATCTCATCAAAATGGAGCTTGTTATAATATAATAGAAGCTGAGATAGAAACTCATAATGAAGAAGATGATGATTCTCATGATATTCTTCTTAAAAATGATGAAGAAGTAGAAGCTAAGCCCCTTTTGAAGAACTTCGAAGATGTTGGACAAATAGCTACTATGGATAGACTTAAATTATTAAACTAGATGTACACATAAGCTCTACAATGAGATTGGAGATTAAAGAATAGGTAATCGCATAAACTAATAAGCTAATCAAAGCAGACTTCATCCGAGTTAGGAAGAAGAACGGTCAAATCCGTCTCTGCATTGACTTCAGGGACCTAAATAAGGTGTCTTAAAGATGACTTTCCGCTTCTAATATATTAGTGGACACTTCCAACATGTTCTCATTTATGGTTGAATCATCAGGATACAACCAAATCAAAATGACACTTGAAGATGAAAAATATACGTCATTTAAAACACCTATTGACATCTATTACTACTGCATGCCTTTTGGCGAAAAATCTTTGGAGCTATGATGCATTATTTTGATGAGTTGATTCATCAAAAGGTGGAATATTATGTTGACGATAGTGGTGAAAAGCTTAAATCGTGAAAATCACTTTGAAGACTTGAGAATTGTATTGGAGAGAATCGAAATATGATCTCAAGATGAATCCTCTAAAATGTGCATTCGGGGAGGGGGGGATGAATATATATTGCATTTATCTTCTTTCAGGTTTGAAAGCCTCGTCGTGCTCAAGAGGGCGCAACGAGATGAAAAAATCAGTTGTGGTGTCGCAAGACATCACTCGCTACTCTCATGAGGGTGTACCGAGAAAGCCAAAACACCCCTGATGCACCCCCTACACGAGGATGTCATAGACTTCAGCCTCATAACTTTGAGCAGCTTGCTCAACATGAAAATTCTGATGAGATAGTACCAATAAGAATACCAATATATTATCCACAGAAATTACGAAGAATTATGCATAAGCTTAGAATTCATATTGGAACTACTAAATAAAGGACTTAAATCTTTAACAAGATGTGGAGCCAAAGAAGTCCTCAGGCATCATGAATAAGTGATAAGTTTATCTCTAAAGGTCTGGGGTTCATCCACAAATCTCATCAAAATAGAGCTTATTATAATATAATGAGATAAAACTCATAGTGAAGAAGAAGATGATTCCCATGAAATTCTTCTTAAAATGATGAAGAAGTAGAAGCGCCACTTTGAAGAACTCAAGATCTTTGACAAATAGCTACTTATGGATGAACTTAAATAAATGAACTAGAGAGGAGGATGATCCCAGCCCAACTTTCGTTCGGTTCCTTGATGAGAAAGTTGAAGAGCTAAAAATGCTACTTTGTAAATTCAGGGATTGCTTTGCCTGGACATATTCTGAAATGTCAGGCTTATCTCTTATTATAGTTATTCATAAACTAGCTATTAAACCAGATATAACACCTGTTAAACAAGCTCCTAGGAGAATAAGATTGGAGATTGAAGAATAGGTATTGCATAAACTAAAAAGCTAATCAAAGCAGACTTCATCCGAGAGGAGAAGTATGCATTGATAATAACATCGTCCCAGTTAGAAGAAGCGGTCAAATTTGTCTCACATTGACTTTTCACCAAAATAAGGCGTAAATAATGACTTTTTTCTTCTAATATATCAAATTAGTGGACAACACTATGACATGTTCTCATTTATAGATGAATCGTCAGGATACAACCAAATCAAAATGGCACCTGAAGATGAAAAATATACATCGTTTAGAACACCTATTGAAATCTATTGCTACACGGTCATGCCTTTTGGCCTGAAAAATGCTGGAGCTATATACCAAAGAGTCATGACGCATATTTTTGATAAGTTATTTCATCAAAAAGTGGAATGTTATATTGACGATCTGGTGGTGAAAAGCTTAAATCGTGAAAATCACTTTGAAGACTTGAGAATTGTATTGGAGAGAATCAGGAAATATGATCTTAAGATGAATCCTCTAAAATGTGCATTCAGGGAGGAGGGGGGATGAATATATATTGCATTTGTCTTCTTTCAGGTTTGAAAGGCCGTCTCGAGAGGAGATGGCTATGATGTCTGAGACACCACTTCTCATGAGGCATCACAGAGAAAGCACCACGATGCACCCCTACAAGAGGATGTCGACTTGACCTCTCACAACTTTGAGCTTCGACATGAAAATTCGATGAGATAGTACCAATAAGAATACTAATATATTATCCACAGAAATTACAAAAAATGATGCATAAGCTTAAAATTCATATTGGAACTACATGGGACTCAAATCTTTAACAAGATGTGGAGCCAAAGAAGTCCTCAATGAATAATCGATAAGTTTATCATTAAAGGTCTTCATCCATAAATCTCATCAAAATCGAAAATTATATATAATAGAAATGGGATAAAACTCATAGTGACAAAGAAGATGATTCCCATGAAATTCTTCTTAAAATGATGAAGAAGTAAGCCAAGCCCTTTTGAAGAACTCGAAGATATTGGACAAATAACTACTATGGATGAACTTAAATAAATGAACCTAAGAGCTGAGGATGATCCCCGTCCAACTTTCATCAGTGCCCTTTTGCTTGATGAGAAAGCTAAAGAGCTAAAAATATTACTTTGTAAATTCAGAGATTGCTTTGCTTGGATATTTTCTGAAATGTCAGGCTTATCCCCTAATGTAGCTGTTCATAAACAAGCTATTAAATTAGATATAACACCTGTTAAACAAGCTCCTAGGCGAATGAGATTAGAGATTGAAGAATAGATAATTGCATATACTAAAAAGCTAATCGAAGCAGACTTCATCCGAGAGGAGAAGTATGTAGATTGGATAGCCAACATCATCCTAATTAGGAAGAAGAACGGTCAAATCCGTCTCTATATTGACTTCCGGGACCTAAATAAGGCACTAAAGATGATGCCTTTCCGCTTTAATATCAACTGGACAACACTTATGACATATTTTCATTTATGGATGAATTCGGATACAACCAAATCAAAATGGCACGAAGATGAAAAATATACATCATTTAGAACACATTGACATCTATTGCTACGGTCATGCCTTTTGGTAAAAATGTTATATACCAAAGAGCCATGACACATATTTTTGATGAGTTGATTCATCAAAAGGTGGAATGTTATGTTGACGATGTGGTGGTGAAAAGCTTAAATCGTGAAAATCACTTTGAAGACTTGAGAATTGTATTAGAGAGAATCAGGAAATATGATCTCAAGATGAATCCTCTAAAATGTGCATTGGGGTATCCTAAAAATTTCTGGGGTACATTATGCGGTTGAAGGTATTGAAATCAAAATCAAGAATTATGGAGATGCCTCTGCCGAAGAGTTTGCATCAGCTTCGTTCTTTACAAGGACAACTTGCATTCATCCGTCGATTTATATCAAACCTATCAGGACACTGTTAACCATTTGCATAGTTGATGAAGAAGGATACTCCTTTCAAATTGGACAATGAGTGCCAAGAAGCCTTCAATAGCATTAAAAGCTACTTGTTAAGTCCACCAATTCTAGAGGCGCTATTCCTAGGAAGCCCCTCATTCTATACACAACTGCGTTAGAAGAGTCCCTTGGAGCATTATTAGCACATATAATGAAGAAAGCAAAAGAATGCTCTTTATTATATCGGGTGGTGATTGGAGAAATGAGATACTCGTGATAGAAACCTTGTTTAGCATTGATTTTTGCAGTCCAAAAGCTTCGTCATTATATGTTATCTCACAAGATTACCCTCATCTTAAGGACACTGTTAACCATTTGCATGGTTGATGAAGAAGGATACTTCTTTCAAATTGGACAATGAGTCTTTGAAGCCTTCAATATAATAAATTGTTAAGTCTACCAATTCTAGAGCCATTCAGGAAGCCCCTCTTCTACACAAGCTAGCGTTAGAAGAGTCCCTTGGAGCATTATTGACATAATACAATGAAGAAAGAAAAAAGAATGCTCTTTATTATATCGATGATTTCAAGATGAGAGAAGAAAGCTTAGCATTGATCTTCGGTCAAATGCTTAGTCATTATATGTTATCTCATAAGATTACCCACATCTTGGATTGATCTGGCGAAGTACTTGATGATGAGACAAGCATTGGCGAATTAAACGCGAGATGGCGATTATTCTTACATGATATACGTTCACAAAACCTGAAGGGACGGGCCTTGCGATTTCTTCTTTGCACATCACATCCTATGGACTCTTCTCTTAATGACGATTTGCCCGATGAGCAAATTATGCTCATTCATGAAATAAAAAAACCACAAATTTGGGAAATGTACTTTGATGGAGCCTCGCCGATCAAACAAGTCTAATATCTAAATTTCTCAAGATTAACATCATTATCTTCATAACACGAAGGAGATAATGAGGCGATTATATGGATTATTAGCAAGAACTAATAATGAAGTGAATATAAAGCATTAGTGTCTTGAAGAATCTATTTTCATAGGCATTCAAAACTTGCATATTTTGGTGATTCTTAGCTTATTATAAAGTACTTGGCATCTATAAAATCAACAAGCTTGAGTTAGCTTTCTATCGAGTTCTTGAGCTTAAAGCGGATACTAAATATTACTAACTTCGAGTCTCTCGATCACGAGAAATAACAAAGCAAGCAAAATTAGAAGAAAATGACAAGTATGAATATTGATTATGTCATAATCGATATATTTACTTGTGAGTCTTAGACAAAGTATCAATCCCATAGGTGGGATTATCAAATATGACCCGGCGATGACTGAGTTCCTCCTCATACTCTCCAAAATCAACAAGAAGTTGTACCAAGAAGAGCTAAGAATGACATTGCCTCAAAAAAGCAGTGTGAAACCTTTACGGTAGAAGAGTCAAGTGATTAGAGGCAACCCTTCAATGACTACTTTAAAGAAGGAAAATTACTAAATAATAAAATCGATGTCAAATCAAGAGAGAATGATAATGCCAATGACACTTTATATCATTCGAACAAATGTGGCTGATGTGATAAGATAAAAATTGAAGTTTATGAAATACTTTGAGGTGCACATCAGTCAGGTCCTAATATGGTAGTAAAGATTAAAAGGATGGGCTATTATTAGCCATCAATGGTGAGAGACTGTAATAATCACGCTAAGAAGTGTCATGAGTGTCAAGTACATGATAATCTCATCCATCAACCTCCAAATCAATTACACCCAACAATAGCATTCTGGCCATTCAAATATTGGGGTGTAGTGGACCAATTGATCAGCAAGTCGTTTTGGACATCGCTTCATCCTAGCTGACTATTTCTAAGTGGGTTGAAGTATCCCATTTAAAGAAGTTATCTTGTCGTCAGTGATTAACTTCTTTGTAATGATCCATAGATTTGGAGTGTCGCAATAATTTTTTTATAATGTACTTTCAAAGTGCAAAGATTTATAAATGATCGACACAAAAAATTGATCGATACTCTTCAATATATAATCCAAGAGCAAATGGTTTGGAGAAGGCTTTAACAAGACATTAATCAAGCTGCTTAAGAAGATTCTCACTAAAATAAAAGAAAATGACATACCAAACTAGTAGAGGCACTGTGGGCATATCAAACCACCTACAAAATGCCGACTAAAGTCACTCTCTATTCATTGGTATTTGGAACTAAAGCAGTTCTTCCGCTTGAAGTCTAGTTGCCTTCACTTCGAGTAGCCATCCAGTACAATCTAACTGAAGATCAAAACACTCGTCTGAGAATGGAGGAACTCGATGCGCTTAATGAAGTTAGATTGCAAGCTCATCAAAATCTGGAAGTCTATCAAAGATGTCAGGCTTTTGACCATCTGCACCTCGAACATTAGAAAGGAAAATTGGTCTCGTCGAAGACCAATTATCCCTAATCAAAATTCGGTGGCAAATTTGAGCCTAACTAGGAAGACCCTTTTGTCATTGAAAAAATATATCAAGGAGGGGCATACCAACTCATCAACCTAAAGGGTGAAAGACCAATGCCGCCAATTAATGGTCGATACTTGAGAAAAAATACTATATCTCTGGGGCATTTTTTAGTATCTATTTTCGGGTCGCCATGCGATCACGGATAAATATATTTGTGAAAAAATTCCCTATATTTTTAGATACATAGGCAAAAATGCTATATGTTGAAACTTTTTTAAGAGCATATCAATTCAAATATTGATGTATTTGCTTAATTTCATTTTGAAAGCTCTTTTAAATATGTTTTAGAATTTCCCCTGCAAGATAGGGCATTTTTTTTAGTTTATATCAAAGTTTATTTAAGTTGACTTAATCTTTAAGGCGAGATCCTTATATACGATTCAGAGATTCGGGCATCAAAATTTATGTATTATCCCTGTTAATTGTTAAATTGTACAGTTGTTCTCTTACTAAGATTTACAAGAGAAAGAAGAACTCGATTTCGGCTTCAATCAATTAAGTTGGAGAAACATCAACCTTTACTCAAGTCAGGACACGGATGGGTTCTAAAGGTCGAACTCAACAAGCCCACAAATGGCAGTTGTTGACACTCTCTCTCAACAAGCGCAGAAAAGGCCCCAATGAAGAGGAGTTCTGATCGGTGACAAACCATCAACCACTACAGGCGAGGTTGTATGTTAAAGGTCAACTTCAACAAGCCCAAATGTGGGTGAGTTGCTCTCCTGCTCAAGCCTTAAGAAAGTGCGGTGAAAACACTTGTCAATAGCGATAGTTATTCAATCTCAAAGCTTATGATTATAAGCAACCAGGATCAAGATATCTTTTACTTAATCGATAGATCAAGATAATTTGAGGAAACTCTCAATTGGTGCTCAATCTATATATTACGCAGGTGATATCTCAATTTATTCTCGAATGACCGATCAAGCTCAGTAAGCCAATCTCTTCATCAAGTTTGTCAAAGCGAACATGGCGAGGAAGTAATTCCATAGTTCATACAAAGTCGATGGCGAACTAAAGTATTTCATGATTATTCTTATTACCATTAATGCACGTTGCTTTAATAACTCAATATCGACCCTATATAAGCGGAAGGTTGGGTCATCTATGCACCCTTTGAATCGATAAAGCGAGCATGGATTCATGGATTAATAAGTATGGACAAATCGGTCACATCAAGTCAAGCTTAAAGCTAGGATAGAAGGAATTTCAAATTCGACCAAACCAATTCTCCAAAAATAAATAAACAAATTCCTCCAACAAACTCAATCAAGGGATTGGAGGAAACTCAAATATACAAGGACATAAAAGAGATCTTGAGCCATTGAAGTAGATAGTAGATGGTGTAAGAACTCTTTATCTGACAAGTCGATTCTGACAAATCGGTCAATCCGTCATTTAGCATGTTCTAAATAAGGCATCATACTAATGATAAATCTATCAAAAGCTTAGTAAGCATGATCAGTGAAATGATCTACCCAAAAGGTCAACCAGTTTTCAATAAACATGACTCGCTCCATGCACGAATCACATTTATTGGGGGCATTTGTTGACCTTCTCATATGTGTCATAAATCTTGACAATCTTACAAGTTTAATTTGATGGACTTCAGAGGTGTCAATGCGCAAATCGAGGATCAAAATGCACTGGATGTCACCGAAAATGGTCGAAATGACCTCCGATCGACGAACGAACTTCGCCATCTCATTCAAAACATCGAAACTGAACAAAATATAAATATTGCAAAATCTAAAGATCAACTGATCAAGCGATTGAGCTTTCAATGTGTCGCATTGAAGTTGGAAATCGAGCGACCTCCATTTATAAAATTGATCATGTCACTAGCTATGAAATATCAAAAAAAAATATCAAATGAGATCTCGCTTTCGGACAAGTCTGGAAAGTCAGTGGTCGAAAACGCATTTTAAAATTGATTGAATTTGATGGCTTGAACCAAATGGCCTCCGATTATAAATGTGTTGCATAGAAATATTGGAATAACCTTAAATTGATATATATATTGACCATGTGATTTTATCGACGTAAAATTCACATTAAGGATGATCAAACAATAAAAAAATCAATTTAATAACCTAAATCTAATCCAAACCCTAAGTGAACCGGCCGGCCCTATTCTCCTTCACGCGCCGACCTAGCCTCCCTCACGTGATCCCTCCGAGCCTGCTCCTCCTCACCCAAGCCAAACTCCTCTTCACTGCGGGGAAGGCAACCGAGTGCGGCCTCCCTCAGCAGTCGTGCTTCATCTCCCTCCTCCCTCTGCATGGTTCGAATAGTAGCACTCCCTCCTCTTCTCTTTTAGCTCTTCCCTCTCCCTGAAGGGGACTCCTTAGTTTTTACTCATTCATTGATGAGAAACCTCGTCTTTTCTCTGATTCCATCTCCTCCTCCCAACTGAAAAAGAGTAAGGTGATCCTCCCATTCTCTTCTCCTTCTTCTTCCTTTTTCTTCTTTCCTTTTCTTTCTTCTTCTTCTCCAATCAATGACTTCTTTCCTTTCTTCTTCTTCTCCTTCCTTTTTCTTCTTCTTTTCTATTCCTACCTTCCCCTCTCCAAAACTAAAACTCTTTTCTCTCACCCTTACAAATCTGAATTTCTTCTCCTCACCTTACCCCCAATCCAAAATTCCTTTATTTTTTTCCACATTTTCACAAAAACTGAAAATCAACTTTCAAATTATCCCATTTTCTCAATCCAAAAATCCCCCATTTTTCAATCTTTACTTCAACGCAAACCGGGGAAGAACACCGTCAAGAGGGTTCTTCTTGGTTTCGTTCTCTTCTTTCAATCTTCACTTCCTTCTGTCGGAGAAGCAACACCGTCAAGATACGGGTTCTTCTTTTGGTTTTCGACGTCACATTTCTTGTATTACCTCTTCAAATTCGCCTCGCCGTAGCTAGAGAAGCAACACCATCAATAGGAGGGTTCTTTTCTTGGTTTCCGGCATATCCAACCCCATCTCTTTCTTTGATCTTCAGTGGCGCAAAAAATGAGTAGACATGTAAGATTTGTGAATGTGATATATATACATGCTTGTGTGTTTCTTTGCGGGTTCAAGGCCTCATTGTGCTCAAGAGGGTGTGACGAGATGAAAAAATTGGATGTCGAAGACATCTCATGAGGCGTGTCAGTAAGAACATCCGTTAGATGTAAAGCAGGCAATCTTGTCTAATTTCTAGACTTAGAAAATAAGGGGGGATAAATATATATTGCATTTGTCTTCTTTTAGGTATGAAGGCCTCGTCGTGCTCAAGAGGGCACGATGAGATGAAAAAATTGGTTGTGGCGTTGCAAAATACCACTCGCTCATGAGCGTCAAAGCCAAAATACCATGCAGGATGGCCAGGGAATTTAGACTAAAATTGAAGACTTAAACAAATCTAAATGGAAATTACCTAAAATCAAGTCAAACAAAAGGATATGTGATAAATATGAAGATAAATGTTAAATCAAAGAGAAATAGGGGAAGAACAGTTAAAGAAAATTTTGGAAAGAATGGAACACTTATTTAAAATGCAAGTGAAACTTGGAGAGACTAATACTAAACTCATAATAAACTTACAATAAACTTAAAGCCTATAAAATTTAATATGGAGTTAATGATGAATTCAAATTGAGTTTGATAACTCTTATATGAATATGGAGGTGATTACTATGTTAGCTAATAAGCATGAGTAGGCCTAAAGCAATAAACACTGAAATCGGCATAATTTATCAAAAGTGATGTAAATTGAACATAATCAAGTTGAGAAAATTATAATAACTCAATAAGTAAACTAAGTGCAAGTAATATTTTAAACTACATTCAAAATCAAAATGCCTTCTTGGATGCAATTTGTATTTACAAGCGACAGAAGGCACTAAGCTAAATGTTGAATGAAGGAGCTTTCTTTCAATACAAAATTAAAATTTCATTTGTAATTATGATTTTCAAAATCAATGAAATCACTAATTAGTGAAATTATGTAGTATAAATACTTGCATGTCCGACACTATTTGAATGCTTAAATTCAAGTATCGAGGATCTGTTGCTTCCCGCGTTTAGTCTTAGGGTGGGTCAGGCTAATTGGAATTAAATGAAAATACAAAATTAATCTCATAATTCAGAAATAAAATTACCTAAATTACTAATCACTTGCATGTGCCCCGACACTATCACTGAATGCTTAAATTCAAGTGTCTTTGGCGTTGCTTCCGATTTAGTTAGTCTTGGGTCGTTAACAAAATCTAAAACCTATAATAATAGTTTTAAATCGGTGAAATATCGGCGATTCTGTCGGTGTGATAGATCTAATCCTCTATTAACCAGAGTTGGGATCTAAAGCTCTTAAACATATTCAAATTAATCAATTTTTTTAAATCAAATTAAGTAGTAATCTGAAACTGCTTAAATCAAACTCTGTCATTTAAAAATTAAATCAGACTTAATCCATCCACCTTCCGCAACCGTTTATTGGGGGTGACAAATTAAGAAAACTCTAGCTCACAAAAGAGTCAATGTCAAATCAAGTGTTCTATAATGTTCACTCTCAATCTATAAGGGCGTGGCTCTTCTGTGTAGCTTGGTAGGCTCCATAGATGAAGCGATTATGACCGAGTCCTCGACGGGTGGTTTGGCCAATCGTGCTCGTTATATTATGATGACCATATGCTCCCCAATAGCTCTGCTCTTTGAGTTGTGAATCATAGGGTATACTTGATAGGGCAAACAACCCTCTGTCAGTTAAGGTAGACTTAATCTTATCTTTTTAAACAAGCACCACCCCGAGTCTACAAGGATTTCTTGGATGACGTAACTCATGTGTTGATAAGGATCATCTTGGGTTGGGTCGACTACCTCCCTCGAAGTAGACTAGGGATCTGACGGCGGATGACAGAACCATGGGATCTAGATCGGGCACGTCATCATTCCCCCAACCATCTGATTTAAGCTAAAATGGTAAATTTCATAAATCTAAAATTTAAATTTTAAACTCCATATGCTGCTATTATACGCTACGCATCTAGCGATCTAATGATTAGCCTTAATCGAAAGTTCTCATTCACTTGTTGAGAGGGGTGATTAACTATAGGGGCTTGCTATAGAAACCCAAACAGATCTAAAGTCCTCACTAAATGACGAAATCTCTGGTAGTGTCTTATCTACTATTCCATCCGAAAATTACGACACTTAACACACTCTCTTCAAATAAATTCAGAAATTGGTGTGGCAAATTTTTAGAGCCCATAAATACGCTTAATAGGAAGTATGTTCGAGTAGCAGGTTGGATTACTTCAAATGCTGCAGTTTCATGCAATATGGAGAGATTACAACAGAAAGTGGTAAAAATAAGTGATATAGACTTTGGAATGCTTTCAAATGATTGTACAATCTACATTATAAAAGAGGATTTTAGTAGTTTAAAAGACTAATAAGGAGTATGGAAGATTGATAGACCATATTTAAGTCAAGAAGAAACCTGAGTTTCAGATGGATGATCATGGAGTGTTGACTTGTAAAGGCCGAGTTTGGGTTCCTAATGGCGCAGACTTAAATAAAGAGATCGTGCATGAGACACATTATTCTAAATATACAATATATCCTAGAGTTGTAAGATGTATAATGATTTGAATCTTTATGTTGGTGGCCTATAATAGAAAGAGATGTGGTTGAGTTTGTATCAAAATGTGAGGCTTATCAAATGGTGAAAGCAGAGCATCAGACACCTATGATTTATTGCATCCTCTCTATTCTTGAGTGAAAGTGGGAAAGATCATGATGGACTTTTCTATGAGATTTTCGAGGTCTAGATAAAGACATGATGTAATATAGGTTGTTATTGATCGATTAAGAAAGTAAGCACATTTTCCCCCTATAGGACAAACAAATATAGTTGAAAGATTAGCATAGATATACGTTCATGAGATTGTTAGACTGCATGTAATTCCAGAGGTTATTAGTTTTGATTGTGATGACAGATTTACTTCTAAATTATGGAGAGGTATTCAAGAGAGTTTGGGAACTTTGTTAAACTTCAATACATCTTTTCACCCATAGACATATAATTAAATTGAGAGAACTATTCAAGTGCTTGAAGATTTATTGAGATTAGGTGTTCTTGATTAGAGGAAGCTGAGAAGATCATATTTTATTGATTGAACTTGCATATAATAATAGTTTTAAGTTTAGCATTGAAATGACACCATATGAAGTTTTATATGATCATAAATGCAACACAACTTTATCTTGAACATAGGTGGGAGAAAGAAGATTATTGAGGCCAAACTTAGAAAATGATGTCATTGAAAAGAGTAGACTGATTAGAGATAGATTGAGAGTAGCACAAGATAAACAACAAAAGTATTATGATTCTTAAGTATTCGGCTGTAAAATTTCAGGTTGGTGATTTTGTATTTATGAAGATCAGCCCATTGAAAGGTGTGAGCAGATTTGGTAGAGAAGAAAAATTGAATCCACAATATATTGGGCCATTTAAGGTGATTAATAGAGTTGAGAAGTCTACATATCAACTATTACTATCAAATCACATGTTAGATAATCATAATATATTTTATATTAATTTACTGAGAAAATGGGTTACATACGTGACAAATAGAATATTAGAAATAAAATATAAGTGCAACCTAATTTAAATTATAGAAAAAAAAATTGATTGCATTTTGACTTACGATATGAAGAATTAAGAATGAAATAGATTCCTATGGTGAAAATATGATGGAAGAACATATCTAATGGAGAAGCCACCTAGGTGAAAGAGTCTCAGATGAGATAACTTTATCCAAAACTATTTGGTTGATGATATGCATATATTAGAATATCGAGAATGATATTTTTTTAAGATGGGGAGATTATAATAGTCATAGATGTAGTTCAATATTGCAAAACAAATTTATGAAAAAATAATATGATTTTTTTTTTTTGAAATATTGTTAGAATTGAGATGGCTTATATTATTCAAGTGTATTTTCTGAATTTATTTTAAGTCTGGTTTTAAAACTATCTTTACTTCATTATAGACAGTTTGACACTCTATTTTGTTAATGTTTTCTTTAATTTTTATGATCATTGTATATATGAAAAATATAAAGTTAATTATTGGATTTGAATTTTTTAAGAAATTTACATGTATTTGCATAAATGAATTTTTCTGGGATCATCTAATATCTTCACTAGAATATTCTAGATACACTTTAGTATTTACAAAATATTTTTTATAATTTTTGTAATAATGAATTTTCAGAAAGAAATAAGTTTATATTTAAAGTTTTAATAAAGATAAAACAATTTATGTAATTATACTTATATCCTTTATATATACTAAATAAAAATAATATATATATATATATTTTATAAATATCCCACTTAGATTTCATTTTCTTGGCTTTCTCAAAATTTGACCGTGAATTTAGAGAGAGAGAGAGAGAGAGAGAGAGAGAGAGAGAGAGAGAGAGAGAGAGAGAGAGAGAGAGAGAGAACTTGGTTTGGGGGTCCTAGAATCTATTTCGTCCATCTAGTCAGTTGGAAAAAAATTGATCATCTGGAGGTAATTTACTGTTATCCTACTTAAAATTTTAAAACTTTTTTACTTTTTATAAATTTTTTGATATTTTATTTATATAAACTTTATATAAATCTAAATATCTCGATTTTCATGAATTTTTCATAATATAACTTTTAGTATATTGTTACTTTAGTTATTCTTCACATAATTACATAATTATTTTGTATTTTCACCAAGTATTTTAGGTTTTATAATATTTTTAGTATTTTGGCAAAAATCTAAAAACTATAAAATTTATTTTAATTCATCGAAACTATCCTACTACCGTTATAAAAGGTTGTTTGTAGTAGTGTTTTGTGATTTATGCACATAAATTTAGTATATTATTAGATCTTGCAAATTTTACTATTATTTTACACTTTCAATTTTTTTATACGCTACAACAAATTACTTATATTCATTAATTAGTATTGATGCATTGTGAATATTTGTGTATATAAGTGGCTTGATTTACACATAAATTATGAATTTTTAATTAAAGTGACTATTGATTTCATTTTTTATTTAGCTAAATAAAGAATAGCTATAAGCAATAAATAATAATTATATGCTTTTATATTATCTTCTCTTAAAATAATTGAATAAATATATACAATATTTACATGCATAATTATATGATTTATGTTAATATGTAAAGAAGGGTTAATAGATGTTTACTATATGAATAGTATTAAGTAAAATGGTGTGAATTTTCTCTAATAAGAACTTGAGGCATGATATTCAAAAAAGTTAAATATAGGAATAAGTAAGAAGAATTAATGAGAATTTTAAGTTAGCTAATTAAGATAAATTAATTATAAGAAATGCTATAGTTGTTATTGATATATATTTATATGACAGCTATAAATAAATAATAATAATAATAATAATAATAATAATAATAATAATAATAATAATAATTGATCAAAACTTTAATGGTACTTTTTTTTTAAATTGTAGCATTGATTTTACTTTCTTCTAAACAATAAATTAATTTTATTTATTTATTATTTAAAAATCACTAATAATTTTTTTTAGAGATTTTTTTACATTGCTAAAGATATTAAAGATTTTTTTTCTAAATATTTGATTTCACATTTTTTTTTATATTATCAGTTTTTAAGATTTTAGTTTTATTAAATAATAATTTAATTAAAATTATTTTTTAAATATATTCATAATGTTTATTATTTTATTTTAAAAATGATATATAATGCATACAAATAAAATTAACCACGCTGATAAAAATTGTCCGTTCTGCAGAATAATACGACGCAACATAATACAAAATAACACTACACGCAGTACAAAGAGGTAATTTCTAACGGGACTTTATTTTCCGGTGGTTTCGCGGGAAAACGAAGCTCGCCATTTACAATGCGCCGGCTTAAGACGATCGGAGTTGTGCTCGTTTGTGTTCTAGCGGCAGCGATCGGCGCCTTCTCTTCGTCGCCTTCGCGGGAACTGACTATGTTGGTGGAATCAGCCAGAGAACATCGCCATGGAGTGGTAAAACCCCTTCTTAATTCTTACGTTGACTTCATTTTCTAATCTGTTCCTCTACAATATCATTGTGGCTCTAGATACCGCAAGTGATTATATTAGGCTGCATATAATCTAGGAATGTAAGAATAAAAGAAAAACTGGTCTGCTTGGGGTGAATGTGATCGGCAGGAGAAATTGGTCGAAATTTTTTATTTTGGGGGTGTTTGAATGGATTGGGAGGAGGATGTTCGTTTAATTGGTTGCGTGTTTTCTCTTCTTCTACAGAAGAAGCTGACTGTGGCGAAGTATTGTCTGCTTCAATATAAAGTTGCTTAGAGCTGTGCCGAATAGATGTGAAAGGATTTTAAACTAAACAGGCAAAAACTAGATAGTCCTTCAAAATGTTTTGATTTGTGTGAATCTGTTGATGAGGGAGAGAGAGAAAGAGCGTGAGAGAGGACTAAGAGAATCAGTTGGCCTCCTAGAGTGAATTACTTTATTGAATCTAGGTCAGATAACTCTCGAGTGAATTGCTTTTTTTTTTTTCAATCAAAGTAGCTGGCTTTGACCTTTTTAATGAACTCCAGATCACAGGTTAGTGTCAGAAAAAATTCTTTGAACTTCTTGTCTCAGAGACTGTGTGGTCATCTTTATGTGCAGGTTTCCAGATACCATAAATTTTGTAAGGTAGGACTGTCATCAGCTTCTAATTTCAACAGCCTTCTTTGCAAGTCTGGCACCTGAGTGTTCTTTCTTCAGGACATCAAAGAACCTCTTCCAATGCTGGAATCAAAAAGAAGAGAAAAAGTTTCTGACGTTTTAGCACTCAAGCATGCACTCAAGTATCTTGATGTTGATTTTTTCAATGAATCAAAAGTATTTCTTAGTTCTCTTTTTTCTTTTTTGCCTTAAATGCATTAGATTAGGTATATCACTTACTTGATATGTATTCGATTCTCTTAGGTGAGAGAAATAGCTGAAGGTGCAAAAGAGTTCAACATACCTGGGTTCAGAGAGAACCGCAAGTTGGTTGCTTCTGTTGACGGAGGGCTACATAACCCTTCAGTTCTAGTGTTTGATTCATCTTGGGGTATCAGAGATGGGAACCATGATGTTCCTAAATTTAAATATCCTTATCTCTCTGGTGTAAACAGACCAGACAGAGAGGTTGATATTGCTTTCATGACTGTAAGTTAATAGCCTTATTATGCATTTTCTATATAAGCAAAGAATCATATTAATGTTTCTAACGGCTCCCTGTCAGATTCTTGAACTAGGTGCCCTTATTAAGACTAAACAGATAACATCCACTGAGCTTACAACAATTTTCCTGAGGAGGTTAAAGAGGTATTTTTGTAATTATAAGTTATTTTTAACCTTTTTTTTCTCCTATAATATTATTTTCAACATTAAAAAAAATAATAATTTGAAAGATCCAATGGTGAAATGGCCTCACTATGTAAGATAGGTATGATCATGTCCTGGAAACAGTGATTACATACACTGAGGAATTAGCATATAGTCAAGCAAAGATGGCGGATGAGTTACTTGAGCAAGGAGTATATTTGGGTACATTTATCTATCCACATTTAAATTTTTTTTATTGTAATTTGTTCTACATCTCCCTTATCATTCTTTATTTGAGATTTCGAGACAATTTTCATAGAATTAAACCATGTAATATTATTATGAAAGAAACATAAGCTCGGGATAGTTTATTGCTTAGAATTGCCTTCCTATAATTTTAGCGAAAGGATTTTTATGATTTTGTTTTTGCATGGGCATCTTTTTCTTAAAACAAGCTTTAATCAATTCACAGCAAGTTCAAATTTAATACATGTGATTTCTTTGCTATTGGTTGCTTTTCTTTCAGGTCCGCTTCATGGAATTCCCTATGGATTGAAAGACATTATTGCTGTTCCCGGCTATAAGACAACATGGGGATCAAAGGCATTCAAGGATCAAGTTATTGATACTGAAGCTTGGGTTTATAAAAGGTGCTTGAATCATGGTAGCATTTTAGGTATATGGTATATAGCTTACTGATAGATGATGCTTTATTATTGAAGGCTTAAAGAAGCAGGTTCAGTTCTCATTGGGAAGCTAGTTGCGGGATCATTGGCCTATGATGATATTTGGTTTGGAGGAAGGACTCGAAACCCTTGGAACATTGAGGAATACTCAACTGGCTCATCAGCAGGATCAGCAGCCAGTACTTCTGCAGGTTATGCCCAGCTTTATGATGTAGTTTGTCTTCTTTAACCTTAGAAAACTTCAAAATCAGTTTAATTTGTTTTAAATTCCGAGTCTTTCTATTTGCATGTTAGTAGTTAGTCTGATTTCCATGTTTGAAACATGTGATTCTTTACTTGACAATTTGTCGACTTTGATATGAGTTTTTCAGGGCTTGTTCCTTTTGCTATTGGCTCAGAGACTTGTGGATCGATAAGTTACCCTGCTGCTCGCTGTGGAATAACCGGCATAAGACCAACCTTTGGAACTGTTGGTCGAAGTGGTGTGATGTCCTTATCTGAGAGCCTGGTAGGACATTGTCCAGCCTATGCTCTTTTCAAGTTCAGTTATTTAGTTCAAAAGCTGTTGACGCTAAGAAATTGAACTTTAATCTTAGGATAAGCTTGGCACTTTCTGCCGGAGCGCTGCAGACTGTGCAATTGTAATAGATGCAATCCGGGGGAAGGACCCTGAGGATCTCTCTTCTCGGCATGTTCCACTTGATGATCCATTTTTAGTTGACATAAAAATCTCACTGTTGGTTATCTTGAAGATGCTGAGATGGAGGTTAGCCTACCTAAAAGATTACTGAGATCCATATGTAGTACAGGGACTGCTTTGATCGTCATTGCTATTTTCTCTTTGCTCATGGCAGGTTGTGCATGTATTGTCTTCCATGGGCGTTAAGGTTGTTCCTTTCGAGCTAAATTATACAGTCAAGTCAGTCCAGCAAATCCTCAATTTCACTATGGATGTGGACGTATTGTCCCACTTTGATAAGTGGCAGCGCTTGGGGCTCGATGATGAATATGAAGCGCAGGACCAGTGGCCAGTTGAGCTGCGGCGTGCCCGATTGATCCCTGCCGTAGACTATGTGCAGGTTCTGGTTATTTGTGAATACACTGTTTCCACTCATGAAACAATAATAGATGCGAACATAAATTTTACGTCCACAAAAAAAAGAGATAAAATTTCAATGCACTTTAAAACAGATAATTTTAATGAAGGTTGTCAATGTTATGTTACTAAAGGCCGTTTGGGATCACTTTTATTTTTTATTTTTTATTTTGTATTTTTATTTTGTTTTCTTTATATTTTATTTAAAAATAAATTTGTTTGATTGTACTTATTGTTTTTGAAAACAAAAAATAAAATTACATAAAAAACATTCTAAATAAACATGTTTTCAACAACAACATAAAAAACAAAAACAAAAAATAAAAAATAAAAGTGATCCCAAATGACTCCTAATAAAACTTTGAGCAAAGAATAAAACAAAGACTAGTAAACAAATACAATTGAGATCACAAATGCAAGATAGAAGTTTCATGGTTCACTGTGATGCACCTCTGTCTATCTATGATCACAAAGCTCAAATATTCCAATATTCCACCAAGCTTCCAAAAGGGGAACAATAATGATTTCTCTTCATAGTAGTTGGAGATACGGATAAAGTGCCATTTTATCTGTGTTAATGAATAATAGAAAGCACAACTACTTGTTGTTAACATGGGGGCTAGATATTGTTGTTATTACTTTCTTTCTTTCTCTATAAGAGTCCAAATGAGTGCATCTCCCTGCTATAGATGAAATCTAAACTAATAGTGCCTTCTTAAAAGAAGTAAAATACCTCCCTCGTATAGGCATATAGAAAGCTCTAGTCTCTTTTCTTGATTTGCAGGAACGTATAGGCATATAGAAAGCTCTAGTCTCTTTTCTTGATTTGCAGCCTCTCCCGTTCTATTCCTTTTTTATTCATTTGTTTGTAATTATTGCCGTTCTTTATAAGGCTCTATTTATATTGGTAATAAGGAATGAGTTTATGGATGTAAAATTTATTACAAGATTTCAGGGATATTAATTGATATCTTAAAATCAATAAATAATCTATTTAAAATCTTTATATTATAAGATCTCCAAAATATCCATATAGCCAATAAAAATAAATTAGTCAGATATTTTTATATAAAGAGAATATTCAGCCATAACTTTTACTCACCGAGGAACTTAAAACTTTATTTCTAAAGACAAGTAGAACCTCCTTGCACTCAGAACCTTCAGAATACTCAATAGAATTGAATAAACTTAAGTGAAAGTGAACTGAACAGCTTGTTTATTTTTAAACACAAAAAGATGCTTTAT
Source organism: Cymbidium sinense (assembly GCA_021442155.1). Taxonomy (NCBI): domain Eukaryota; kingdom Viridiplantae; phylum Streptophyta; class Magnoliopsida; order Asparagales; family Orchidaceae; genus Cymbidium; species Cymbidium sinense. The sequence goes on along the minus strand of CM038228.1, from coordinate 3,438,234 downwards.
AAGGCCCGTTAAAATAAAATAAGTTATATAAAGACGAATTTCGTTGCCCGAATAAAGCTAAAATTTTTGAAAGAGCATTTTGCTAGAAATTTAAAATAGAATCAAGCTAAAAGTAATACGAGCTAATTTTAATTTTTTTACGTTATTGGACCTGTAACACATCATACAAGCAGATAGAAGACGTTGATTAAAGTTTTAAAAGACATATTGCACGTATTGTGAGATAGTTATTCTTGCAAGTCTAATGTCTTGAAATCCTTGCAAATAATTAAATGAATTATGCACATTAGAGAAGGCCAATTATTAGAAAAGCTGAAAATGCTCTATTGAAGAAACTACCATCAGTGATAGTGACTACTCATGATCGGTCTAAGCAAATCAATGGTGACCATCGGGGAGTGACACATCGATTGTGGGTTCGAGAATCTGCTGTTAAAAGGTCTCGACAGAAAGACAAACAAATATGGATGAAGCATAAAAAAGAAATCATCTTGGAGAGAAATAAATGCGTAATATCTGGTGTGTACTCCCAGAGATCCGACATAAATAAAACTCGCCAAAATCAGGTGCCCAAGAATAGGGTCCCTAGTAGTGAAAAGTATGACGGTCGACACTTTGGAGAGTCCTCTAGGGAATCCCGTTACCAATTAGCCCTATCCTCTCTTAAAGAAGTCGATTTTGATCATAGTCCTCCAACTGAAGAGATGTTCATCTCACATTTTGAACCTGAGATCAGATGGAGATGACACCCATAAATAAAACTACAAGAAGAATATATGATAAGACCATGGGAATTGAAGTGGTCTATATGGTAGGTAAAGGCGATGACCAACCTAGTACTCGCTTCTATAATCAACATTGACGTACCAACCTACTCACAGCTCCTCCTAAAAGGTAGAAAGAAGAGCATTTAAGTACCTCCTTGGAGGATGAGCGAAGAGAAGAGTTAGAAAGGGAAGATAATCCTGCGTTCACTGACACTACCATGCTAGCCCAGGTGTAGTGGCACATGCAGCGCCAGATAAGGGCAAAAGATAGATAAATTATGCAGCTTAACACTAAAATGAATGAGATGAATGAATCTAATGATGCAAATAATGCAAAGGAACGTGGCAACAATGCCACTGCCTGTTTCACCTGTAAATCCTCAAGTAGCTAATGCTGTCTCTACCAATCCAGTAGTAGAGCCTCTATCGATCCACAGGTAGAGCCAACGCCTCAAACTTCTAGAGCTCAAAGTGCTCAAGAGAGGAGAAATAAAATTAATCAATTGGCTTCTAGCCAACCCTCAAAATTTGCCTAGTACATCTGAGCACGTGATAGTTTAAATGGAGACTATTTTAAATGAGAAAAAGTTGTTATAGCTGCAGAGCAAATAGAACAGTTAGTAAATAAAGGTCACCCATACCCAGCCGAGTATGACTAGGTGCCGTATCCCAAAGGTTATTCAGTGCCAAAGTTTAATACCTTTGACAACAATGGTAATCCTAAGCAACACTTGACACAATTTAAAGCGACTTGTGATAACACTGGGGGAAACGATGCATTACTCTTTTGTAAGTTTGTTAATAGTTTAACTTTGACTGCTTTTGAATGGTGCTAAATTGTAGACTTTTGTCAAGTTTGAAATAATATTCATCAAAAGATTTGTCAATGTAGTCAAGAAAACAACAATTGCTGACCTCGTTTTGGAGAATAGAAGAAAGGATCAGTCAGTAACTAAATATATTATACATTGGCTCAATATGAGTATGAGGTATGAACAACAATTGGAGGAGGAACATGCAATCCAATTGTTGATGGATAATATTGATGATAAGATGATACTATATCTATGCATGACTTTTATCACGACTTTTCAAGAGCTACTCGATCGGGTAACAAAATTTAAAAAGCTAAATTTTTTAAGTCTGAGAGTCACTCAAATAAAGTAAAAAGGAGTAAACCTTCGGACTCAAGAAAGAGTGAATCTCACACCACTTCTTATAGCTCGGGTAAAGGAAAACAGGTAGTCTATAACGTCAATATGGGAAAATAACCTGTTTATATTGAAGAAAGAGCTAAATAGTCAATCAATCCGCAACCAAAATTAGTGCTTGTTGGTAACGACAAACCACATACCTTCTCTAGTGATGGGGAGCGTCCAAGGCAATTGATAAGAGATAATGAAAGAGTAAAACCATCTCTTAAAGAAAAGATGAGTAAAGAGTACTCTTTTAAAAGAGAAAGTGTGGTTAGATTATTTCAACAAGCTCTTAAGGTAGGGCTGAAATTGCTAGCATGCAAAAGACCATAAGAGTTATGTCAAACTGACAACTCAATTTATTGCCTATATCACTGGGTAGTTAGCCACCCAATTGAAGATTGTTACGTCTTCAAAGACTGGTTGGAAAGGAAGTATAGAAAGGGTGAATTTACATTATTAAACAGTGTTCTCTACTAGGATGATTGCGTTCTCTTCCGTGACCCTAATCGAGATCATGGTGAAAGGAGAAGTAGTATAAGATGATCAATGGGAGACTGTGGTCTTTAAGAAAACTATCAAAATGTTGAAGCAACTAGAAGGTGTCCTTGCATTATATGAAAACCACCACTTGAGCCAATGCTAGAGTTACAGGAATTCCTAGAGCAAGTACCTTAACTTCTCAATGCTATTCTGATCACAATACTCCATTGCAGGATAAGAAAGAGTCTACCAAGCGTAAATCACGTACATTAAAGAAGTCAACCAAGAAGAAGAAGAATAATAAGAGAATTATAGTTCAAAAGATCATTAACAAATTTGAGGAATATCATCAGCCGATGAGACTGCTTATCAAACTTATTGACTTAATGTTGAACTCCAAATTATTGAACCAAATAAAGAAGGTGATTAATTACTTCCTAGAGAAACATGTCGAGCTATTTCAGTGTCATCAAGCACTTCTCGACGGAGCTCACGTCTTTATGATATTTCTAGTCAGATAACTCTATTATACGCAGAATGTTCGAGTAAGCTCAAAAGGTTTACTCCAAGAGGAGGAAGAATGATTGAAGATACAACACCTAAGTTTTGCTTGATGGTAAGACAAACAAATGATACCTCAGAGGAAGACTTATGCTTCTCTGAGGGGGATGATTCAGAATCATCAATGAAAGCCTGTATGGTGCACATAAAATTAGGCGGTGACTCAGAAGATTTAGGGGTAAATGCTGATCTTGAAGGAATGACTTTTTCAGAAGAGTCTGAGCTAGATAGAGCGGCCCAAGTGCAACTACAAGGTGACAAAATACTGCCACTGCCACTAAATAAAGACAAAGATAAAAATATTGAAGTCATTGAAAGCATCATTCTTAAGAAGCCCAATAAGAAATCTGACTCGGGCAAAAGAATTGACTACAATATCTGTTACATTTGAGGAAGATTCTTGCACAATTAAGTGTATACGAGGCCCTCTTAATGTCGAAAGATCTTCGTGAAACCTTGATTAAGGCTTTCAAGGATTCGGAGAAATTTGAAGCATATTTTGTAGAATGGTGTATGACTGAAGTTTTGCAATCTCAAGATATCTCAATAGTCACGTTCTTTTAGGAAGACCTCATGCTTGGAACATTAGAACATAATCGCCATTTATATGTCAGTGCAGAGAGCGATGGTTAAATGATGAATCGAATACTGATCGACCCAGGCTCATTGGTCAATCTCACAAGTCTACGAGCACTAAGGAGGCTATCTCTTGATGTTCAACATCTTTGGCAAAATAAGCTGATGATTTATGGTTTTAATAAAAAAGGAAGACTCTCGGATCTTTCGCTTTGCCACTTAGATTTGGTGAACTATATACTGAAGTTAAATTTTATGTGATTGATACTAATATCTCATTTCGAGTTTTGTTGGGTCATCCTTGGCTCCACGAATATAGAATGGTTCTGTCCACCATGCATCAATGCATAAAGCACTTGAAGGATGGAGAGGAGCACAGAATTCTCGGCAATCTTCAATCATTTATAGTCCATGAAGCGAAGATTTATGAAGATGCTAAATATTTCCTCTCAAAAGGGCCTAAGCATCAGCTGTCTACAACATCAACTTCAAAGACTACAAAATAATTGAAAGAAGAGAATGAACAAAAAGAAAGAAAGAAGGTGACCGATTCTTTCTAAAACATTGGACACACTATTTAAGTTAAAAAGTTCAGTTTCTCACTTGGGCAGTAATATAGCAGAAGAAGAAGAAGATGAAATGCCTGTCAAGTCCAAGGAGATTTGGGAATCTACTATAAAAGGGAAGGACAAGATAAAGTTCTTCGATTCTTACTATGAATTTGAATCTACCTATGAAGGTGAGGTCAATGTATCTCTTCAATAAGGATGACAAATCTATTGATATCAAAAGATTCATTCGATCACACCAGCCCTTCCTTAATACTTCTAGGAAATCATTCAGTATGAAATTCACACTATTGAGGAATTGAAGACATTCTATGTATCTCCCTTGCCTGAAAGTGATAGGCCTGAAACTTCATTCTACAAGGCCAATGAGTGTTATCATCAAGATTGATTGATTCATGCAATTTGACGAATCCAATGATATGGTTCCCACAAGAATGCCAAGATATTACCCTCCTGAGGATTCATAAGATGATGCACAAATTAGGGTTGATGTCAGAACTGATATATAGTGAGCTCAATTTTTCGACACCCTCTAGAATTTAAAGAGCCTACATACCTTATGAAAGTGTGATACATCCGGTATAAACACCGCCGAAGAACCTGTAATGTAATGACAGAAGAGGAGATTGAGACTGAAACTGAAAATGAAGATGATTTCTATGAAGTCAATCTCACAAATGACGGGGAGGTAGAAGCTAAGCCTGTGCTCAAAAAACTTGAAGATGGTGGACAAACAGGTACCATGGATGAGCTGAAGAAGTCAACTTGGGAATCGAGGATGATCCCTGATCAACCTTCGTCAGTGCTCTTCTACCTGATTAAAAACTTGAACTAAAAACTCTGCTTTGTGAATTCAAGGATTGCTTCGCCTAGACATACTCTGAGATGTAAGGCTTATTCTCTAAGGTGATAGTTCACAAACTAGCTATCATGTCGAATGTTGCTCCTATTAAACAAGCTCTTAGGCAAATGAGGTTGAAGATTGAATAACAGTTGATTGTAGAAACCAAGAAGCTTATGAAGAGACTTCATTCGAGAAAAGAAATATGCAAACTGTATAGCCAATATTATCTCAATAAAGAAGAAGAATTATCAAATTCGTATATATATTGACTTCCGGGTCTAAATAAAGCATGCCTAAAGAATGACTTTTCATATCTAATATTAAAACTATTAGTGGATAATACTTTCAATTTTTATATGTTCTCATTCATCAAATCATCAAATTACAATCAAATCAAAATGATTTCTAAAGATGAGAAACACGTATTATTCAGGACACTAATTTGTATATATATATACCATGCCCTTCTGATCAAGAAGCTATATACAGAGTGATGACTCATATTCGATTCATTAGAAGGTGGAATGTTATGTCAATGACCTCGTTGTTAAAAGTAGGGATCATAAAGATCATCTTGACGATCTAAGGATTGTATTTGAGAGAATAAGAAAATACAATCTCAAAATGAATCTTCTTAAATGTGCATTTGGGGTCTCCTCTGAAAAATTTCTTGGCTATATTGTACGCCACAGAGGAATTGAGATTGATCTTGCAAAAATTAAGACGATTATTGATATGCCTTTACTAAAGAGTTTACATTAGCTCTGTTCTTTACAAGGGCAGCTATCATTCATTCAATATTTTATATCAAATCTATTAGGTAGATGTCAGCTCTTTGTAAAGCTGACAAAAAATAATGTTCCATTCAAATGAGATAAGGAGTGCCAAGAAGCCTTTGATAGCATCAAGAAATATCTATTAAATTTGTCTATCTTTGCAACATCAATACTGAGGAAGCTTCTTATTATGAATACAACTACATTAGAAGAATCTTTATGAGCATTATTAGCACAACATAATGAAGAAGTTAAGGAGAATGCTCTATTATTTTAGTCGAAGACTAGTAGGAGCTGAAGTGCAATATTCTCTGATTAAGAAGCATTATTTGACATTGATATTTGATGTCCAGAAGTTTCATCATTATATGTAGTCCCATAAAATAACTCTCATCGCAAAATCGATCCACTTAAGTTCTTGATGACAAGATCAACATTGACAGGTCATTTGGCTAGATGGATAGTTCTGCTTCTATAATTTGACATAATATACGTTCCATAAAAAACAATAGTGAAAGGATAAATCTTAGCTGATTTTCTGGTTGCATATTCTATCTCAATAAATTCTTACTCGTTCATGAAAGAGAGAAACTTCAAGGCTAGGAAATATATTTTGATGGAGCGTCATCAATCAAACCCGCTCAACCTCCAAACCTCATAAGAGAAAGAGCTGGCGTCAGCCTCGTCTTCATAATGCCAGAAGGAGGAATAATGAGACACTCTTATAGATTAATTGAACCTCAAACTAATAATGAAGCCGAGTACGAGGCACAGGCTTTGAAGAAGTCATCCATTGGCATTAAAAATTTACAAATTTTTGGAGTCTCGCAATTGGTCATTAATTAAGTCTTGCGTGTTTATAAGATTAACAAGTTTGAGTTAGCCTATTATAATAGACGAGTGTTCGAGTTGATGAAATAAATTCCGAATATCACAATAATTCGAGTCTCTCGATCGTAGAATAGCAATGTAGATTGCCTAGTGAAATTGGCTAAAGAAATAACTACTATGAATGGCGATTATTCGATGATTAATGTCTTCACTCGTCGAGTTTTGCAGCCTACAAATCCATACTCCCTGTGGATAGAGGGGACATCAAGAATAAGCTAGTAAGATATAACTGTAGTTGATCATCACAGTCCATTACAAGCAATTTCCAATGATCGATCAGAAAACCTTACTCTAAAGAACTCCAAGTCTTAAGAGTCTTTAGAAATACAATAAATGGCCTTCATGCTGGAAGAACCAAATAAGTGGAGATAATCTTTCGTTGACTATTTCAAAGGAGGCAAACTGTAAAGCAATATTATTAGTTGCACAATTACAAAAGAGGATTTTACGACATGCACATGTCAATGACACTCTAGGGGTTGTTTGGTTGTCTGAATTTTAGGTGTAAAGTAAAGTAAATGCAATAGTTTTAACTTTTTTGGTGTTTGGAATGATGCAAAGTAAAATTTCTAAGGTAATGTAATGTATTTAGAATACATTACTGTGGGAAAATTAATATTCCTGTCTTCATCTATCCTCCTTTCTTTGGGTGGAAAGAAGATAAATGAGAATAGGAATATAATCGCCTTGGTCACGCCACAGATTCACAGATATTATTTGACGATATCAGAGAGGTGTACTATCTCGAAAGATAGAAATCACCACCCTACAAATGGACCTATTCACCAAAATAAGGACTCCTAAGCAATCTTCGAGGTATACCAGATTCTTCTCTTACTTTTATATGAAAAGTAAAGGTTTATTTTAAACCGTTCGTTAAGTTCTACGGGGCAAGCACCCATAGTTAATTATGTAAGGAATGATGATTTCTTAAAAACTTTCGACAAGGTAAATGATCGCCGCTCTAAAATTTTAATAGGGTAGACTATCAATCGATTAGTTCATTTTGAAGATCAAATGGGATCAAGAGAGTTATTATCGAAGCCAAATAAAGATAAATAGATGCTCAATGCTAAGAAACTCAAAGATCTCTCAAACTATCCTGATTGAGCTTTATATTTTTGAAATTGATTTAATTTGTTTGAGAATTTTTATTAGAAATTTAGAGCTTATGATTCCATAACACAAGATTATGGAAATGCCTAAGAGGTGAGGATTTATGCTTATGGCCCAAAGGGAGAAGTAACTTCAGAATCTAAATCTAGGGAGCTTTGACGAGGTCCAAAAGCACAACCTAAATTTAGGACGAAAATGGGTATTTGGTTTGCCTCCACAAGAGAGGACAAACCACCCGACTATTTGACTACAACGCCTGAGCTAAACTAACTTCTCCTACGATTTTAAATTCATAATAGTCATGCTTTATGCAAAGATACTGACTATTATTTATTTAATAAGAGACAAGTCTTTAAACTCACTCTCTAAGAGACTAGATCATGTACGGGCATGAGTAATAACCTAAATATAATGCAATTCATATTACATTTTATTTTCATTTTTGGACAATCATTTTGACTCAGGATAATATGATTCATATGCCTAATACATGAGAAATAAGATTATTGGCTAAAATCAGTGAGAAGGGAGGAGGTGTGTTTCTACCATGACTCTCACAAGTCAAGTTAAGTTTCTCTGGTAAAAGTGGAAGTCCTCCAATCAAGAGTGAAACAAGTTGCATTTATGCATGATGTTAAAAAAGAAATAATCATCCAGCTAAGAGGTTGCTAATTCTTTTATCTTGATTTTAAGCTTAAGCTTTAGGCGAGGTTATGAGTTATTTATTTTAATTTTGAATTATTAAATTTGGTAGAATTATTTTTCTCTAAGAGTCTAATTGCCATCCAAGTCATACATAAAGCAAGGAAGAAACTAGGAAAATGATGTCACTTAATATACAAGTTAAACAAATCATCAATCAATTTATAAAGCTAATCATAAAAGAATAAGAGATCATTGTGGCCGGGCACTACCGCACAAACTTGAAAAAAAAATTGGGTTGCCGAGCTCTACCCTTATACAACCCGGATTACAAATGAATTATGTACAATTAAGCAAGGAATTCATTGTTATGAGAGTCTTCAAGCTTCATTTATTCATGCTTTTTTTTTTCTTTTTTCTTTTTTCTTTTTCTTTTTCTTTTCTTCTTTCTTCTTTAGTTCCTTCTTTTGGATGGTTGGAAGGTGGATGCTCCAAAGGTTTCACATGGTACATAAGTTAAGATTTTGTGACCAATGCTTATCTTAATCCCCATAACAATTATTCCAAAATTCTAATTGCAAAAATTATATGAAAAGGGAAAAATGAAAATCTAACTAACACTTACAAAATAGAGATTAGTTAAAACAAACTATACCAATTTCAAGCATGTATATTGGATTTTGACACATACACACATAGACTAGGTCCACTACCTATTAGATTATGCGGGGTATAAGCACATGCAAAGAAAATCATTTATATTTTTATTTATTACCCGACAATCCCTAGAGACAATGGTTGACGAGATCGCTACCATTCAGCTTTAACATACACTAACATTCAAAAATGTTACATCACAAATAAAAAAGCAAATATGAAACCATGCCCTAATCTAAAGTTACGCTGCTTAAATTCTAATGTGTATGCTTTAGTGGTATGCTTATGACTTTGTTAATTTTCTAAGTGTGAAAAATGTTCAACTTAGAGGAGGGTTTCATTTAAGTGATTTAGTTATTTTTAGTTGATTTTATTATTTTGATTGAAGTTGAATCATGCAATTAATTACTAGAGAAAAGAAAAGAGAAGAAAACTTCTCTTTCCTTTCCCAACCGAAGTAATTTTTAAAGTGGATTCATGTTTTAATTTTATTTAGTGAATGTCTTATTATGTGTTTTAATTAATCCTAAGTTTAGATTTATTTTATATTTTGATTAGGTTAAGGTATGAATTAAGCATGTTAATTATACCTTACACACCAAAGCATAGTTAATCAAATAATTGAGCCAATGATAACATAAATCACACAAGAAATTTAAATCAGCAATGCACCTAGGAAGAAAATGGCCTAATGCAATTTGACTCATAATTAATGATTAATTAAACTAAGGGGTTTAACTTAAGTAATTTCAAAACACCTCTCACACATATGAATTGAATTTTGATTTCCTTAATTGTACTTAAGCTTTTGAACATCTAAGTATCTACCCAGGAAGAATTAATTAAGTTCTAGAAAGTTTTAGAATTTTATGAAATTAATTAAGAAGATAATTAGTGAATTAATCATTAATTAAGAGAGGATTAAGGAAGAAAAGGGTGTTTAAGGAATAGCTTAGGAGAAATGTCTCAAAATTATTCCCTAAACCTCCTGTTCACTAAAACAAACCTTAATCAACTTCAACAAAGGATTAAATCACTAATCAAACCCTTAATTAACCTTAATTACATTATGGGGGTAATTAGAAAATGAATTAGCAATTTCTCCAATTAAGCCACCAATAAATCCCAAGAAAATTAGGAGAGACAGAAGTCATCCTCCAAAATACACTCAAGACGTTTGGGAATAATTAGTGGATTAATTAAAGAGTAATTAGCAAATTATCATTCTCAATAAAATCCAAATTCAGAGAAAAACATTGTTTAAAATCAATTAAAATTAATTTTATAAAATTCTAGATCAAATTATCTATCAAATGTAATTTATTTCATATTTTTTTGATTTTTTTATGTTGAGATATGGATTTTGGAAGTTTAGGTAATTAATTAGAATTATTTAAATTCCTAATTAAATCCTTAATCCCTACGGGCGCCACGCATGCAGCTGACACGACATGCACTTTACACGTGTTGCCGGATTCGTTATTTAAAACATCGCATCGTTGAGCCGGCTGATACGCTTTCTCCCGCTGTTGACTCGACTACCGAGATCAAAGTCACGGATCAGAGGGAATAAATCATGGATATTACGCGTTTTCATCTTAGCCGTCCATCCAAAATGCGCGGATGGACGGCTAGAGATCCATCCCTGTAAATGCTTGTGAGCCATGGGGACCGTCCATGCTTGAGGCCATGATCCGAGCTTGATTGAGCTCGGATTGGGATGAAACTCAACCCATACCATCAACATGCATCCTAGATCACATCTAACGGTCAAGATCTCATGCCATTAACATTTCTTTCACAAAACTTCAAACCACATTGAATTTAAGCTTGAAAAAATGGCATACCTTGCCGTAGGTGATCGCCGACGCTCGTTTCTCTTGGAGAAGTTTCGTCTAGTTGAGATGAAGCTTTGCTGAAAGTTTGAGGAGCTGAGGTTGAGTGGATCCTCTTATGGGTCGCCTCCTCCTTGCCTTGAGCTTGGCCTTGATCGAATTGGATCTCCCTTTGCTTCAAGAACTTGAAAGAGAGAGCAAGTTGAAAGCTCCATGGAGTGTGCAAAGGGAATTGCACTGATTTTGAGTATGAAGTGAATTGGCTTTTCAATAGACCTCCCCTATTTTCAAACTCTGAAAACCGAGAAATGAAGTTTTCAAATCCTCTCTAGGAAGCTTGGGAAGACTCTCTAAGGCTTGCTCTGAGTTCCTAAACTTCAATCGACAGAGGGGAAGTTTGAATTGAAATGAATTAGAGGGAGTATATCTCTCCCTTTGGCAATCGGACGGCTGAGCATAGGCTTGCCGTTTTGATCCAATTGTCTTGATTCAAAGGGTTTGTTATGCTGTTAGGATTGTCCTTGAGTTCGATTTGGCCAGAGGAGTGAGAATATGAACTCCCTATGTGCTCAAAACAAGTGGAGGCATAATTCCCATGTGGCCATTTCAAGGGGAGTGGTCGGTTTGGCCATTGGGTCAGGTTGGGCTGACCCAAACCCATTGGGTTGGGTGCATCACCCTCTCTAGTGTTCACTTGATCCACAAGGAGAGTGCCAAGTGAGTATGAAGAGGATTTGATGGAATTGGTTAAAATTTACTCTATGACCTAGGGGTAAAATTGTCATTTGGCTGATTTTTGAATTTGAGTATGTTTGGTATGTCGAGAAAATATGTTTGGCCAAGTTTCATTGGACTTGGAGTTCATTTGGTATGGTTTGGCTTATGTTGACTCATTTAGGTCAAAATGGGTCAACTTGGATCAAGTTGACCAAATAGTCAAATTGGGTCAAATCAAGGGTTGAGTCAAGTTCATATGATCATTTGAAATGTTTTGGTGGCTTTGGTTTAATTCAATTTGGTTTAGGTTTGAATTTAATTCATATGATTTCATTTAGGTCAAATGGGTCAAGTTGAACAATTTGACTCATTTGACTTATTTGAGCTAAGTTATGGGTATGTTTAGGTTTGGTTGGCCATATGAAGTGGATTGGTATCTTTATTTCCAATCAATTTTAGTTAAGTTTGAATTTGGCTCAATATGACCCTTTTCAAGGTCATTAAGGTCAGAGATGCAGGGCCAATATAATGAGCTTTCAAGTTTAACAAGTGATTTGGAATAAACTTGACTCATTGGTTTCAATCAATTTGGCTTATATTAAGTTTTGACACATTTTGACTTTTTAGGTCAAGTTGGGTTAACTTGGGTCAAGTGACTAATTGGGCTAGGTTAGGCTCAAATGTTGACTTGGTCAAGTTCAAATATTGGTCATGAATGAACTTAGATCAATAGCTTCAATCAATTTGGCATATGGTGGATTTTGGCTAAGTGTTGACTTGATTAACCCTTAGATTTGATTTGGTTTGACCCAATTTGATTAATTGATCATCCATGATGATTCTTGATCATGATGAGATGCATAGATGGGCTTAGTTCAATCCAATTTAGGATTAATTTGGCTCATAAGGGATACTTTAGGTTACTGGGTCAAGTGAGTGGTCAAATGACTTGGTCAAAACTTGATTTGAGTTTGATTGAACTTATATATAGACTTATGATTGAAATATAAATCCATTTGCAAGTGGAAGTCAAATTGGTTTTGATTCATTTGATAATTTCATATTGAAAGGAAGAACATGAATTGAATTTTGGTTTGATTTTTTGAATTGAGTTTTAGTTAAGTGATTGAAGTTTATATTTATATTTGATTCATTGAAGGATTGATTGAATCATGAAAAAAATTAAGAAGCTTCATTTGAAGTTGATTTGCAAGTTCAAAGTTTTGACTTGAAAGGATTTTGAGTAGATTTGAGTTTGATTTTGGAATTGGTTTTAATTGTTTGAATTTATATTTCATTTATATATGTAAATATAAATGAATATAAAAAGTTAAGAAAATTTCAAGGATTTGAAGTGATTTGAATATGATTTAGGCTAAGTCTTTAAGAGAAAATCAAAATAACTTAGGAAAGATTTGTGATTTGAACTTGACTTTTAGGTTTATTTTGATTGATTTGAATTTATATTTCATTTATTTATGTGAGTATAAATGAAAATATAAATGAGTTATGAGAAAATTTCATGAATTTGAGTTGATTTGAAGATGATTTAGGCTCAAGTCCTTAAGAGGGAATTAAAGGCTTAGTAAATATTTTGGGATTTGGAATTTCAACTTGAAATTTGATTTGATTGATTTGAATTTATATTTCATTTATATATATGAATATAAATGAAAATATAAATGAGTGAGAAAATTTCAATTTGAATTGATTTGAATGATTTGAAGCAAGTTTAAGAGGAATTAAGGACTTAGGAAGTATTTTGAACTTGGAATTTCAATCATGGATTTCAATCATATGGATTGATGTGAGTTTGGAGAAAATCAAATAAGATTCATTTGGAGTTTGAGAAAATCAATTAGGATTGATTTGGAATTTGACTTGAAGGAAGGAAGGAAGGAGGGTGAGGAATAATTCAAACTAAGGGTAGGAAAATTTTCCTAACACCCCTAAGGCATGACCTATTCATACGGCTAACCCTTCTAAGTCTCTAGGGTCGAGTGTCCATCTAATCACTAGATGTGTCTTAAGACTAAGAAATTTTTAAAGTCTAATAGAAATCTTATGTTTAAGATGGAGGGGTTGAGAGCTCATCATAAAATGAGGTCACAACAAAGGGTCAATTTGGTATTTGAATTAATCCCAAATACACGCCAAGATGAAGTGTTAAGGTCGCCGGTTCGCCGTTGCCGTCGGTCCGCCATCGCGCCGCCGGCTGGGTTATCATCACCGCGTTGGTCATCGGCCACGGTTGCCGATCAATCGCCATCACCCTCGCTCGGCACCCAGCCGCGTTGCCGCCGGCGGTCGTTGTTTGCCGCTACGGCGACGGCGGCTGATCGCTCGCCCACACGCAGCCGCCACACACGGCCACCCGCCCACGCCACACACGCCGGCCATCGGTCGGTACCGCCGCACATCGACAACCTTAATAATACTTTACATTAAATTTATTTTACCAAAGAAAAAAACAAACTCAAGTATTTATAGAGTTTTCAACCAAACAACCCTAAAATAATCCTTTTACACTACATTCTTTTTACAATTCTTTTATATCAGATTCTTTTCGCAACCAAACAAACTCTCTATATCATATATGTCTTTTGATGTGACACGATGTCTAAGAATGGATGAAGCCAATAAAGTCATGATTGAAATTCATGAAGGACTTTGCGACGCCCATTAATCAGGCCTAAGATGATAGTTAAAATCAAAAGAATGATATATTATTGGCCATCGTTGGTAAAAGATTGTATTGATTATGCTAAGAGGTGCCACGAATATCAGGTCCATGGAGACAACATTCATCAACTTTTAAATCCGTTACATTCAACAACAACATCTTGGCCATTTGAATATTGGGAAATGGATATAATTGACCCGCCATCTTCAACTGACCACCGCTTCATCTTGACAACAATCGATTATTTCTCTAAGTGAGCTGAGGCTGTTTCATTCAAGGAGGTCACTATTTAACAAGTTATTGACTTCTTCACTAATAATATTGTCTATAGATTCGATGTGTCACACCGAGCCATGAATATATTGGTTTAACATCAATACAACATCGACATCGTAATATTCATCAATTTATAATCCGAGTTAATGACTTAGTGGAGGCTTCCAACGAGACACTAGCTAAGCTACTTAAGAGGATCCTCTTAAAGAACAAAAAAGAGTGGCATGCAAAGATGATAGAAGTATTGTAGGCATATCGAACTACCTACAAAATGTTGACTAAAGTTATTTCTTATGCCTTGACTTTTGGAGTTGAAGCCGTCTTGTCACTAGAAGTTGAGTTATTATCACTCTGTATCGCTCAATTTAACCTTACTCGGGAGGAGAACACCCATCTACGGATGGAAGAGTTGGATGTAATTGATGAAATCAAACTTCAAGTTCAGCAAAGCTTATAAATCTATCGAGCAAAGATGTCCAAGGTTTTTGACAATTCAGTGTGCCCTCGAACATTTCAAAAAGGAGAAATAGTCTTGGTGCTGAGTTGTTAATCATTTTTCATCGTAAGATCGATGGTAAATTTGAAGCTAGTTGAGAAGACCTTTATATTATAGAAAAAATATACGAAGGATGAGCCTATCAGCTCATTGATGTAAGAGGTCAAAGATCAATGCCACCAATCAACAGCCGATATCTCAATAAATATTATGCATAATACGACATAATTATCGTTTAAATGAATGTTGTATCTATAATTTCTTATATCAAAATATATGTAATTTGAAAATTCTCTTGTAATACAAGAATGCATTTTCAAATTGACATGAAATCTTCTCTGCAAGGCAAGAGGCACTTTATATATTCATTTAGGTTGACATCGTGTCTCAAGCTAAGATCCCTAGATGATATATATGGTGATTAATATTAAGTCTCATCTACTTATATGAATGTTATGAAATAAACTCAACCTCTCTAGAGATATACATAACACATCCCCAAATTAGTTAATGATTTTTCCTTTTATACATAAGGTATTTTAAAATTTTTATATCCTAAGTTATTGAATCTTCCTTTGTTAGACATGAGTCATTTTTTTATGTATGTATATATTCAGGTTGACATCGTGCTTTATGTCAGGATCCTTGAATAAATATTTGAAATTATTTGTCAAAATCACAATTATGTGCAGGAACAAAAAAGCTATTTTTAATCTTAACATATGTGAGACAACCCTGGAGATCATAGGCTTGCCTCCCAAATTCACTATAATCCTGAAAATCAAGAAAGAAGAACTCTCAATTTTGGAAGCTTTGATCAGCTAAGTGGGGAAAGCATCAACCCCTACAGACTCAAGTCTAAGACTTGAACGGGTTCTAAAGGTCGAACTCAACAAGTTCAAATATGGTCGAGTCGTTGATGATCATTTTACTCAACAAGGCATAAGAAAAGACCGCAGTGAAAGAGCTCATGTTCGTTATTCGACTATAAAAATTTTAGTTAATCACAGCCAAAGTCAAACACTCAAATAGGTCCTGAAGGTCGGATCAACAAGCTCAAATATGATCGAGTCGCTGACGCGCTCTTCACTCAACAAGCTGTAAAAAAAAGGCCGTAGTGAAAGAGCCTCTGCTTATTTGTCCAATGATCAAAGTAAATCCAACTTGTTGATTACAAGCAGCCCAGATACAAAGATCTTCTCTATTGATCAATGGATTAAGACGAAATCTGAGGAAACAACTCTCGATTTAGAATAGTCTCGAATGAAATTATGAATGACCAGCAAGCCAACATTTAACTACCTATCTAGACGGTCTAACCAAGCACAAAGAATAGACCAAAAGAATTGATTCATTAAGTTTGATAAAGCAAAAAAACATTGGATCGAAGAAGCTATCCTAACATTCATGCAAAGCCCAAGGCTGAGCTAAGGGAACCCTAGAGTCACCTAGTCCATCAAAAGTGCTTAGCATTGGACTAAATGACTCTCTACCAGAAACTTGACATAAGCTCGAGGGCTAGGTCGCCAACACTCATGCGTCCTTAAGTTAGTTACAAAAGCAAGCGAAAGATCAAAAGCATGCATGCATTCCTGACAAGTCAGTATGGACAAATCAGGTCAATCCTTCATTAAGTTCATTGAGCACAAAGTTAGAATAGAAGAGTTTTCTATTTCTTAAACAAATAAAACCAACTTGTCATCAAGCCCATTAAAGCTTTAAGCTATGGTAGAAGGCAACCTTTCATACTTCTGATAAGTCCACGAGACAATTCATGACAGCTCGTTTATCAAGTCCATCAAGGTATAAGGCTAGGATGAAAAGGAATTTTAAATCCTTAAATTATTAAAGTGAAGTCTTCAATAAGTTTGCCATAGAATAAGAGGCTAGAACTTAAGACGTAACTATCTCTAGCAAATTTGTTGTGATAGTTTCTGATGAATCCTAACCAAGTTTGTTTGAGCAATAAAGCCAATAGACTTGGTGCTTGTCTACTCAATCAGATCCTAATACTTAAGTCCAAACACGTTATATTGCCCAATGTTTGGTTTGTACACAAACATTCATCTTAACTGATATTCATAAACATTCATAAAATACTTAAAAAAATTGGCATTTACATAAAAACATGGTGATGATGAATGCATTCATTAATGAAGATGAAATAACACAGTTACAAAGATTACATCAGAAAATAAAGTGGTATAATTACAGAGGCTACATCAAATGAAAATACAATAAAAGCACATCAAGGAAGTCGGCTCTGTAACTCTCGGAGCTATGCAGTGTTAGCAGATAACTTCTGATATTCTACCTCAACAACCTATAGCTTCTCTACAACTCGAGTTAGTGCAACATCAACATCTATCATAGTGCAGTGCTTGATCTGATATCGACGCTGCTCCCTCTCTAAAATCTGAGCTTGTCTATCCTGCTGCATTTGAAGACCGCTCTTGCAGGATAATGAGCTTGTTAACTCTTTCCAAAAACTCATTAGCTTGGTGGTGAGTTTGTCTATCTGGCCCCCATTGTCGGTAGATATTTAGCGAAATTACCTTAAAATCTCTGAACTCTTTTCAAACTCATCGTGAGCTAAGTCAACAGTCTTCCATCAACTCGACTCATGAAGCTCTGATAGAGATGCTCTTGTCCGTGCAATGAAAAGAGATTTCATTTACCGAATTAGGAATTCAACCTCCCGGCATAGCAACTCTTAGTACCTAAGCGTGTCCTCCTCTAATCTAATGAGCTAAAAGATCTAAGGTGTCATTGGCATATGGAATGAAGGGATCTAGTGACTCTGGTGATCTTGGAGTTAGCCTAAAAATCACATCCTGTAAGAACATAAGACTGCTATCTTGCACGTCGTAGTTGCGAGGATCTGGAGCTGAAGGGTATCTATGATATATCTCTGATTGATAATCCACTGGGTCAGACACTGCACAAAGAAATATAGCTTCATCAATATTATTTTTAAAATAAAATAATACATTATAAACAAAAAAAGAATGAATAGAGAAGTAAAGTATACCTAAGTTGGAAGCCTCAATTGGAACTTGAAAATCCTCGAACGAGGGAGGGTTCGACATCATTGTGACATTAAGGGCTAGCGGCACAAGAGCAAATGTATTCAAACCCTCAATGTGTATTGGATCTCTCAGCTCTGATGTTTCTCCAGGCCAAAAGGTAGAGGTGAATCCCATAGAAGAAGGTACGTTGGCTGGAGGTGCCGTAACTATTGGAGGAAAATATCAGTAAAAAAAATACCAAATTGATCGATCCCAAAGTCCCCAGAAGTGGTAGGATCAACACTAATTAACATCATAGGCTCAAAAGTAGCTTCCTCAGGAGTTAAAAGTTGTCATGGAGCTGGACTGGCAGACCAATCTGTTGAAGCTCGAGGAGACTCCATATGATAAAAGCGTCTGCATTTGCTTGATGGAGTTGACACTTCAACATAACTAGGAAATGGATCCTGAACTCGTACTCAAGGGAGGGAAGTGTCATCTCTTGTAGTTGTTTGAGCATCCTCTCTTACACACACACAGAGAGAGAGAGAGAGAGAGAGAGAGACACACACACACACACACACACACACATATATATATTAATGATTAAACAATAATAAAGACAAAAATGAAATTAAGTACAAAAAAGGAAGATCAAGAGATGGTACCTCTAGTGCTTCTGGTGCTACGATGAGCTTTTTGCTTCAAGGAATTCCTAACGATTGCATCTGACGTTCATATCTTCGAGCTCCTCGTTCCATAAAAGCTGCAAATGATAGGCGTACTGAAGTCAATCTAATATAGCTCGGTCCCGTCTGGCTTTCGAAGGAGTTAAATGTAATCTAGACCTAGTACCAAGTCTCAGTAAGTGCTGCCACATAACAGAAGCAGCATAAAAGAGTCTTGATAGGTGTTGTCTTGATATTTTTTGTGTCCACGATCCCTAGGATGAGCGGCCTTCCAAAATAAACAAGTGATCGAAACGATAACATAACTAGCCTGGACGCATGTTGAAGAAATACTCGACAATTTGTATCGTTCGTTCACCATGAAGTAAAGTGTATCTTCCCCTGCCATCAAGCCCATCAACAATGTTGACTCCCATCAAGTCAGTTGGTAGGCCCACTATCTCTATCTGATGAACTACTAAAAAGCGATCTGTTACCAATATGGAGCAAAGAAACATATATTTGTATCGCTCTTGCTCCAAGGTAGAGGATACTTGATATAGTTGAATAATAATAGAAAATCCTTTATCCTAGGTAGGAGATGCTTGATATGGTGGTGACTCAGTAGCTTTGACTACCCTTTTTGCTCAATAGTATTGGCGGCCGGATGCAGGAGGCTTATAACTAATTTGGTCCACAGTGCTGTCCAAGGGATTGTACTCCCAGCATTTCAACTTAATGGTGCTCACCCATTCAGCTGGATCCTCAAAACTGGGCGAGCTTAGTGCATAATTTGGGAGAATAGGAGATCGTGCAAAGAAGTTGCGATAAGTGTCGCCCCTTAGCATACCTCTATGTTGTTCAAGTCTATCTGCAATATCAGCATTTCTTGAGGGTCATGAGCATTGATAGCATACCAGATAGCCTCTTCGCTCGGCTCATCGGAGGGCATGCCCTCAGACCTCCTTCAGTTGAACATTTTTCTATTAAGCCAATAAGATAATGTGTTCATAAGGGCAGGAATAACGATATGACAAATGCATATGGAGGAAAACCACAATCACATAAAATTATGCTCTTATATTGTAGCTCAATTCATGACTTGCATTGGAGATTAAAAGCACGTCATAGAGAAATAAAATTTAGAAAACTAACAGTCTAAATGGATCATGTCTAGCTCAAAATTTGGAGTGCGGTCAACCAATTGCAACAAACATAGTCCGCTTTATGCGCATCATATTTGTTGGGGGAATTTGTTTACTCGTATGATCCACGAATCTAATCGAGCTAGTATAATAATAACAATAAATTACAAACCAATATCGCATGAGTCGGACTGAAAAGATTTTAGTTCTCATCAAAGCCTATTAGACGACATCCATTCACAAAATAAATGGTGCTAATGAGCTATGAATATCAAAATTACTCTTAAGACGTTTAAATTGTTAAATATTATCAAATGAGAGAATTAATATAATTTGTTGACATGCAAGTGCAATAATGTATAATTTGAGGCATATACCAACAATGAATTTATTGAAATAGCAACTTACATGTTATTCGAAAAAATATAAAAAAGTTTTAGCTAAATCGATTTAATTTTTTTTAAATTTTAAATTAATGAAATTAAAATTAATTTAAACTGAATTATATTAACAAAAAAGAGAATTATATTTGTATTTGATTTTGTATTAATCAATGTTTTATATATATATATGTATATATATATATATATATATATATAATTTACTCTCAAATTATGACAAGTTAAACTTCAAACAATAAAAAAGAGAAAAGTTAGATTTAATGGGCCAAAAGTTTTCCATATCAGCATACCACCGTTCAAATAAAAGAAAAAAGAAAATCTTTTGTCATGTTCTACTAAACCATTTATTGCCACAATGCCTACTCAATTTAATTCCATAGGAGACACTTATTACAACAACTAGCTAATAAAATGAAAAGTCTTCTTCATGTCTCTACCGCCACATTCATACAATTGAATGCCGCCAAGTCATCCTCCCCCATAATGTCCCATATGAAGCAACAAATAAAAATTATAAAACCATCTCCCACAAATCTCTCAGCCAAAAAAAAAAAAAAAATAATGCAACCCAACCCTTTAATTTGGACATTTTTTCTCATTCTCATAGCTAAAACTCGCGAACCACTGATCACCTCGATTCTCTCAGATTAAAAAAAAATGCACTCTAGCCAACACTTCCTCGCTCTCCTCTGTCCAAGCCTCCCAAAACCACCATACATCAACTCCTTAGCTCGATTGCCTCTAAGTCACCGACAACATTATGCGATTTCTCATCTTCATGCATAGCTCGTCGCCATTCTCTACCCAACGTCTATCCTCTAGCTTGGCTTCACTCCCGCTGATGAGCTCGCTTCCAAACTCTCCACCCACCACCTAAATCCAAGCATTCTTCATCCTTCATCACACCAAACCATAACAATTACTCTCGATCTTTCCTCAATCGAGCAAATAACTCCATCCGAGCCTTCCCTGCTCCCTAAGAAATCCGCTCCCTTCCTCTTGCTATCCTTCTCATCCTAGATCACAAAACACTCTCTTTCACTATGGATCTTTCTCCCCACTACTTTGTCATTCATCTGATCGACCTCATGCCTTTATTGTGCAATTTTTTTAGCCCAACACATTCATTCTCATTATCGAGATAGGTAAAACAGAGAAGAAGTAGGCTAATATGCTATAAAATATAGAGATTTTTTGTCTCTTTTTTCTTTTTGGTAAATAAAAAAACAGGGAGACAATCCTACTTAAATTTTATGCTATCATGTGAGTTTAATGCGCCATTCTTATTGTTTGATAGATTTATATTGCAATGATATTAGAAAAATTAAAATTAAAAAAATAATTAAATTGTTGTAAAGTTCATCATCCACCATGAAAAATGCAATATCAAAGAATATGTATATGTGTGCAAAGTTATATCTTATTCATGCAGGTGTTTGAAGACCTTATCATGGTCAGTAGAGCTGACGAATTTGAAGACCCCGTTATGCTCAGTAGAGCTGACAGATAAAAGATTATGATCGTAGTGTTATAAGACACCAATTGCTATGCTTAAGAGCTAACGAAAGCTAAATAAACTCTCGATGCTATATGACGACGTTGAAGGCCGAATTTTGACCAGAATGAACTCAAAATAAGACGTACAAAATTTAAGTAGAACCTAAACATAGCTTAAATAAAACTATTAAAAAAAAAATAACAAATTAAAAAGGAATTAAATAAAAAGAATTTAAGAAATTAAAAAAATAAAAGAGCTCATCAGAGAATTTAAAACTTTACTCTTAAAGACAAGTAGAACCTCCTAATACTCAGAACCTTTAGAACACTCAATAGAATTGAATAAATTTGAGTGAAAGTAAACTGAACAATTTGTCTATTTATAGACAGAAAAAGATGTTTTATATGGTCCGTTAAAATAAAATAAGCTATATAAAGATGAATTTTACTGCCCAAATGAAGTCAAATTTTTGAAAAGCATCTTGCTAAGAATCTAAAATGGAATCAAGTTAAAAGTAATATGAGTTAATTTCAAATCATTTACGCCATCGGATCTACAACACATCGTACAAGCATAGAAGACGTTGGTTAAGATTTTTAAAGAAACTTTGCACGTATTGTGAGATAGTTATCCTTGCAAGTCTAGTGTTTTGAAATCCATGCAAATAATTAAATGAATTATGTACATATATTATAAGGCAATTTGATATTTAAGTTACCCTAAATACGTGCTAATAATAAAAAAAAATTCAAATGAAATATAGCTTTACACACAATATAAGAAAAGATTAAAATTCAAATTTAATGCTTTGAAGAGTGTGCAAGCATTCTTACTAACTTGTATGAGCCCGGACATTATGCTATCTGTCTAAATTTAATATATGAGGATAAGTTAACATAAAATAAATTCAAATTGTCTACATATGCTGATTGCATGTTGAATGCTTAACTATGTGGTCCGAGAATATTGCGCAGGTTAAATTATAATTAATCTAAATTCAATATTGACTTAAGATTTATACAAGCACTCAAATAACCAATATGTATTTATTTTGAAGGTCAAATTTAAATTTGTTTATCATGTGTATATATTCTTGGTTGGAATACTTTATCTATATGATGAAGTTGTAAGTTCTACTTAATTAATTTGATTCTCCTCCTTATACTAGACTTGCAAGAATAATTATCTCACAATACATGCAAAATTTCTTTTAAAGTTTTAATCAACGCCTTCTGTTTGCTTGTACGATGTGTTATAGATCCGGTGACATAAAAGATTTGAAATTAGCTCGTATTATTTTTAATTTGATTCCATTTTAAATTCATAGCAAGATGCTCTTTCAAAATTTTGGCTTTATTCGGGCTGTGAAATTCGTCTTTATGTAGCTTATTTCATTTTAACGGACCCTATAAAATATCTTTTTCAGTCTATAAATAGACAAGCTGTTCAATTCACTTTCACTCAAGTTTATTCAGTTTTATTGAGTATTCTTAAAGTCCTGAGTAAGGTTTTGCTTGTCTTTGAGTAAAGTTTAAGTTCCCTGGTGAGTTCTTTTTTTTTTTAAATTCATTTTATTTTTTAGATTCTTTTTTTAATTCCTTACTCTAATTATTATTATATGTCTTTTTTAATGCAATCATACTTAAGTTTTATTTAAACTATGTTTAGGTTCTACTTAAATTATTTTGCGTCTTATTTTGAGTTCATTACAGTTCAAAATTCATCTCAGATCGTCCGTAGGGCTCGAAGTCATTTAGTTTTCCGTTAGCTCTTAGATAACGGTCAATGTCTTGCGACATTACAACCATAGTCTTCTAGTCGTCAGCTCTTCTAAACATAACAGGGTTTTCAATCTCGTCAACTTAATTGAGCATGACAAAGTCGTCAAACACCTATATGAATGGGGTATAACTTTGCACACATATATTTATTCTTTGGTATTGCATTTTTCGTGGTGGACTATGATGAATTTTACAACAATATAACTATTTTTTATTTTAATTTTTCTAGCATCAGTGTTATATAAATCTATCAAACAACAAGAATAGGACATTGAATTCACATGATAGTATAAAATTTAAGCAGGATTGTCTTCCTATTTTTTCTTTACCAAAAAGAAAAAAAGAAAAAATCTCTATATAGTCTCAACTTCTTCCCAATTTTACGTGACTTAATAATGAGAATGAATGTGTTGGGCTAAAAAGATCACACAATAGAGGTAGGAGGTCAATCAGGTGAACGACAAGATAGTGAGGAGAAAGATCTGTAGTGAATGAGGGTGCTGTGTGATTTGGGATAAGAAGGACAGCAAGAGCAGGGAAGGGAGATAGATTTCTTAGGGAGCAGGGAGGGTTCTAGTGGAGTTATTTACTCGATTGGGCGATTGGGGAGAGATCGAGCAATTGTTATTACTTGGTGTGATGAAGGACGAGGAATGCTTGGATTTAGGCATGAAAGATGGTCAATGGTTGGAGAGTTTGGAAGCGAGCTCATCGGGGGGAGTGAAGTCGAGCTAAGGGATAGGCTCGCCGGGTAGAGAATGGCGACGGGCTATGTGTGAAGATGAGAAATCGCAGGATGTTGTTGGTGACTTGGAGGCAATCGAGTTAAGGAGTTGATGTATGGTTGTTTTGGGCGGCTTGAGCAGAGGAGAGTGAAGAAGAGTTGGCTTGAACAATGCTTCACGAGTTTTAGATGAGAATGGGAAAAAAATGTCCAAATTAGGGGGTTGGTTATTTTTTTTTTATGGCAAAGATGTTTGTAGGAGATGTTTTTTTTATAATAATTTTTATTTGTTGCTTCACATAGGACATAATGGGGGATGATAACTTGGCGATAGAGACATGGAGAAGACTTTTTATTTTATCAATTAGTTGTTGTAATAATGATCTCCTGTGGAATTAAATTGAGTAGGCAGTTGTGGAAAAAATAGTTTTACAGACTATGAGATTGTTTTTTTATTTGAAAGGTGGTATGCTGATTTGTAAAACGTTTGGCACATTAAATCTGACTTTTCTTTTTATTATTATTTGAAGTTTAACTTGTCATAATTTGAGAGTAAATTATATATATATTGAGCTGCTATTTTTCTTATTGGGCCAAACAAATATTTAATATGATTTAAGTTAGTTTTATTAATTTGAAATACCATGTAGGCATTATTTTTCCTTTAGTATAAATGGTGATATGCTTTAATTAATTTAATTTAATGTTATTTATTACTATTATTTTTTTAATGATAGTAATTACATCTCTAAGTAAGAGTATATTATATTAAACAATAGATTAATACAAAATCAAATATAAATATAATTCATATAATTCAATTTAGGTTAATTTTAATTTAATTAATTAAAAAAAATCGAATTAGCTAATACGTCTTTATATTTTTTTCGAATAATATATAAGTTGCTCTTTCAATAAATTCATTGTTGGTATACGCCTCAAATTATGCATCATTGCACTTGCACGTCAATGAATTATATTATTTCTCTCGTTTCATAATATTTAGCAATTTAAATGTCTCAAGAGTAATTTTAATATTCATAGCTCATTAGCATCGTTTATTTTGTGTGTGGATGTCATCGATGGGTTTTGACGAGAACTAAAGTCTTTTCAGTTTGACTCATGCAATATTGGGTTGGAATCATTTGTTGTTATTATACTAGCTCAATTCGACTCGTGGATCATATACGAGGATCAACAAATATGATTGATTTAGCAACCTTAGTACTCTAAATAAAAATAGAGAATTTTATTTTTATCATTGTATTAATAAATTTAAAGTTGAAGGAGTTTTAAAGAATATGAAATATGAAAAAATAGTAGGACTTTATAATATTCCAATAGAAGTGTGAAGATATCAATGAATTTCTCAGCTTATGATTCTTTTTAATATTATTTTAAAGATTAAAAAGATGTCAGATGAGTAGAGGAAGAGTTTGTTGGTTCTTATATTTAAGAATAAAGGTAATGCATAAATGTGCAAATTATAGATGAATTAAGTTAATGTGCCACACATTAAAATTATGAGAGAGAGTAATTGAGCATAAGTTATGATGTGGTACAAAAGTTTCTCAAAATTAGTTTGGTTTCATGCCAAGTAGATCCACTATGGATGTTGTACATTTGTTGAGAGGTTTGATGGAGGAGAAGTATAGAGAAAGTAAGGAGGATCTACATAATATTTGTTGATTTAGAGAAAACATATGATGAAGTTCCAAGAGAAGTCTTTTGGAGAGTTCTAGAAAAGAAAAGAGTTAATATTTATTATGTTAAAGTCATTAAGGATATGTATACTAGAGCTATTACTTGTGTCCAAACACAAGGAGGATTGACAAAATATTTTTCTATTTCAGTTGGATTACATCAAGGATCGGCTTGAAGCCACATCTTTTGCCTTAGTTATAGATGTTCTTATTTGGCATTTATAGGAAGATGTTCCTTAGTGTATGCTTTTTTCTGATGACATTCTCTTTGTTGATAAGGTTAGAGAGGAAGTCTAAGAGAATTTTGAATTATGAAAATCAACCTTAGAGTCTAAAGTTTTTTGTTTGAGTAGATCTAAAATTGAATATATAGAGTGTAATTTTAGTTGTAGAAGTTCTAGTGGTGGTGTTTTGCTATTGGGTGATCAAGTTATTAAAAAGTCAGTGTTTCAGATATCTCGGGCTTATTGTTCAAAATGATGGTAAAATAGATGGAGATGTTAGTAGTAGAATTCAAGTTGGATGGTTGAAGTGGAGGAATGCATCTGGCTTATTGTGTGATAGAAAAGTATTGGTTAGATTTAAGGAAAAATTTTATAAGTTGGTGGTGAAACCTGCAATAATTTATGATGCAGAATGTTGGCTAGTAAAAGAGAAGCATAAAATTAAGTATTTTTGAGATGAGGGTGCTCAAGTGGATGAGTGGTTTTACTTATGGAGATAATATGCGAAATGAATGTGTTCAGAAAAAAGTTGGAGTAGCTCCAGTGATAGATAAGATTAGAGAGAGTCGCCTTAGATGGTTTGACCACATAAAGTGTCTGTCGTCCGATGACTTGGTTAGGAGAGTAGATATATTAGATTTATCTTATGTTAAGAAAGGTAGATGTAAACCTAAAAAGATTTGGTTAAGATGTATAAAAAATAATCTTAGTTTATTAGAATTAAATGAGAATTTGACACATAATAGGACAATGAAAAAGAAGGATTAATGTAGCCGACCCCATAGTAGGATAAAGGCTTGTTGTTGTTATTGTTAGATCGTTAATTGCTTTGCATATAGTAGCAACAAATATAATATAAATATTATGAAATTCATCATTGTTACCTTAAAGTGGATGGTTAGAGAAATGATAACGCGCCCGATCAAGATCTCTTAGTTTCATCGTCTCGGACTATCATGGTCTTTAGTCTATTAGTTAGTCAGAGGAGGTAGTCGACCTATCATGACCGAACGATTCTTATTAGTAGCTATGGGTTGCGTCGTCCATGGGGACTTTATAGACTTTGGTTGATGTTTGTCTACTGAGACAACTTTAAGTC
Source organism: Cymbidium sinense (assembly GCA_021442155.1). Lineage (NCBI taxonomy): Eukaryota > Viridiplantae > Streptophyta > Magnoliopsida > Asparagales > Orchidaceae > Cymbidium > Cymbidium sinense. Next base: position 3,410,898 of record CM038228.1, on the reverse strand, counting down.
CATCTTATCTAAGAGATGGGTTTCGCCCTAACAAGTGCATCCTATGGTTCACAACCCAAGAGATATAGCCATTAGAGAGCATAGGGCTATAGTCGTGACCATAATATAGTAAGACCATTGAGAGGTGAAGTCCCGATCAGATAACTCTGATCGTAACTGCATCATATGTGGATCCTATTAATTAAATCACCCAGACAAAAGACAAACCCACATCTTTAATGTCATGAGATTGTTTAAGTGTGAATATAGAAATACACTTGACTTGACATTAGCTCTTTTGTGAATTATAGTTTTTTTAATTTGTTATTTTCAACAAACGATTGCAGATGGATGGATTAAGTAGATGTTGCTTTAAGTATTTTGATGATAAATTTTCATTTGATATCTTAAGTTTATATTGCTTTGCATTTTTATTAAAATTGAACTTAAAAATTGATTTAATATTAAATTTTCAAATATAGCTTGATGGTGATGTCCCTCCAATTAAAATTTACATTCAATACAATCATTATTGAGACAGACCTTATCAATTCTACTTGATTTATTGCAAAGGATTGGGTTCACGATTTATATCTTGAATTTGAGATGAGTTAATATTAGTATTTTAGATATTTTAATGATAATAATTTCTCCGGTTGAAATCTCTATTTAACACAATTATCACTAGGATAGATCTTGTCATCTGCTTGTTTGATTGTAGATGATCTAGTTTATAGTTGAAATCGGTAACCATATTTTAAACTTGATGTTGCTAATTTATATTTTAAATATGAAATTTCTTTGTTAGCATCATTGATGGTCGTATGCAAATGCATAAATCAAAATTTTCTTTTAATAATCAAGCATTTAATTTGCAACCAATCTTGTTGACTCTGATCTTTATAAAGAGGATGATTGGATTTGTTAAGTGGGCTTACAACTTCGTTTTATAGGTTGAGCTACACATTTATTAGCATATGTGTGCTTCAATTTTGAAATTTAGATTTTTCGAGGAGCATATCGTGCTTCAATTTTGAAATTTAGGTTTTTTGAGGAGCATATGTTTTCAAGATAATTGTTAGTCTAAGTCAATTGCACGCTTTTTGAGGTACTAGATTTGAATCAATACTACCTCATGATGTGTACCTGATAAATGTTTAGAAAGCTTGATCATTTACATGCATCTCGATGTAATAATTTCAAGCATCAATCTATCTTGCAACATATGCATAGCTCAAGTTCTTAAGTTATTTGCATATGCTTTGAAGTGACATTTCTTAAATGGAAAGCCATTTCATAATAAAAATAAGAGACTTATTTCATTCATATGCTTTCTCACTTTAAAGCATCTAAATTTGATGAAAAAGAGGTGTTTCGTCTCATATCTAAAATGACATTTTATATGTTTTCATTTTATCTGTAATATTGTTACGCTTTGAATGCTTATTATAATCCGTTTAGGGTTTAGGACTAAGTTAGTCCCCCAACTATTTATGGAGGACCAAATTAATCCTAAACTTATTAAAAAGAGCAATTTGATCTCTTGACTATTTGAAAAGAGACTAATTTGATCCTAACATTTAAATTAACGATTTGATGTGTTATGTAATATCCATTTCATTAATGCCTAATTAAATTTATTTTAGTTAATTAACCCGTTCTTGTAATTCGTAGCCTCCACTTTACGCATGCGCTGGGATTAAGCCTCGGCGAGTTCGTAGGGATCGATTGAAGGTAATTGTATTTCCTTCCTAAGCGCTATTTCATTTCTTTTCGGCTGCGAGATCGAGGCCTCAGTTCCGCCGGCATCGACAATTTTCTCCTCCTTTCCCTTCCCGACGACCGGCTCCGTGACCGGATCGAACCGCCGCATCGGCTTAGAGCGTCGCCTCATGGCGTACGCCAGTTCGCCGTTCGAGGTAACGACTTCCGGTCTCGCACTTTCGGTGGAAGCCGATTTCCGCCGTGGCAAACGGAACGCCGCAGCCAGTAAGTCCGCTTTCGGGTCGGGTTGGAAAAGTCCGTCGCTTCGGTTTGGAAATTCCGAACTGATCGGTCCGGGGAATTCTGTTCTGCCGATCGGAAACTTAGAAATTGTAAGTTCTTAATTTCTTTCCCATCCTTTTCTTTCAGTACTTGACCTTCATGGCGTTGGAATGCGTGATTGAGGAGTTCCGAACCGTTTTGCTTGGGTGAGTGGTAGAATTATTGAGGGGGATTTGGATTGGCAGTGTTTGTTAATTTTAGTTTATTGATTGAGCAGTAATTAATAGTGGCGTCGGAGATTTCTTTGGAGATTACTTTGGAGTGACTCAGTGTTTCCAAAGTTTATGAGAGATCAATTTCAGGTAAGATTGGTGTTAATTATGTTTCATTTATGAGTTGTATGTCATAGAAGTGCTTAGAAGAGTTATTTTATTATAGGTTGTGTACTCGAGGAGGAATCGAGTACATCACGTATTGACTTGGTGAGACATATCTTTTCTTAATGTAAATTCGTTTCTTATGTATGCCATTGTTTACGACTTCTTATAAATTGTATGAATACATATATAAAATGTAGATATTTATCATGTTGAATGCATATATAAATGTTGATTACTTGGCCGTGATTTATGATTCTGATGATTACAAAGGCAGTTAGTTTGTAGCGTATGATTTCATTGAGCATATAGAAATGTTTTACACATAAATCGAATGTGATACACAGGGAAATGTCAGGAAAATTGTGATGATGGAAGGTATCTGACGGATGCTGAGATAGGTAAAAGTTCGACGAGATGAGCCATGATTAGGGGATTTTAGTATCCCGACTCACATTGAGGTTGGTCGTTAAATTTGTACGTCGGGTTGTTAGGTATGTAGAGTATGGTTCGAGCCACACTTTACCTACTTTTAGGCCGACGGTAGGTGGCGATATGAATGAAAGTCAAAACTAAGATTGTAAATGACATTTCTAGAAAATGAAAATGATTTGATATAAAGGCGAAATGAAAATCATCTTTGACATTGATTGATTATGAACTTACGACATATTGTTATATTTACACGTTGTTATTACATTCTGTATTGTTCGGTTATAATGTTACATTCTTGCGGTCAGTTCTACAGTTTACCGACTTTATAGATTTACATGTTCATGCACATTTGTTTCTTGTCTCTTGAACTTGTTTTAGCATTCTTGTCTCGAAGCTTATGATCTCGTTGAAAATTTCGGAAAAGGCAGTGGGTAGAAAGTGTTTTGTTGAATTGTATAGTTTTGGGAAGCTTAAAGGCTTTTGTGCGTCTATAAATTAAATTTTTTCTGTATTTAAAGATTTCTCACTTAGGTATTTGTGTTATGAATTAAGTTAAGTTGTAGATGAATTGTAAATAGTTTAGTGATGATTTGAATAGATACACCTTTCACTTTCGTTCGCTGAGTTAGCGTGTTGGTGGAATCTGTCAATCGAAGTCATCCTATTCTTACACTTGACACCAACATAAGGGGGGTCATGTGTGACATGTTAAAAGTAAGATGTTTTTTAGAATTTTAATTTTTTTCCTAGATTTTTGAAGCATCTTAATTTTTTTTATCAAGTTTTCTTTCTTATGTGCGATATGTACAATCATATTCAAGTAGATTGGATTAATATCATGCAGATTTTTTAGCAAATAAATGTTTTTACATAAATTTTATATATTTTTAATTATATTAATGTCATTGTAATGAATGAGTTTTTTTTATTTTAATGCTATAAATGTTAAATTATTACATTGATTTATTGGAAATATTTTAATTAGAATTATTTCATTAGAATTTTTTATTTCATTAGAATTATTTTAATAGATACAATCATATAATTATTTTTTTATTTTGTAATTTTAATATTGCCCCACCTTTTATGTTACATATCTACTCATTTTCATCCAAATCCAAGCGGTAGGATCAAATTGGTCCCTTTTCAAATAATCAATGGACCAAATTGACCCTTTTAATAAGTTTGAGACTAAATTGGTTCTCTATAAATAATTGAGAGATTAATTTGGTCCTAAACCCATCAGTTTATGTTGATGAAATTTTAAGTTCATCATCAACCTCATTTAAATTCTTCGATTCTCTTTATTTTGTTTGATGTAAGCCATATTTAGATTTTTTTTGCTATCTCAGATTCATCCATTATAATATACAATGAAGAAGCCTCACTTATATTTGTTGGCAAACGTTTAAAGTCATTTTGAACTTAATTCAAAGTTCTTTTGGACTTTTCAGTTCACTTAATGAGACACATTTCATTTCAAAGTGGTCATTGAAGGGCCTAATCATGCTTGCTAATAAGCTGCAAGTCACATTTTTTGTTAATGACTGAGTTGCCAAAATTTTGTGTGAATCAACTCTTAATCAAATTGAGCTATTTTTTAATTGATCTATTTGATGTTACTTTAGCTATAATTCAAAATATTCACTTTATGATTTGAATCTTAATTTATTTTCATTTTTGAGATGAATCAAGGCTTAGAAATTCATTTTAAATAGTGCAAATTCTCAATTCTTTATGAGTTTAATTCACTGAAATTTTGGTAGCATCTTGACGTCTTTGTATAGAGGGTTACTTCAAGAGTACTGGGTCTTTCTACCATGCTTATGGGAAGCATGCATGGTAGGTGTTTTACAACATCGTCACCAAATGAGTCTTCATACCTACCACGCTTATGAGAAGTACCGCATAGACCTTCAACACTGCATAGAAAGTGCATCCTAATTTACTCATCATGTTAAAGTAACACAAGTGAGTACTTAACACCTAACAAATCTTGCAGTTATGTTGAACCAACAAATACAAGTAGTTAATATTCTATGCATTATACTTTCAAATGCACAATTACTTTAGTTTAAAAGTCGGCAGCCTTCCGGTGTCATCTCCGCATAGGCGGTTGCTTCAAGAGTCTAAGGACTTTCCACCATGCTTATGAGAAGTGTGTATGATAGGTATCTTTTGACATAACGGCCAAGGGCTCTTCAAATCTACCACAATTATGGGAAGTGTTGTATAGGCTTTCACACCTATATGAAAAACCATTCTAATTTTTCTCACCGTGTTAAAACAACGCGAACGAGTACTTAGACTTTAATATATGTCTCCCTTGCGTTGAAGCAACATGAGTACTTAAATTCTTTTGGCATTTCTTACAACTTGACCTTCACATACACAATTATGGGAAGTGTTGTATAGGCTTTCACACCTATATGAAAAACCATTTTAATTTTTCTCACCGTGTTAAAACAACGCGAACGAGTATTTAGACTTTAATATATGTCTCCATCGCATTGAAGCAACATGAGTACTTAAATTCTTTTGGCATTTCTTACAACTTGACCTTCACATATGTATTGACGTGGGATGATTAAAACACAAATAAAATTACTCTATCACACCACCCCTCCTATCACTATTTTATTCATCTTTTATCTCTTGAATCTATCAAACAACAATGAAAACTAAAAATTCCCAACAAGCCTAAACTTCATCTCCTGTTTTTATACCAAATATCAAATTAAAGGCTTCAAAGAAACCTGATTGCATAAAAATGAATGTAAAAATCTTTTTTTTTTCTTCTCAACTCCAACAAATGGAATAGCAAATAGATAATAAGACATATGCAAGTTTCAGCTCCTTGCTGCAGAGAATGAAAACATTAAATCCTATAGAATTTAATCTCCCTCACATTTTGTTTTGACAGAATTCAGATAATAAGGAGCTAGTTGGGCGGGGGAATGAGGGGAAATTGGGGTTGGCTGCTATGCAAGTAGGGAGAAACTGAGGTGAAATCACGTGACCTGACTTGGGAGGTATGCAGTACTCAATTTGGGAAGGAGACGGGCTACTGGATAGCTCAATTGGGGGCTACAGGTTAGGGAACCTGCTTGTATTAGTGTGGAGATGGGTAGACTAAGGTGTGGCAAGGCTTACTAGAGTGGAAGATAGGTTGTTGGGTGGTCGACAAGAAGAGGAGGAAATGTTAGGGCGGCTTCTCTTGCTTGCTGGGACACGTAGAAGGCTTGAGAGAGAAAGGGAGAGATCATCGGAGGGGCGAACAAAGTGTTTGAAGGAATAGGATGGAGCTTCTCTTGTGTGTGTGGAGATGAAAGAGCGAGTGATAGCAAGAGATGCGAGCATAGGGAGATGGGAGATGGGAGATGAGAGCTTGGCACAAAGAATTACTAGTGTCAAGCGCAAGCGCAGCTTGCATGTTCGAGATGGTCGTGCAGTGAGATTAGGGCAATTGAAGGTGATTAGTGGAGAATGAAGGGAGAAGGGTGAACGGCTGTCTGACCTGCTGTGGAGTGTGACGAGTGGAGGGATAAGGAGAATCGATAGCTTACTCGAGCAGGTAGGGTGGACATCAAGCATTCGGCTGAGAGGAATCGAGGAGGGGTGATGGCTTGAGATTGTTGGAGGAGATGAGTGAGGTGCGCGACACATGAATAGAGTTAAGGCTGTGAAGTAGTAGCCCTTAGGGTTACGTATTAGTAGGTATTTATATATCCCCTTTTTTTGTTGACTTCGTTTGTAGCTATTTTATCACATTGGCAATATGGATGTTTATTTTAGGTTATTTTGATGTTTTGTACGCAGCGATGCTATCCGTTTCACGATCGAAGGTCGTTTGGTCAATTTCGGCATCGAATTGGGTCGATTTTAACTCGAAATGCATGTCGTCACATTGATCTGCTTGACACTTGCACATACTCGCTTGAATTGATCTTGGGCATTCTCATTTGATAAATTTTGACTTTTTGATAATAATGACGTGGTTAATTTTTCGAATGGAGGTTGTTCGGACGTCGTTGTGACCTCCCGACTTTGATATGCTCTCAGATGCGTTGATGGCACGTCTTCTTCATCAGTTAACCATCAAATAGCACAAGATGTATATTTTGATTGATTTCAATGTTTTGGATGCATTGTCGATCGGAAGTCGTTTCAATGAGTTTCGTTGATGATTAAAGTATTTTGGCTTCGATTTGGGCGGCATCGTATCCATAGTCCGTCAAATTCACTCTGCTTGCTCGATTTGACTTGTATAACTTATATAGAGGTCAACAAGTGTGTGGAACCTAGGGGTTTATGCAAATGCTTAGAGGGAATGTGGAACATGTTGTGTGTAAAGGAAGGAAATGGAAGGAAATGCAAGTGGTGGCGTTGAGACATTGAGAGGGTTGTGGCAGTCCAAGGGCTCATGTGAGGGTAAATTTGTTGGGAGTCAAGGAAGATAAAGATAGGATGTGAGAGATTGCTTATTGCTTCACATATGTATATTGAGAAATCTTGGGCAAAAGTCTAGAGAGGATTCACCATGCGCATGGAACTTGAGGAAAAAGAGTTTGTTGGTTTGAGAGAGGGGAGAGTGGGTGATGTGCTTGCAGGAAATGCACTACGGGATTTTTATGGACGTACATGGAGGCTTGTCATGAGAGCATGCTAGAGGCAAGGAGATAGAAGAAGCGCTGTTCCTGGGTAGATAAGACGGGGTTCTCTTGTTTGCATTGATCCATTAAGCCTCTTCTTTCATTTCATTTTTTTTAACGTACAATAATGATATTTGTGATAACTTAACACCTCATTAAGGAACCTTCAGGAATCACATTTAAAATTGAAGTTCGTATAAAAATAAAAACTCTAAAAAAATAGAAAGCCACCAAGTTATCTACATAAAGCGCCTGAAAAGAATAACCTTTGCTTTTATCTGTCTTCAACGATTCCTCAAGCTTGTATAATACTTATTTATATAATCCATTATGTAACATGACTTGGAAATAACCTTTACTAAGCAAGGTGATGGCCAGCCAACGGTAAAAGGAAGCACTTGAATCTTATACAGTACAGTATTTGTTGTATCATGACAGGAGGGCTGACTATGAGCAAAATAGTAAAGTGAATGGCATGAAAACAAAAACTAGTATCCAATTTTGCATGGCTCGGCCAAACCTTATTTGCAGGAGAGTGCAACCTTATATACTGAGGGAAGCACTGGCTAAACACTTTTGGAAGGAGCTTGATTCCTGAATCAAGATGTCGAGCACCACTGATTAAAGAGAACCCTACATGTTTGAATTTTAAGTGAGGCCATCATGATTGATCTTGATAGTCACACTAGCCATATGAGGGAGGTTGATGAAAATCCAGCCCTCTATTATATCTACTTGATCTTTGTCATTTCCATGCCTGAGATTATATCTTTGTGTTGTCTCATTTCTAACACACCTTCAAGAACTCTACTCCATAGAGTTAAATTCATTATAGTATTCACATGAGCTAGTGATACATCTAGCAGTGATGAAACAAGTTTTGTTAGAGAGGGCTTGAGCTATATATTGAATGATCTTAAATTTTTGCATGAGAATTTTCTTGAACATATTTGTTATTGTTTATCATTATCAGAGGCATCATAGTAGCATGAAGACCATGATTAGCATTTGCAGATTTAGTAGGTGCACACAATGATGCTTTGGATTTTGGAGAAACTTCAATGTTTTGGATGTGCTTAAGCTTTGGCACAAAATGAAGATCTATGATGGGGTGGTTCTTAGAGATTTGGATGGTGGTTAAGTGTTTTTTTCTTCAAAAGATTAATTTTTCATTTGATTAGAAAAAAGAGAATTAAAGAAACAAACAGATGAGGATGGAGTATTGTAGAATGGTGAGGTAGTGGTATAGTTAGTCGGGAGTTCGGTTAGACAAGAACTACAATGAGTGAGGTAAGTGGAAGTAATAGCAAAAGAGTACAAGGATAACTATGATAGTTAAAAACCTAAAATACTTGAAGCTTTTACCAAAGAACTTAAAAAAGCAAGTTGAAAACCTCCCAAGATATTTTCACAAAGCACTTAAAACAAGCATCAATAGTTTTGTTTTTCTCCAATGATTCATCAAAGTTACATACCACTTGTTTATATGGTCCATTGCATGACTGCCCAGAACTAACCTATATAAAGAAAGGGGTTGGCAAGTTAACACTAAAAAGGAAGCACTTGAATCATTACATAAGACATTGTTTATTTTTCCATGAACGCTAGATGGACGGCTACCTAACTTAGAAGTAGTATGAAAATCACAAATTAATATCCAATATTGCATGTTTAGGCCAAGTCTTATTTGGTAAGAGAGTGAAACCTTCATATGAGCACATATTGAGGGGAGGCATAGCCAAGCACTTTTAAAGGAGCTTGATACTTAATATAATATATGTGTAGTACCATTTATTGAAGAGGATTGGTATGCATATTAATGGAGGTCATACTGACCAACCTTGGCCTACACACTTGCTTAGAGGGAGTTGGCCAACCATGCAAATAAGGAATAAAAATTCAACCCTCCATTATATCCACAATCTAAATCTTCATCAACATTGTTAGAAATTAAGATAGCGGAAGTGAAATTAGGATCACGAACAAGCAATGTAAGAAGAAATACACAAGAAAAATACAAATACAAATACAAAAAAGCACACACTAGATTTTATATAAAAAACTCTTTGGAAAGGGTAAAATCATAGGCAAAAGAGAAGAATACACTAATCACATAAGAATTACAAAAGAGAAAAGTGGCAAGTTAGGAGCAAACCCAAAATACTTTATCAAAGATCAAAAATAAATCTCTCCCTTATACAAAGTGAGATATTTATAGATTTTTACAAGACCCCTTATATGATATACTTTTAAAAATGACTAATAAAATAAAAGCACATGGATTGTAATCTAAAGGCTATTATAAAATCAATCCAACTATAGAGGTCATCGATCCGTGTGCTTATACTTTCTAATTAAAACAATGGCACACGGATTACAATTTTAAGGCTATAAAAATCAGTCTGATAGTGAAGTCTTTCAATCTACATGCCTATAATTTCCTACTAAAGTGAGTGGGACTCACAAAAATTCATGTCACAAATTAACAAATATGTCTATGCTTGTGATTAGATTCTTGTGTGCATCAACAACATTTCATTAATTGGTGTGTAATCTACAATAACGTCTTAAACCATAACAAACCTGAAATTATTAAGCTGCATCATTTTGATGACTTTGTGTGTGTTTTAGCTCTTTTATATCTCTGTAAATTCAGTTCTCTACCGCATAATTTGACTTGAAAAGATCTTTTTTCTATTCTACAGTCACAAAGAGCAAGAGGGAAATTAATTCGCGAGGTTCATGAGAGCTTCACAGTTGATGCGTTTATTGGAAATGCAACTGACTGGGAAAAAGTTTGCTTGGGGAATCTTGTGGGTATGCCCGTTGTGGTTGTTCCCACCAGCTTCAAAAGCATTGAGAAACCCCCAAAAGGTGGCACTAACAGAAGAACATCTGTGACAACAGGCATCTACGCCCCTCCAGACAAAGATCATATAGTAAGTTTTAAATATATATATTTATCTTCTAATAAAGAAATAAGGCATACTTGGTGTTTCCTTCTCTACTACCTGTTAACAGTTGCGCGTGTTGAAGAAGCTTGGCTTAATTTTTGCGCATTGGCACATTTGAAATGCTAATTTTCAGTCTTGAAAATTGATAATTTTTTGCTTTAGCATCTCTCAATGTTTCATTTGTTCCTGAGATTCTTATATGAGAATATGTTGAACCACAAAGGCTAAGAATCTTCTTTAGCGTGAAATCACAATCACTGAATGACAAGAAACGAGCAGTCATTAAGGCAAAGAACTTCTGTAAGGATGAGTCTCAAAACTGTTGGATTACCTTTGAGATGAGTACAATTCATGAATAATCAATCAAAATTTGTATGGCACTCATCATATGATAAACTGAATGACTTCTAGACTCATTTCGATCAATATTTCTGCTACTAAGTCTGCAAGTGATGTTTGTTTCCTCATTGAAAGATTGATTCGCTCAACATCGAATTCAATTTTGTTTCATTGAACCCAATATAATGGAGAAACATTGATCTCCTGATTCAATTTTGTTTCATGAGTCATAAGATAAATAATTAAAGCAAAAGATCTATGATCATAAAAAATAATAAGTTTGTTTAATATTTCAAAGGTAATTTTTTTCATATAACTTGCTCTGTCCTAAAAGAAAGAGTTTTTGTATGTTTAATCAAATGATCCCTTTTTGGCCAATAAAAGAGAAGCATAAGACTAAGTTAAGTGTTACAGAGATGAGGATGCTTAGGTGGATGAGTGGCTTTACTCTTAGAGATAGAATGCAAATGAGTATGTTCGGGAAAAGTTGGGTGGTAGATAAGATTAGGGAGTCGCCTTAGATGGTTTGGCCTAAAGCGTCATCCAATGACGATTAGGAGAGTAGATGCATTAGATTTGCCTTATGTTAAGAAAGGTAGAGGTAGACCTAAAAGACTTGGTTAAGATGTATAAAAATGATCTTAGTATACTTGAATTAAATGAGAATTTGACACATAATAGGACACAATGGAGACGAAGGATTCATGTAGCCGACCCTACCTAGTGGGATTAAGGCTTGTTGTTGTTGTTGTTGTTGAATCAAATGATCCCTTTTTGGTTATTAAATTTCTCTTTCATTGTTTTCTTCTTTGTCTAATCTCATACTCTTCAACTTTTCTTTGGTTCAGGCTTTAGCTCTCGCAATGGCATATCAGTCCGTCACTAATCATCACCTGCAGCGCCCGCCCATCGATGATGTTGGGCCAAATGATCCGCTTACAGTACCTGGTATTTCTTCGTCTGTGCTTATAAAGTTCTTAGCTTACAGTTAGATTAGCCTTGTTATATATACTTATTAATGGCTGATGATATCTGTTTCTTCCACCAGGTGAGAGTTAAAGCTGCTTAATTAAGGTCAAGAAGAATAAGGCCTTTTTTTCTTCGGCTTTATCAGTTAAGTGATGAAGTCCTTTTAGCACATTTGTTTGCTTTTAATCAGATTTTTTATGTAGGTATCAACTAGCCCAGTTGGCATGGACATTGAATGTTGTTATCAAGATTTTGGATTTAATCTTCACTTATATGATAATAAATTCTCACCATAGAGGTTTTTGGATAGGAAAAAAAATTCTTTTTTTTACTAATATAGTATAATAAAAAAAATGAATATTCACATACATGCAACACAATTCTTATGCATTTACATAACAAACACTTTAAGTTTGATATTTATACCCTAAACAGTTTTCTACATATATGAAAAGACATTCACTTTAAAAAGAGTTAATAATATAGATGATTTTGATATAATATGATAGATTTATGTATTATTTATGTAAGTATTAAAATTTAGGCGTTAGATATGTAAATATGTAAGAGTTGTTTGATATGTATGTTAATCCTCATAAAGAAATCCTATAATTTGAGTCTAATAAGGTATATTTCAATAATCATGTTGATGAGTAACAGTTCAATTAGAGGGTTAAATCACTATCATGAATACTATATTTTTTTACATATTGTGTTTCTTTAATCTATCTGCCCCTTCTTTTTATTTGTATATTATGAAATAATTTTGTGAGATTTAAATCTATAAATTTGTAGGGAGTACAATTTTATAAATTATACTGTAATTTATAATTTGTGGGGAGTATGCATTCTATAATTTATATTCACCTGCAATTCACCGTTACAGTTCCTCTCTCAACATTGTTTTATCCTAACCCTCTGAAGTGCAAAGAACCATTGTTAGAACACTGCAAGGGGACATTTGGAGGGCTTCGATAATGCCTCGGCTTCTTCTGTATCAGCCTCTGATGCCATCCATTGCCAGGTTTTCTTAATGATCCTCAAGGTTTCAGTGATAGTGGTTCATGCAAATTATGCCATTGGCAGCATCTAGGGTTTTAATGATATATGCTGTCAATTCTTTATTGAGTTCTCATCTCCCTCCATTAGGCTATTAATGGCTTCTCAGACCCTCTGCAATGTCTAACAGGAAGATAATGAGTCCATGTGGGATTACATCACTTAGTTCACCTAGGGGGCCTAACTCACTTAGGGTGATCATTCAGTTGCTAATCTGGTGCCAACAATGGAGCTGAACTATGTTGGCGTCGGTGGAGAAAAAACATTCTTACTACAATCCTACAAGAGAATAATTTATATTGATGAGAAATTTCAAGCACCCCAAATGCAGAAGAGAAGAAACTATTATGTGTGGAGTTCAGATAGTCTGGATCACTATGTACATGTTGAGTACATAGGCTAACATACAACAATTATGTACTAGTACACTACAATTGTGTACTAGTACATAGTATGTTTATAATAATCCAGACTGTCTGAATTTTGCATGTAATAATTTTTTTCACATGTAGACTGATAAAGTCGATTTGCACTACAATCACTCTAGAGAAGAAATTAATGAAGACTATAATATGCAATGAACATAAACATTATATTAGTCATGGTCCTCGCAATGCAATCACTTAGAACTAGCTAGGTCTCACAATTTTCTCTCTTAACTTAATCGTAGCATCTTACACTAAGAATGTTTAAGATAATTTAGAGTAAAGAATAGTTCAAGTGGTTTGCTTTCATATGCTCTCCCTCCAACCATCACAATCATATGAAGTAATATTTATACAATGGTCATTACAATCAAGCGACCCAAAATAACAATGTTGTGAAGACTTTTGTTAAAAGGTTTATAAATGAGGGGCACATGAAAGAGTTCCTTGCCATGCCCACCATAAATCGTTTTGGTCATGCCAATCAAACTCCACTCGAATATCCAACTTTAGGTGTCTCGCACTGACGACACTAGATTAGATGGGTGAGTTTTGGATCAATTTTAGTGGGGATTGTATTGAGGCCATCCATCAATTAAACCTCTATCGCATTAGTGATCACGCGGCAATTTTCACTTATAAACCATATTTTATAGATGAAAATTTGTTCGTCAAGCACGACATCAATTGCGATGTGGTAGTCATCGAAGCAATCATCAACCAATTTGAGGTCTTATATATTTTCATCTTTATGAGGAGCTCGATCAATATGAGATTAGGGAAAAAGTTGGAGTAGCTCTAGTGGTAGATAAGATTAGGGAGAGTCGCCTTAGATGGTTTGGCCACATAAAGCGTTAGTCCGATGACCCGATTAGGAGAGTAGATGCATTAGATTTGCCTTATGTTAAGAAAGGTAGAGGTAGACCTAAAAGACTTGGTTAACATGTATAAAAAATGATCTTAGTATACTTGAATTAGATGAGAATTTGACATATAATAGGACACTGATAGGCGAAAGATTCATGTAGCTGACCCCACCTAGTGGGATTAAGGCTTGTTGTTGTTGTTGTTGTATGGGGAGCTCGATCAATATCTTCTTCTTACAGCTCAACCTTGACTAAAAGATTATTATACCTTGTGATGGTGACCTCTTAAGCTTTGTCCAAGCAAGATGCCTCTTTGAGAGAGTAATCATATTGACATGTGGCGACAATTACAAGGCAATAGGAATTCATTATCCCATGTACTTACTCCATTTTGAGTCATTATCATATATGTATGATTTGGTTAATAAAATAATTAATTTAAATCCTAATCTCTATAACCAATGTAACTAAAAGACATAGTACACTAAATCTTGTAAACTATAGTTATTATATCCATGTTTTAAATATGAAAATCATTTATTGATTTTATTATGCAAAAGAGTTGAAAGCCTCTTGTGCATATGTATTGATCATTGAATTTAAAAGCCAAAACACTCACTTGCAATTATTTTATCTACTAATATACCCTAAATTGATAAAGTTTTTGCCAATCAACAAAAATTCAAAGAGTGCATATGACTCATTGGTCTTATTAGCCTATCCAAAATCAATGAGGAGAAACAATTTTATAGTGCACTTTTTCATTTATGTTTGTATTCTCTAATAAATTATTTACATATTTATGTATCGTGTTTGTGTTTTGTTTACTAAAATGTTGAACTATGTATTTGAACTCTAGATTTATGGTGAATCTATGACTTTCTTTTAAATCTTTGTTTTGACGTTGGAATAATTTTTGTGCTATTAATATATATATATATATATATATATATATATATATATATATATATATATATATATATATATATATATATATATATATATATATATATATTGATACTTAATTTAGTTATGAACTAAGCACTTATAATATTAAAATTTAGTGTGATTTATAGATATTAGAAGAGTCATGAAGATATAACTAGAGAAAAGTAAACAAGCTTTTTAAATATATATAGATTTGCAATCATTGAAGAAGATGATTAACATTGTAATCACTTAATTCTAACTACTATATAAGATTATAACTAATTAATTTTAGTGATTAGGTTTTCATGATCTTGGAGAAGACTATAAGATATAATTGCTCTTAATTAACAATAACTTTAGTAGATAGTTATCGATATAAGATTTCAAGAACGGGTTAAGAGGATTTATAGATTTAGATTACTTTGTTTCATATTGAACTTAAAATCAAAAGTTTAGTGAATTTTAATAATTTTTTGTAGTGGAATTTTTTTTAAAATTTTTGAAGAGTTAAATAAGAATTAGGTAAAGATAATATTAATAATTAACTTTTTAAAATTATCTTAATAGATTTTTGTGGGTATGATATTTTACTCATTATTATATTACTTGAACGATACATGTACTTATATACAGTAATTTTATCCGATTAGTTTGTTTCAGATGGAGAGAGTGTAATGAATATTATTTTGACACACACCTTAATTAGACCTAACCTGAAGATTGAATTTCACTTATAATTATTTCATGTTAGCTGGGTAAATCATACACCACTATTTAATACTAGTCAATTTCTAATCAGTATAACTATAGGCAGCTATGAGAATTAAATTTAGTATAATATTCTCCTCATGAATATTGCTCATATGCTCTTCAGAAGACAATATTTATATGATATGAATGTTATTCATTATGATAGAAAAAATATATATATCATTAAATATAATTATAGAATCATCAAACTCTTACCAATAAGATCTATAGTGTAGATACCCTTTATAGCATCCCATAGGACAACTCCTAATTTACAATCCAAACCTACTTCAAAGAAAATGTCAAATTTTGACTAATTATCACAGTTATAATAACCGTTAGAGTTTAATTGAATATATATATATATATATATATATATATATATATATATATATATTATATTACTTATACAGTAACATGATATCACGAAAATTTCAAATTAATATACTATTTTGACCCTAAACATCATTCCGGATTCAATGGAATAGAAATCAAAGAACGATTTGAGGATTTAAAAAGCTATGATTTTTATTTTATTTTAAAAAGTAATTAAAAATTCAATAGAATTTCAAATAATTATACAAATTTTAAAATAAGCCCAATCTCAAAATTGATTTTGTAAAAGTTCTGCGCACAAAATTTAAATATTATTTTGATGAAAAAATAAATTTGCTAATTGTTTTGGATGCTTAATTTGGATTTTAGCTAGTTGAGTTATTTATGTCTTGATGGGTTGAGCAAACTATTTTGCTTAATTGATTTTTCAATAATGCCTTGAATATGTTGATGAGTTGTGTGATAGTTTTAGAGTTTGTTTACTTTATGTTGAAGTTTGATATGTCACTAAAAACTCTACTAGTTGAAGCACAAATCTTGGTATCGAAAGCAATCTTAAAATATCATTGAAAACTTTGGGATATCAGTCGGATTCCTAAATAGCTCATAAATATGTAGTATTTATAGTCAAATCGAGCGTCTTGACGAGCCAAATCTAACAAGCCAAATGTTTCATAATTTTGACTTCATTTGAGCATTCAAATACTTAAAATATATCAGATTATCAAATGAATCATTTTGAGCTGTGAGATGGAGTGGTTTGAATTTTGCTTGTATTTATAGAAATATCATTCCCCTTATCTATAAATAGTCCGTCATTCTTCACATGAGGGAGACCCGAAGCTAAAGAGAGTAGATAGCTCTGAGACTCGAAGAATCTCAAATCATAATGAGGCCACTACCCGATCGTCGCCAGATCATCGCTGACCATCGATGACCGCGCCACCCGCGGTCATCGCCGTTCTGCATTGCGGTGATCCGTCGCTCGGTTATCGCTGCTTTATCGCCCGCTTGGACCGCCGTAGTCGGTCCGCATGAACCACCATCGGTCGGTCACCACGCGTCAGACCGTCGTCGGCCATCCCTGCCGACCATCCTGGCCGTCGGTCACTACCATTGACCACCGCCGTATCGCGCCAATATCTTGGTCGCTGACCATCGTGATCGAGCATCGGTCACCTGCCGCTGGCCGTATTCTTACCGGTCGCCGCAGGTACTCACTGCCGCAGACAAAGTCGACCATCACTGCCGCCGCCATCCCGCAGGCGCCATGGGTCATCGCCGCCGACCGCCCTCAATCACCGCAGTTGACCGCCGCCGTCGACCACCATCACCGATCTTCGCGCCGCTGTGCGGTAAGTCGAGTCGAGCTCGAGGCATGCTCGACTTGAGCTCTTATGCGAGCTTCGGGCTCGAGCTCGACTCGAGCGTATGTACCAAGCTCGAACTCGGCTCGTGTACAATAAAATAAGCTCGAGCTCGACTCGATTTATTGGGCTCGATTAGAAGCTCGAACTTGGCTCGATGAGAAGCTCGAGCTTGGCTCGTTTATAGGCTCGATTTGAAGTCAATTACACTAAAAAAGAGCACCAAAAAAATTTGAAGAGCAATTAAGATAAATTACAGAAAATTTATTAAATTAATTTGAGTATTTTGGATGTTTTTTATTACAAATATATGCAATTCCAACTCAAAGAAAGTACAATAAAAAATTACAAAATATTGAAAGAAAAAATTAAATGTTCAAACAAAAGAGCTACGTACAAGTTACATAATTAAACACTCAATCCCCCATATATTTATAAAAAGGAAAATATAGAATTAAATTGAAATCAACATCTTCTCTTGATCCCTTTGAGAAATGCAGATGCCGCAGCATTTTAGAGTCTTCAATGGAGAAAATATCACTAATCCAAGGCTCCAACTTGAAGTCTTCGAGTATCCAACCACCTAATCAAAAATTCTGCAAGATTATAAAGAGAAAATAATCATAGTCTCATAAATAAGTAGAATAAAAGAATTCTACAACATACTAATGAAAGGAATAGTATAATTAAGTAAGCATAAAGAATAAGAGAAAATAAAAGGAGCATAGTTAAGAAAAGGCTCAAGCTCAGTTACAAATTACAATCATCTTAAAGAGCAATACTATATGTAAGCATCCAAACTTCAGAAGAAGGGTTACAATTACATATAGTGCTACCAGCTAAAAGAAGATAAAGAGGAAAACATTAAGACCATCATAGCTAGCATACCTTGTGTAGCCCATCATCCAAAGTCCATCATCCAGCAAGGCTGCAAAATCCTCTAAACAACAAATATAATAGCCATTAGCCAACCACAAAGCAACCAAAACAACCAAGTCCAATATGACAAATAATCAGCCAACCATCAAGGATAGGAGGAAATAACAGCAGCAAAGTCAGTAATATATCAACGAATAATAGTGAAGGTAGGAGGAACAATCCATATGAGAGAAATGGTAAATAATATTTTTATAATCAAACTGAATCGAAGGCAAAAAATAACCTTAAATACATGAAATGCATCTATTTGGATGCTTCTGCTTTTATCCTGAGCATAGAAATAAATTCATCAGTTTTGAGAAAAATACACATAAGTTATTGCTGAGAAAATCTATTTTTTTTTTTAAAAAAATCAAAGTTCTGAATTCTAAATATTACATACATACAATACAATTCTTATATACTTACATAATTGATATCTAAAGTTTGATAATTATAAATATAGTATTTTTTTTTCATATTTGAAATAATGTATTTTATTTTGAAAAGATGATATTTTTGATGTAATATTAAAGATTTAAGTGTTATTTATGTAAATATTAATATTTTAGAGTTGGATATGTAAATGAATGAGAATTGCGTGGTATGCATGTAAATGCTCCTTTCGAAGAAGCATAGAAATTCTTAAAATTTAGTATCACACATAAAAAAGCTGAAAATGTTAGTTTTGAATGATAGCATTTCGGAAACAGAACTCAATGGAATAACTGAAAACACCAGCAGTGAGAGCATGAGGAATTAGATAGGTAAAGGGAAAGAAATCAATGATTAGTGTTTCTAAGTTAAATAATTATCTCAGATCCAACAACACATCAAGGCAATTTATGGAAACTACAATCAAAGAGAGAAGTACATATAAGAGTCTGCAAGTCCTAAATTTGACAATAAGATCAAGTAGTTCATGCTTATCCAGAATTCCAGTGGTCATCCAGACTAGTAATGTTTAGGATCGAGAGAACGAAAATAATAAGGATGAACCTTTATGTTAAATGATTTGGGGAGAGATGCATTAATAAGTAGAAATCATACTCTTAGAAATAAACGCATTAATAAGTAGAAATCATACTCTTAGAAGATTCATAGGTTATCAAGTTATCCTTCTAGCTCACATATCTAGTCATATGAGAATTTGATCGTTCAAGCAACATATCTCCCAAAAGCTGAATCATTACAATGTTTTATAGTTAAGCTTAACTAATAAGAAGGGATTAAAATAATTTAGAATCTACCAATATGCAACATAAAAAACAAATGTAGGAGATATAAGCACAACCTTGAGAGCTTGTCTAGCTGTAACATAGTTGGAAGATGATAGCAACTTCTCATTAAACTCTGCAAAAACACTCAGCTTGCCAACCAAACAAGAGAAACACAAGTGTTCAAATCTTCCACCATCAAAGTAAAAACACTCAAGAAGAGAGGAAACACATAGGAGAAAATAAAAGACAAAAGATTATAGAAAAATCACACACCACCCATCTAACCAACCCAGCTTGCCAACCAAACAAGAGAAACACAAGTATTCAAATCTTCCACCATCAAAGTAAAAACACCTGAACATCTAAGATAGGAAACACATAGCAGGAGGAAATAACAGCAACAAAGTCAAGTACATCTAGAGACATGATTGAAAGAACATAAAGGATGATAGTCAACAAATTGAGTTACTAACCGATTAAGCACATTTGAAAATAATATAAGAAAGAAAACTGAAATGTACAAATCAAATACAGTTGGAGACATTGAAAGAACATAACAGATGATAGTTAACAAATAGATTTGCTGACCTATTAATCACCTTTAAAAAGTTTGACCAATATCCACTAATCATGATGCAATACCTTTCAATCCCATAAATAGAAACTTATTTATCATGCTAGAGATACATGACTACAAGCCATAATAGACCAGTAATCCAAAAATAAAAAATAGCACAGCAAGCCATCAAGCCAAAACCACCCAAGATAAGAAAAGTAGCATCCACGAACCCCAACCAAAGTGGCAAAAAATCTAATCCAGGTAAGGAGCACAACAAGCCAAAAATAAAAAAGAAACAAAGCCTAGTAAGACAAACTACAAGCCATCCATCAAGAATTGCAGCAATACTACATGGACACCACCAAAGCCAACACCAAAAGAGAGGATACATGGGCATTGATTCAAGCTCAGAAACATATTCAGAGGTCATTTGCGGGATAAGGTAATCTGGTGTTATCCATATTAAAAATATTTAGAGGGCATTGATTCAAGCTCATAAAATTTAGTAAAGTAGCTACCAACATGCTTGAGATACATGGGCAACTACAGTAAACTATCTAGTTAGCTACCAGCACACATCCAAGAGATGGACAACTGTAATAAAGCAGCTATCGACATCCAAGGAATATATGAGCAACTATCTAAATTTCAGATTTCAAAATCATGAGCATCATAGCTATCATCATCAATCTCCCTCTAATATTTACAAAAATTTGCACTTTTGAAAATATAACTATAATCAAAACATCTAAAAAAATGTCTACTAAATAAAGAACTGCAAGTTCGGAAATTAGAAAGACTTTAAATGTCAAATAGAAACCACATAAGGCCTACTATGTAAATATAAATTCTATTAAAGAAAACATGTAAAATCAAATCTTCATCTTCATCCTCTTCTCCATTACGCTATCTGTAGAGGACCTATGGGCATCTCAATCTATTCATCTTCATCCTCTTCCTAATAAATATACAATATAGAATAATATTAATGTCATTAAAAATACTGTGAATCTGTGATAATAATGAAAAAAATATTAAATTATAAACTAAATACCTTGATTCTCCCTTTCAAGCCATAATGAGAGCGAACCCAGTTAGAGCCACATATTAGAGCTTGAATAGTTTCAACTCCAAGCTTTGAGCGATAAGTATCAACAACTCTCTCTCTTGCACTGAAGGTCGACTCAGAAGCAACTGTGTTAATTGGAATAGATAAAATATCAACTGCCATTCTTGAGAGTATACGATATTTTAGATGGTTGTTTTTCCACCAAACAATCACATCAAAACTACGACCTTCTGGATTTATCTCTAACCCATCTTCAAGATAGTTATCTAGATCTGATTTTGTGGGTCTTCTACTTGATTTCTCTAATAGATAAGCAATAAAGTCATGCCAACCACTATATTTTCTTGTAAGAGTATCCTGGGTTGACTTGCTACTGCTGCCTGTGCTACTTTCACCTCTAAATGTTCCACTACTTGTAGTTTCAGTTTCTGGTTCAAGGCATTCAACATATTCTTCATATAACTCATATAGTAAAGTACGAACATATGCAATATTTCGATTGCTTTCATCTCCTTCATAGATCATAGGGTATGCAAACTCAATGACAACAAATTTCATTCTTGGGTCCATAGCTGCACCAAATGCCATCAGTAGGTTACATTCACCCCAATATTTTTCAAAATTTTCTTTTATTTTTCTAGTCATGTACTTGATGAAGTCATCAGAAGATAGCGCACTATCATTCAGTACTTTCTTTATAGTATAAATTTGTGAGAGAAATAAATTGGATGTTGGGTATTCAGTGCCTGAAATGATATTGGTTGCCTCAATAAAAAAATCCAGAATATCACAAACCTTTTCTATTTTATTCCATTCATCCTTTGTAGGGCAGTTACAATATGTAATCTCCCTCTCACTGTATGAAAAGAAAGCTTCTTTTAGTTGAAGTGCAACAACCAACATATTATATGTTGAATTTCAATGTTGACGGTCCATGATAAGCTTTCTTATTGGTAGTTGTAAGCTTGCAACAACAGAATTTTATAAGTCTACCTTCTAAAGCATTGATAAAACTAACAGTATCACAGATTTTCTCAACAACAAATTCTATACATTTAACCACATCCTTCACCATTAAATTCAAAATATGTGCACAACAACGTACATGAAATAGCCTTCCACCAAAGAATAATTTCTTTCTTATCCGTAAACCATCTTTTAATAACTTGATAGCCCGATCATTATTTGATGCATTGTCAACTAATAAGATAAATATTTTATTCTCAAGACCCCACTCAGTTAGTACCTTATAGAATGTGTCAACAATTTCAGAAGCGGTATGTGGAGGTGGTAGATGTAAAAAACTAAGAACTCTTTTTTGCAATTTCCAATTTGAGTCCACATAATGTGCAGT
The DNA here is from genome assembly GCA_021442155.1 of Cymbidium sinense. NCBI lineage: Eukaryota > Viridiplantae > Streptophyta > Magnoliopsida > Asparagales > Orchidaceae > Cymbidium > Cymbidium sinense. The sequence continues at coordinate 3,388,354 of CM038228.1, read as the reverse complement.
GACAGCCATATAAGATATTCGTTGATTCTTCGATTTCCAAATATCAGTAGTGAAACTCACTCTATTTATACTATTCAATGTGTTATTTAATTTTCTTTCCTCTTATTCATATACTAGCATCACATTAGCACGAGCAGTTGTTCTAGAAAATTTAGAGAAGTATGGTGACATGGACTTCAGAACAAGATTAAATCCAAATTCCTCCACAATCGAAAATGGTTTTTCATTAATCAAAATATAATGAGCAATCATCTCCCTAACTTTTGTTTGATCAAACTTAAAAGTTGCCGAAGTTAATCCCTCATGATTTATTTCCAATGAACTGTCATAATCTTTTGGCTGGAACTGTAAAATTTTTTGCTTTGTTAATGTGCGCACTCTAGCCGCACATCGATCTAAGTGTCTCCTAAATTGTGTAGTTGCACCAGTATTACCTATAACAAGCTTTTTCTTGCAATGACAACATTCCCCTTTTTTCTGGCCATCAAGAAGAACAACTTCTTTAAACTCCTCCCAAACACGTGATGTTTTTTTTCTTTTTCTTAATTCAATTGAATTTTTAACATCAACTTCATCATCACCCTTGTCAACCAAATCATTAATAATATCATTCTCCCCCTCATAATTATTACTATCTACATTGCTATTATGCTCCTCAATACCAATTTAGACACCCACAACTGGGTTATCACTGTTTACATCCAATAACTCATCCTCTCTAAGTGGTGGTGTTGCCATTTTTAATCTAAAACAAAAACAATAAATGACAACTCAATGAATGAAGAAGATAATTGATTTATTAAATATTAAAAAATTTAAAAATACCAAATTGCTTACATATTTGCACTTTGTAACAATCAAAACCCAATACTGTCTTTTATCCAAGCATAAATACTCACAATAACCACGTAATTCCTTTGCAAGCCAACCACGTAAAATCATTTCATTGTCAGCAAATATAAGTAAGAGTGGCATATGTTGTGTTTGATATATAATCAAGATTCAAGAGTGGCATAGGTTATGTTCGATTTTCTCCCCAACTATAACTTGTATTTCTTAGAAGAATACATGAAGCTTTTGGAAAGTAATATAAAACCCATGATAAGAGCAATGTCATGGTCTACGTGTAACTAAAATAATATTATCCAAGCCTCAAAGGTCGAACGATTACCCTAAAATAATATTATTCATGATAAGAGCAATGTCATGATTATTATTATTATTCCATCAACTTATTAAATCGGCATCATCACCATTCTCATGCTACATAGCTTTAGAATTCCAACGTGAAGAATTCCGGATAAAGAATTCCTTTAGAAATAGAATGCCCGGTGAGAATAATAGAATGCCGCCTTTAGAATTAGTAAGGAAACCTTTTTTTCTAGGTTTACAATTTGCTTTCTATTATCAAGATTCAAGACTCAAGAGTATAAAGAACATACACACGCCAAAGTTACCAACCCAACATAAAAATTAATTCCGCTATTACAACATCATCAAATCTGAATTAACATCAAAATCGAGCATACTCATTACACACCAAATATGAAAGATCACACATACGATACACACTACACAACATAAGCCAAAATGTAAGACACATAGTAGTTGAATGCCCAATAGAGGATAAACACACTGAACCGAAGTTACTGAACCACAATAAAATTGATTTCCGTTGTTGAACAACAGTTACAACATCATCAAATCCAAATAATCATCACAACCGAACATAGCCATTACTCATTAGACACCTAATCCAAAAGAACATCAAAACCGAAGATAGATATCACACACCTAATCCTAATCATCATCAAATCGAAATACTCGATGTGAGCATAAAGAAAATGAACCTGACCAACCAAGATCAAGTCGATCTTGCTATCGACTCGTCTGCACCCCTACCGTCCAACACTCCAACGTGATCGGGGAAGATGAGGGAACTCAGATGTGAGAGTGGGTCGAGAGAGATGTCGAGTGAGAGAAGCGAGCCGTGGGTGAGAAAGGAGAGAGTCGAGACTTCGAGCGTGAGGTGATTGAAGAGAGGCGGAGCAGAGGCGAAGCGAGACTCGAGAGGCTTGAATTGGCGACTAGGCAGACTGCGAGTCGGTAAGCGACCAAAGGATATAACTTCGAGTCACGGATTGCGGAATGGAATGCGTAATATCCCGAAATATGAGCGACTCGACGAGTAGTATCCAGCCTCTTTTACTCGAGCTCGAGCTCGTTAAATGACTCGATCGTTCCTTTTGGGAGCAGACGGGACTCGATTTGAGCGAAACGAGCGGTTATCAAGTCGATCGAGCGACTCACGTAAGCTTCGACTTCGGTTGCACCCAACCGCCACCATTCGTCTTACTCACCATCGGTCACATGGTCACGCGCCATCAGTCGGATCCCTAAATAGCTCATATTTATATGAAGTGTTTATAGTCAAATCGAGCGTCTTGACGAGTCGGATCTAACAAGCCTAAGATTTCGTAATTTTGACTTCATTTGAGCATTCAAATACTTCAAATACATGAGCTGATTGAAAGAATCATTTTGAGCCGCCCAATGTAGTGGTTTGGATTTTGCCTGTATTTATAGAATGTCACTCCTATAATTTATAAATAGCCTCTTATTCTTCACATGAGGGACGGCTAAAAGAGAGGAGCTCAGAGACTCGAAGAATCTCAAACATAATCAGCCGTATCGCCGGATCATCGTCGACCACCGCCGGCCGTCGTAACCACCGGCTTCTGCGTGGGCCACCATTGTCCACCACTGCTCGGTCGCCGTGCCGCCAGATCCGCCGACCGCTATGCCGGTCCCCTTCGCTCGGTCCGCTGCCGCCGTGTCGGCCACTACCGCCGACCCTGGCTGGCGACCGCCGTCGACCACTGCCATCGGCGTCGTTCGCCACATGGCGTTGCCGCATCGCCGCCTCCTCGATCATCGCGTGTCGTCGGTCCGCCGCCATTGGCCCTGCGCCGGTCAGATCCGCCGCCACCCGGTGACCCAGTCGGCCACCAGCAGTCATCGCCGGAATGATCATCGGATCATCAAGCCGCCATATCGACCACCACTTTTGGTCATCGGCCGCCCGGTCTGCTATGCTACCACGATAGTCGCTGGATCACGCTCAGGTTTCACCATTGCCACCTGCTACCAACCTCCACCTGATCATCTTTTGATAGTTTTCGTCGGATCATCAGACTACCACCTCAAGTAAGGTCTTCGTCGCTAATCTAACAAAATTTGTCACAAAACTTATTCTTGTAAGCTATCTTTCTCTAACTTTGGAGAAAGGATAATAACTGTAACAGAAGCTGATATAGTGAAATTATTTCTAAGTGGGTTAGGCCTCGTGATTTTTCCTTTTTTGGGTTTTTCACGTAAAAATCTTGAGGTCTCTCAAATTCTTTTGCTGTGTGTGTGAAACTTTTATGCAACGCTAAGACATCGAATTCTCCTACTCTACCGACCCAAATCTTCCTGCACACAACAAATTTTTTGATAATATTTATTACTTAATCAATGGATGTTGTAGCTAAAGACATCTTATATTTATGACATGTCTACTTATATTATGTATGTGCTCCTTAGTCAGCCTACCAAAAATGCGAAGTTAGATCTTCATTTCAAGACCCAGCAAGCGTCGAGCACTTTCCAAAGTGCACTGCCAATTTCGACAAGCACCCAAGCGCTCAATGATATGAAATAATTAAGTTATAGTGCGCTTACGAATCTGGTCTGAAAGTTAGAAGAGAAGACATTACGTGACGTTGCTCACTTTGACCTGAAGATACATGATCTGATCAATAGCGAAGTCCAAGTTTTCACCTAATGGGGCACTAATAGCGACCGATGTTCATAGCAATTGGTTCACTTTTGGGCAATGAGGCAACTGGGCAAAAGCGTATCGCTCAATTCCTCTTCACTCAGCTATAACTTAAATCAGCCTTAGTTGTATCGAACTGACTACATAGTTCATGACCATGCTTGATTTACTAGTAAATTTTTCTACTATTGTTGTGACTATTAATATGTAGAGAATACTTAGCAAGTCCATAAAATTCACCACTTAAAATTGTTATTATCAAATCAAATACGGAGTTACATTTAGATGTATGCCTAACAGTTATCATTTTTATTCTTATTTTTCTTAAATCTATATATAATAAGTTTTCCTATATATATATATATAATGTATATATATTGGAACTATGTATGAAGGTATATTACAACATTAGAAGTAATCAAAATCATTGAGCCTCTATTAAATCTATGGAAGGTCATTATTTATTATAATTAAAAATATTAATTCATTTTTAAATATCTTAATCCAATCCAAATAAAAAATGTATTTATTTAACAAAAATGAATTATATTTTAATTCACTTTCTTTCTCAGGGCATTCATATAAATTAAAAAACCTCATAAGTTCCTATAAATCAAATCAGATCGATTGGTTCAATCAATTTGATTATGAAATAGGTAGATGATCGATCGATCTAGAGCACAAAAAAAGCTCATTGTTGTGACAACTTTGTTTACTCGTTAAGTAAAGTATCAGTCGAATACAAACAACTATTTTAGGCTCGATATATAAACGAGCCGAACATGAACAATCTTTTGTTCGTTCGTGTTCGGCTCGATTTGGCTCGAAACAAATAAATATTTATAAATAATTATATAAAATTATATAATATATATTTTTTATCATTAAATTATTTATTAATTAATTTATATTTACATGACTAATTAATTTAATTAATTATATTTAAATTAAATAAATTTAGACATATTATAACAATTAAAATTAATTTAATGATTTGGATGAAATCAGAATCATTAAAATTCTCTATTGTTGAAATGAACGGTTCAAATTTGAGGAGATTTTCTATTAAGTCTTAACTCTTAACCTAATTCCTAAACCCTAACTATTTAAGCTTACGAGATGGCCGACGGGTCACATTTTACTGTTTACGGCTCGCACTCTTCGTCTCTTGGTCTCTTTGACGACTTTGACTGTTGGCTGTTGTCCTATTGCTACTACCGCTATCCCAATCTCCTTCCTTCCTGGGCCTCCTCTATGGCTCTACGACTATGAGAGCACGAGCACTTGCTATTCTTGCGAGTTACGACGCTCTAATCCATGGGTAGAGCCGATTAGCCAAATCACCGATTACGAAACCTATTTTTCTAATTTCTACGGTTCAGTATCGTTTATTACTTTTTAGTTTCTTCATCTTTTGCCTAACTTCTTGAGTTGCTAAAGCGCCTGAGTTCTAGATGACTCAAAAATGCTAATGTGCTATTGAAATTTCCCGAATATCTGATTTCTAGTGTTTGGTTTCTTGTTGGAATGTGCAATGAAATGTTGAAGTGCATCTTCTCTGTTTGATTTTGTAATGTCGTGCATATTTTGGTGTTTAGGGTTTACTATTTATATGTATCTGCTGTAGTATTCTGATTTCAGTTTCTGGTGTAGTATTTATAAATGAAACAACAAATAAAATGAAAGTTGCAGTCAAAAAAATAATTGAAACATACCCAACTAAATAAGATATATAAGCAGCCATTTTATCAAGCGAAGTTGTATCTCATATTAAAAAAGATTTAACATCACAGCTCTTTAAAAATCACAAATATGAAGTCTTAATGTAGTCATAATGGTGTAGCCCGATTGATATATAAATAGTGTCAAATGGTCCTCATGAATGAAGAATCGAGAGAACAGCAAGTAGTCATATCTCAAAATAGCTGCAAGTAGACAAGTAGTCATATCTCATAATAACTGCAAGATATACTCATATTCCTTAATGGATTCATAATGGAGCCCATTCCATATTACTGCTTAATACTTTTTTGGCTAATAATTACTTGCAGCTATTTTAAGATTTCTAATTGTTCTCTCCAGAATCTTCATTCACGAGGACCATTTTGTACTATTTATATAGCAAGTGTCAAGTGAGCTACAAGCCTACACCATTATGAATCCATTAAGGTATATGAGTATATCTTGCAGTTATTATGAGATACTTGTCTACTTACTGCGAGATATAACTACTTGCTGTTCTCTTCAGATTCTTCATTCATGAGGACCATTTGATACTATTTATATAGCAATCGGGCTACACCATTATGACTACATTAAGACTTCAAAGTTGTGGTTTTTAAAAGACTGTGATGTTAACTCTTTTTTAATATGAGATACAACTTAGCTTGATAAAATGACTGCTTATATATCTTGTTTAGTTGGACTTGGGTCTGTTTCAATTATTTTTTGACTGCAGCTTTTATTTTATTTGCTGTTTCATTTATAAATACTACACCAGAAACTAAAATTAGAGTACTACACCTGTGATGTTAAACCAATTTTAAAATGAGATGCAACTTAGCTTGATAAAATGACTGCTTAGTTCATCAATACTGCACTTAGTCTTAACTTCAATATTACTACATTTGATTTTATGTTGAATATTTTGGATTCATGGGGTTTTTAATAATTTGATAGCAGTCATCAAGTCAAGCTATGATGGCCTCATTAATTAGCTGATATTTTGTGATGTTAAACCTTTTTTAATATGAGAAACTGAGATGCAAATTAGTGTTGAATAAGTTGGTTTTATCATTTCTGGGTATTTAAAGAATTTAAGCAGTCATCGAGCTATGAAGGCATCATTGAATAGCTGATAAAGTCTTAGGAGGGATTCCTCCAGCACTTGTGAATTTTACATATTAAGCATACAAAGTCAACTTAAACATGAAGCATGAGGCTTTTCTTCTTGATCCCAGCAAAGCAGAACAAAATTAAATGTGAAGCCATTTACAAAACAACCTATTTTATTTGTTATTTTATTGTGTTTTTATTTTTACCTTATCAAATAAGTTGGTTTTATCAAAAATTTTAAATTGAGCTCATTTTATAATTAAATCAGCCATCAATATTAGTGAGCTGTGAGCTTATTTTACTGCATAATACTATTTGACTATCTTTGTTGTTATTTTGAGATCAATCTACTTGCTATTTTCTCCTGTTTTCTTAGTCGTGAGGGAGAAACTCCACATGAAATATATACACACACAATGTCATCAAATTTCAGGCACTTTATAAATTGGCAAGTTAATGTTTTATTACAAAGAAATCAAATTCTCCATGATACATGCAGCCTAAAAATACTTACAGTTATTATGAGATATGACTATTTACTGTTCTCTCCAGATTCTTCAGATTATTGAATTTGACTACATGCAGGTTATTGCTTTCATTTTATTTGTTGTTTCATTGTATTTTGGTCCTTAGTTTATCAATACTATTCTTAATTTTATGCTGAATTGTTAAGAGTTCTGGTGTTTAATGGGCTGTGATGTTAAATCTTTTTTAATATGAGATGAAACTTAGCTTGCTAAAATGACTGCTTATATATCTTATTTAGTTGGGTCTGTTTCAATTAATTTTTTGCTGCAGCTTTCATATTATTTGTTGTTTCATTATATTTTGGTTCTTAGTTTATCAATATTCAATACTACTCTTGGTTTTATGCTGAATTGCTTAAATTTAAGGTTTTTAATGGGCTGTGATGTTAAATCTTTTTTTAATATGAGATGCAACTTAACTTGATAAAATGACTGCTTATATATCTCGTTTAATTGAATCTATTTCAATTATTTTTTGGCTATAGCTTTTATTTTATTTGATGTTTCAATGTATTTTGGTCCTTGATAAAATGGTTGCTTTCATTTTATTTGTTGTTTCATTGTATTTTGGATTTGTGTTCTTTAAGAATTTAAGCAGCCATGACTCATCAAGCTATGATGACATCATTGATTATTTGATATAAAATTTCAAGCTAAGCTTATTCAATAATTATATAACATAATTTTTTTTAGTTTTGTTTATATAGTGCAGCAAGAAGTATTCAAATATAAAGAGGCAAAGAGCAGATCTTATGTGGCAAACTTGATGACTTCTGCAGAGTGAATAATCAAGCCAAGATTATCAAGATTATTTCGAGTTTGAAAGATGTTAAAGTTTTATTTTGTTTTGTATAAATGTATGATTGGATTGTACTCATTTATTTATTTGTTTTTAGTTTTTTAATTTTTTGTTTACTCAATCATATTCAAATGTAGTAAATCATATTTATAGTAATGTAATTTTTGTTAATAATAAATTATGTTATTACATCATATTCTGATATTCAATTGTAATTTTGCTTTATGTAATTTTGTTTATAATAAAATTATTTTTAAAAGATCATTTTTATTATTAGTCCTCCACACTCCACAATTTATAAATAAATAACTATAAAGCTGCATTTTTGTATTAAAATTTTTTTAATTAAATTAATATTTTTTAAATATTAAAATAAATAAAAAATCCTTAATGAGCCAATTCTAGCCGAACATGAGCTGTAGAACATGAACAAATTCATGAGCCGAACACGAATAACTGTTAACGAACACGAGCCGATATTAAACAAAAAAATTTCTTAATGAGCCGAACACGAACAAGTACCAAGCTCGCTCAAGCTTGACTTGTTTACGCCCCTAATCTTATCAATCGATAAAAATCAGCCTAAACCATAAATCGGATCAATGAATTGATCCCAATTATATAAACTTGTCTAATTCAAATTAAACCCTTTTTCTCATCTTTAGTTCTCAATCAAATAGTTAAAATTTTACTTATAAAATTTTTATTTTATTTAATATAATATTTTAATAAAATATTTTTAAAATAAATCTTAAAAATCTTTAAAAATATATATTATTATTAATATAAGCTTAGTTAAATTAATTCATGACATACCCATAAAGCCCCACCACAATTACATTACAAGCTCATTCTTTAATCTCTCTTTTCTTTATATATAAAGATGACAACACTAACTCTCTTTTACTAACTCTCTTTTATGAAGTGGGATTAAAATTTTTTGAATATGTTGAAACTTAAGTTGAGATAAAGAATGAGTTATTTGAACTATATGATTTGAGTTTTAGGAATATTGAATAGAATTTGAGATATAAGGATATTGGAATAGCATTTTAATTTTTTTAACTGTATACTATTATTATATATTATATTTTATAATATAAAAAATATTTTAAATATAAAATTTAAAATAACATTTTATAAATATTTTACATATTGTATTTTTATTATTATCTACATTTTATAAATTTTTAAAATAAAATTTTATATTATAAACTATAAATTATATATATAAATACACACACTTATAATAGGTTAAAGAGCTTTATATTGATTTCTAAATTTATAATTATTGAAAATATTATTTATATATATACTCAATTTCTTTTTTATTATATAATTAGCATATTTTTATAGTATTAAATTATTAAAAAAATATTTAATAATTTTAATATTTATTATATTATCTAGTTCAATTCTTGTCAAACCATTTAACCTTAAACTTCACCTTCTTTTGAATCTTTCCCTAATACAACTTTCGCAACCTTGTTTATCCCCTATCATTCTCAAAATAGGGTTTTCTTAAATTTTATTAATTTATTATGGTTTTAATAAATAGTTATTTTATTTTTTAAAAATAAAACTATAATAAACATAACATCTACCTAATCTACCTAATATATTTAATCAATTTACTATTTTTTAATTAATTTTGTCATGGTTAATGTAATGATTAAATTTAAAAAACTTGTACTCATCTAATTATTAAACGGCTGAAGCTAATTTATATTTTATTTTAAAAATTTTAGCTTTAATTATACTAATATGTACGACCGTTTATAAATATTTTAAGGTAACAAACTAATCGTTGTTTAAAATTAATTTAAAATTTTAATTTAACCATTAAATTTAATTTTATAGAATTTTGAAGGAGAATTCCACACATGCCATAAATTTTAATATATCTATATTTCTAATATTTAAATTTTAATATTTAATTATATAACATTCAAATCCTTACATAAAAAAATAACTATTATTAACTTTTTAAAGGACATACACATTTCCATGATTATATTTTGATAAAATGGTGACAATAAAATATTTTGTTGAGGTGACGGTAATAAAATGTAGGGGGATTTACATACATACCACTCAATTCTTATGCATTTACATATTTCAAATTTTAATTTTACTTAAATAGCACTTAAATCTTTATTATTACATCAAAATACCACTGGTTACTTTTTCCAAGTGAAATGCACCTTTTTTAGCATGAAAGTCTTAGTTTGTAAATATTCAAGTGAAATATGTAAATGCAGAATTATGTATGTATTTCCTAAAATGTAATGTATGTAAATATCAAAATTTAGAACCTGTTACTATTGGATTGATGAAGAAGAAATTGTTTCTGAGATAGAAGGAAGGCGTCACGATTGGGGAGGGAGGCTATTTCAATTCACATAAGGCAGATGATATCTTCAAAGATATCCATGGTCGAGGAGGTCGAGGGAGAGAAGAAGGTAGATGACGGCGATGACAAGGTCAAGGGTTTCATGGGCATGGAAGAGGAAGCGAGGGTAAAGTAGCTGAGGGTGTCGTAGCCGAATTTCATCACCCCATCACTGAAGATACAAAAAAAAGATAACAAAACTTTGGTTAGTGACGAGGTTACGAATTTGGCTAAAATTTCAAATTACTCCTAATTAAAACATTAATTAGCTAAGATACGGGAAAAAACTGAAAAATGGGCAACTGGCGTTAACATGATAGTCACGTCAATGATAATTGCCCGTTGAATTGGCAACTGGATCATGCTATATTCGGGTGACGGCCCCTCCCAATTATTTCCTTGTTTCCTTGACTTGCTCAAAATCTCTCTTCCGCCGATCTTGCAGCCGAGCCTCCGGCCAAGGAGGAGGTCTCCACTGAAAGGAGGTTGCCAGTGTAGGGACCACATTTTATGATTTTTTGTCCGTCAATTTAGGTATTTTAACCCTAAATGCTAAATTTGTATTAGATCTTATTATATATGATTTTATTTTGTATGATTCGCTTATTTAGTTTTATTGTTAGGGTAGATTGAGATTATAGTACCTTTGTTTGATTAGATTTGTGTATTTTGTGAATGTATATGAGGTTTAGGGCTTATGTTAGTGTTTTTTTTATTATTTAGATGTTATATACGGTTTTATTTTGTATGATGAGCTTATTTAGTTTTATTATTAGGGTAGATTGAGATTATAGTACATTTGTTTTATTAGATTTGTGTATTTTGTGAATGCATATAAGATTTAGGACTTATGTTAGTTTTTTTTAATTGGATGTTATATATAATTTTATTTTGTATGATGAGCTTATTTAGTTTTATTGTTAGTTTAGATTGAGATTATAGTATCTTTGTTTCATTAGATTTGTGTATTTTGTGAATACATATGAGATTTAGGGCAAATGTTAGTGTTTTTTTTATTATTTGGATGTTATATATGATTTTATTTTGAATGATGAGCTTATTTAGTTTTATTGTTAGGGGGTAGGTTGAGATTATAGTGCCTTTGTTTCATTAGATTTGTGTATTTTGTGAATGCATATGAGATTTAGGGTTTATGTTAGTATTTTTTTTATTATTTGGCCCTAAACTAAACTAAATAAAATAAAATAAACCTAAAAATAAAAAATCTAAATAAAATAAAAACTAAGTGTAAAATAAAAATAAAATAAATCTAAAATAAAATAAAATAAAAACCTAAACCTAAAAAATAAACCTAAAAATAAATAAAAATAAAACCTAAACACTAAACTAAAAAAAAACCTAAACTTAAAATAAAAATAAAATAAATAAAATAAAATAAACCTAAACCTAAACTAAAATAAACTAAACTAAAATAACCCTAAACCCTAAATCCTAAACCAAAACCCTAAACCCTAAACCAAAATCCTAAACTAACCCTAAATCTTAAACTCTAGGTTTGCAAATTTTGTGAATGCATATGAGATTTAGGGTTTATGTTAGGATTTAGTTATTATTTTGAGGTTATAATTATTCTTATTGAAAATGTAAGTTTAGTTGTGAAGAGATATCGATATGGGATTTGCAAAATAAAGCTTTTGAATTTGCAAAATAATTCCAAGTTAAATGCGAAAGTGTACATTCTCCTAAATTGAATTTTTTCTTTGACTAGGTGAGATAAAAGATTCTTGGTGTTTAGAATTGTTGTTAGTTAAAAATGAGTTCAGATACTATATGTATAGTTCTATATTATGGTGGCGAACTCAATGTAAGTGATGATTTCATTCAGACTTATATCGGTGGAAAAAATCATCTAATCTAGATCCCATGAAGGATTAAATTGATGGAGTTACATAAGAGAATTATGAGGTCATTGAAGTTAGATCCAGCAAAGTTCTATGTTAGTCTTACAAGTCATTTTCCTATTGGTGCTGGATTTATTGTAACTTACATTATTAACGATGAAGTCTATGAATCTGTAATCAATGCAGCATGCATGCAGCCTGTTGTAATTTTTGTTGAAGTTAAGGAACTGCAGTATAAAGAAAGGGAGGTAAAAAATATTAAGGAGTGCAGAGAGCTCCAATCAATATTGAGTATATCACACTAGCTTCTCAACTAACTACTCAAGTTGAAGCATACGGGTCTGCACCAACAGAACCTACTTATTTTGCTGGGACAAGTTCAGGTTTTATGGGTGACCTTGAAGATGATCACATAAATTTACTATCTTCTGAAGATGATGGATATTAAATTATGCCAACTATAACAAGTAGCGATGATGATGATAAGGATGGTATTGATGCAGAGCAGCCTGCTTTAAGGGCCATAGAACCATCTTTTAGGGTTAGAGACCTAAGCAGGGACTACTCAGCTATAACAAGTCACACTGAAGAGCGCTTGTTATCTAACAATGAGTACATGCGTAGTGCTAAAATAGCTAGAGAATGAGATGAAAAGCTTACATTTGATGGGTTGTCAGATAAATCAACTTTTGAACAAGAAAATTGCATTCAAGATGAACTGCTAGAATGTATGTGCTTTCATGATAAGAAGTAGCTGCAGTTTGCTGTTCAAGATTGGTCTATCATAAATAATGTTGAATATGTGATATATGCTTCAAATAAAGTAAAGTTCACTGTATTGTGCAACCAACATGCTCACCAAACTACACCTTGCATGTGGCTTACATGCAAGCTCAAGTAAGAGATTGGGAGGTGCATGAAGAATTGACAGTATTGGCTCACATCATACATGTAGTCATTCAGTGCTCAATGTTGGACACATGCAATGTACATCATAGTTTATCAATTATTTTATTCAACTTACAGTTAGGCATCAACTAGATTTAAAGCCTAGAGAGATTATAGGTCATATCGAGTCCAAATTTAACATAAGTATGTTCTATATGAAAGCCTGGGATGCACATCATAAGGAAGTGAAGGTAATTTTTGGCAGTTGGGATGAATCTTATCGATCGTTAGAGAGATTCATGGGTGTTGTATGTTCAGTTATGCCAAGATAAGTATACCGAGTGCAATCAACATAATCAAATAGATTCCAACGATTGTTCTAATCATTCGAGCCTTCAATTACTGGTTGGAAATACTATCGCCTAGTTTTATGTATTGATGGGACTTTCCTCTTAGGTATGTATAGGGGGACTCTACTTAGCGTAGTTGGAATTGATCCCAACAACAGTTTATTTCCACTAGCCTTTGCAGTAGTGGAATCAGAAAGTATTGAGTCATGAGGTTGGTTTCTACGGACACTCCAAGACTTAATTCCAATGGTCTCTACAAGAGGTGATCTATGCCTCATATCTGACAGACACACAAGTCTTGTTTAGAGAAATATTACTGTGGGCTGCACGTCGCTTTTGCCTCAGACATTTGAAGGAGAATTTCAAAAATACTATTAGATAACTTGGAGTAGGAGATGTTGACTTCATATGCCAAAAAATATATGTCGTATGTAATACTGATGATATCTGTATTTTCAAAAGGTATATGACAGATATCAAGAACATAAACTAGATGGCCTACGATTGGCTTGTTTTAAGGGATGCACAGCAGTAATTTCTAACCCATGATGGTTCCTATAGATATGACATGATAATGACAAATGCAGCTGAATGCTTTAATGGAGCACTTAAGCAGTAATGTGGCTTGCTAATTCAGGTACTGATTACTATAATATACTATAATATTGCATCCCTATTCATGAAATGCCTTGAATTAGCAATAACACTAGCCAACCAACACGACTCCATATTTTCTCCACGTACTAAGGCAACTCTATAGAGTAATGAACGTGAGGCAAGGAGATTTCTTGAGCCAATACTAATAAACAGTAATGAGTATCAAGTATTTGATAGTGCCAGCAGAACCTAAAAGGCTGAGCTGTTACAAAACCATGTTTGTAGGTGTACATGTAGACAACCACAAGCTTATGACATTCCCTATCCTGACGTCATTTATGTGTTGGGGAAGCGACATCCGAGTCATGTGCAATATGTCTCGGCCTATTACACTTTGGAGTATTATAACAAAACTTACTAGGGAGAATTCCATGTCATCCCTGATTGTGATGAGTAGTCAGAACACATCATTGCTAGTAGCTACCCAAAGTACCATCCACCAAATATTAAGAGAAAGTCCGGTCAGCTACGTACAAATAGATTTATAAATACTATGGACGAGAATACTACAAGAAGTAACAGGGTTTGTAGTGTAAGCAAAAATATTGGGCACAACAGAACAACATGTCCACAAACTCGGCATCATAGAATATAATCTTGTTCAGGGTCTTGTCATTTATGGAACTTGTGCTATCTGCGTTAGTGTATCATGGCTAGTTGTTGTTTGTGTCTAAATTATTGCAGTATTAGTTATTACATTTGTGATAATTATTTGTGTTGTCCCTAAAATGGATGTTGTTAGATTGTAGTATATTATATTTAAACCACACAAGGATTTAAAAGTGTGTAAATTTTATAGTGTGTAAATCATTTGGATTGACTTTCTTAAACAAAGTTATTAGTCCAAATAGGCTTGCATGCTTTCAACATATACGTCTAAGCTATAAATCATTTGTGGTTTCCCTTAGAGCATATGGTGACATTCTTGTCTTTTCACTATTTGTTTCATATCTTTTACATGATTTGTATAAGGAGATCCACAAAAAGGTAATACTAATTTTTCCAATTCCAAGTCCACTATTAATGTAAGTAAATGACAGGTAGAATTCAAATTTAATGATGAGGTAATTGCATGTATAAAACTATAAGCCTTTCTATATGGATCTTAAAGAAATTAACTGTAAGAAAGTTGAGGACATATACTATTTTGCAAGGTATTGTGATTGATACTTACGAATTAGACATTTTGGGAAGCCTTTTATACCAAAATTTAATGTATATTTGAGCTTGTTTAATAAACTTACTAATAGTATCTCAAATTCCTCTCTTTTCATCCCCTCTTTGTAAATTTACATACAATACTTTATCAAATTGATCTACTCATTTTGTCAAAAGTTAACTTAAATGTAACGATTATGCCCAGTATTGATTGGGGATATCACCTATTTCTTATATCATGGGATAACATGCTTAATTATGATGATTCATGGATTAATTTGCAAGAGCACAATAATTTTTTTAGATTTGCATGAAAAATATTAAATATTTAATTTGATAATGTGGGATATTTTGAAGCTAAATATAATGATGCAAATCTATTTCTTGTCATAATATTCATGCTATAATCTTAGACTTTTACTTTGTACTGCTTATCATTATTTTTTACAATTGCTTCTTCATAGTTTTTACACTCATTCTTGTTATTCTTGTACTTGTCATTGCACCAATTTTGCTATAGCCATATTCTAGTTTTTCTTTATAGTTTTGCTCTTTTCATACTATAACAATATTATTGCATGTGTAATGCCTAAATTATTTTAGGAAGGATGTCT
The DNA here is from genome assembly GCA_021442155.1 of Cymbidium sinense. Taxonomy (NCBI): domain Eukaryota; kingdom Viridiplantae; phylum Streptophyta; class Magnoliopsida; order Asparagales; family Orchidaceae; genus Cymbidium; species Cymbidium sinense. Next base: position 3,372,452 of record CM038228.1, on the reverse strand, counting down.
GCCGAAGAAGCTGCTCGCCCTGCACGCAGGAGGCGAAGATGAGCAGAGGAGAGTGTTGTGGACTATGACCCTCCAATGGCTGAAGTTCACCCTAGGATAGTGACGCTATGTGGTAGGCACAGAGTAGCATATCCTGATTTGATAAAGTTTTTTTTATACAAGCTGCGTATATAGATTATTCCTATAATGTTGCATACTGAGCATATTTCTTTACTATGCAGGTTTTAGTGCTGGAGGTTGCATCTCATTTACTTATGTTCAGAGAATGACCAGTAAATTGTCCTTGATTTATGAGCGCTTTACGAGCAACTGGACTAGATTGTGTCTCCCAGATGCAGTACATTCACTTATATCACCACTTGCTCATAGCCTTTATGGAACGTTGGTCTTTGTAGACAAATAATTCTACTCGCCCATTGGAGAGATGATGATTACATTGCAGAATGTTGCTATAATTCTGAGTGTTTAGATAGATGACCCACCTATTATTGGCAGGATTATTGTTGGTGGAAGTAAGCGGTGAACATCTAGGCCAGATTGTTATGATGAGCTGATAGGAGCACATCTAGAGCCACATATTATCTACCATGATCCAATTCAGCTACAAATCACATCATAATTCCAAATGGGACAGGCGCATGCACAGACTTGCTTTCCCTTATGATGGTTGCGTTGGACATATTACAGGGATTCCTACTTAGATTTCCCTAAGCTTCAGTTTACTATGCATGTCAGAGCATACATACTTTTTGCTATTGGTTGTTTTCTTATGTCATAGACATCGGGCTCTGAGGTTCACTTGCAATATCTGCCATTACTAGAGGATGTCGATACATTTAAGAAGTTCTCATTGGGATCAACTGTGCTTGTTTATTTGTACAGGGAGCTACATGAGGCGACGAAGCCGAAGCATATGAATATGACTGGATGCTTACATTTACTACAGGTATGGGCATGGGAGCACATTTATGTAGGTAGACTTATGTTGCATATACCATACTGTACAAACATAGATGGTATGAGTGTCAGATGTCAATGGAATGAAGGATATATCCGAGAGATGACACCAGCCCACATCTGAGTCTACAAAGATGAACTAGATGGGCTGTTGTAGAGTCAGGTGTGTTGCATTATAAATTTATTTTCTGAGTCCATTATTGGATGTACACAACAAATCTAATATTCCTTTCAAACTATGCAGGTGATTTAGGAGCCATATGGACATCAGATCCATGTATGTGTAACAAATATATGCTTACAGGGTGACTAGATATGGCTAGCTAGAGTACCATTGATTAGCTGGAAATGAGTTGAGTGGTACCTACCCAATCGTGTGCTCGGATAGTTCGGCCTTCCACCTATGACTGATGTAGCATCAATAGATTCTACCTTCGTGCAAGTAGATGGTCGAGGGAAAGCAGATATGGATTGGATAGATAACCAAAAGACATACATTGCACAGTGGGAGAGCAGACATGATTTAGATGTGGTGGTAGATTCATCCCAGCAGGGCGGGGAGCCGACCATTAATTGATACATCAGATGATATCGGTCTTGGGCTTCACTCTACATGCTGAAAACACCGACAATTCCCCCAGACACTTATTACCCTTGAGCACCTAGAGACCTAAGAATGGTAATCTCATATTTGAAATAAAAATTATAGTTTTTTTATACATATTTGATCCTAACTAAATTTATTTCAATGCAGATGTTTACCTCACTTTTTGAGTGAGCTCTCAACTTTCTTATCATAGATCTAGGACTCTTGTAGACACTAAGATCTCATTAGTCTTAAGACACTTCTACTGATTAGGTGAACACTTAACATAATCCTAGAGACTTATAAGGATTAGCCATAGGAAGAGGTTATGCCATAGGGCTTTAGGAAGACTTGCCTACCCTATAGCCTTAAACCCAATCTTTGTTTCCTTCTTCCAAACCAAACCTCAAATTCAAATCCAAGATCATAAATCTAATCCCAAATCACATGATTGAAAACCATGATTAAATTAAAATTAAAAATATTTTCCTAATCCCTTTGATTTTATCTTATGGACTTAGCCATAATCAAATGCAAATCAACCCCAATTTAATTGATTTTCTCAAATATCAAATTCAATCTCAAATCAAAATCATCAAATCAAATTCCCAATTTTAGCCTTTTTAGCCAAACTCTTGAACCTGGCTAAATGATACCCAAATCAATTCAAAATTCATAGATTTCCTCATGATTCAATCATTCCTTCAATCATTGTTCTGAATATAAACACAATATACAATTATCAAACCAAATCTAAGTCAACCCAAGTAAAGCCTATGTTGACCTTTTTTCACTTAAAATTTTTATATGAACCAAAATCTATTTGACTCCAAACCAATTGTAATTAGATTTATATTTCTATCCTAGGCTCATATGTGAGTTCAATTAAACTTAAATCAAGCCATATCAAGATAATTGACCCACTTAGGTCCACTTAAGCCAAAGTGACCTAAAAGGCCTTTTAGAGCCAAGTTCTAGTCCAACCCAAATTGGATTGAACAAAGCCCATCCAAACCCCATAGCAAGATCAACAATCATCCTAGGGTGACCAACTACCTTAAATTGGGTCAAACCAAGTCAACTTGGTCCTTTGACCAAGTCAACCCTTTGCCCAAATGAAAACCAAACTAGCCAAAACCCACCATATACCAAATTGATTGAAACCATTGATTCAAACCAGTTCATAATCAATGGTTGAACAAGATCAAACCTCAATTGAGCCAAACCATGTCCAATTAGGCATTTGACCTAAGTTGACCCAAATCGGCCTAAAAAGTCGAAATGGGTTAAATCATGATGTGATCCAAATCAATTGCAACCAAAGGCTCAAGTTCATTCCAAATCACTTATTGAACTTGACCAAAGCCATGATTGAGCCCAATTTGACCAATTGCTCAACTTGACCCAATCTAGCCCAAATTGACCTAAAGGGTCAAATTAGCCAAAATCCAAATTAATCCTAAATTAAACCAAACCAAAGCCTACAATCATTTTTAATTAACCAATGGAACATGAACCAACACTTAACCCAACCCAATTTGATCAAATTGGTCAAATAGGTCAAATTGGTCAAATAGGTCAAATTGGTCAACTTAGCCCATTTGACCTATTTGAATCCAAATGAGCCAAAATCAAACCTAAACCAAATTAATCAAAACAACTTGAACCAAAACTCTTAAAAATATCATTTGAACCTAACCCCAGTCTTAGTTTGATCAAATTTGATCAATTGGTCAACCCAACCCAACCTAGCCCAAATGAGCCTATTTTGATCATATGAAGCCAAATCACCCAAAACCAACCTATGAGACCCTAGGACTTGGTCTAACCCAACCCAAACTAGTCCTAACTCATTGTCAAACCAGGACAAATCTATAGTGGCCCCCACCCAAGCAATGAGCCATTGGGCAAACCCTCTTTCCATTAGATCTTCACACCAATAAACAAAGTTGACTTCCCCATCACCATGACAGCCTCCAAGCACTCAAGTGAGGCTCCATCTGACCCGCCTAGCTCACCTAATGCCCCTAGGTTAGTCAAGGACTAATGGGAGTTCAACTCCTCCTCACTCAAGACAAATTGAGCACCCCATGGACAAAGCAAATGAGATCTTTGCACACTAGCCTTGGAGACTCCTCCTATAGCTCCCTCCACTCAAGTAGAGTAATGTGGAGTTGGACACAAACTATTCGATGCCCTGATGGAGGCTTGCCAGCTGAATCAAGCCAACCCATCCTGTCCATCCTTCATGTACATTTTCGGCCAAAACTCTCCCAATTCGAGCCGGATTAGTGACATTCAGCATTGTGTGAGTTCAAAAAAAGATTTCAAAACTTCTTAGAGCCATTCCAAGCCTTCTCAAAGCCTCACTCGATCAGATTTTCTATCTGTGTGCGAAACTGAAAATAGGGTAGCCTTCCTTCGATCAATACTCCTTCTCCGCTTAATTAAACCTTAATTCCTTTTACCAACCATCATCGTACATTGTCAAAGCTGAACGAATCATTTCCCAAGCTTCCAAGCTGCCAGAGATAGGAGTTCAACCAAGACCAATAGGCAAATAGGAGGATTTTTGCCTTGGGAGCAATCTACCTCAAATCAAAGCTCATACAGCTCAACATGACTTTGTTTCAACCAAACGAAGCTTCCTCAATCATTAGAGTTGCTGATCATAGGCTCCAGTGAGATAATTTTCAAAACTGAGTCTTGTATGGAAATTGGTTATTTTTTTTAAAGAGAAGCTACATTTGAACCCATCCTAGCCATTGGATTTGTGTGGATCCTTCGCATGAAGGTGTGGGTTGAGTTGGGAGTGGATCCGAGCTCGGGTGAGCTCGGATTGAGCGATCCATGGCAGACGGGCTCCATCACCCGTCGCTCGTAGGAGATAGATCATGAGTCATCCGTTTTGCATGATTGGAATGAATGGCTCTGATTAGATCACACATTAGATCCTCTCTTTTCTCCACTTTATCATGGGATCTGATCGTGGCCATTCGATCTTAGATCTGATGGTCCACGGGAAAGCGCTTTTGCTGCCATTTGAGTCACCATGGCGATGTGATAACTTAAATATTCAATCCCATCACACCACGTGAAAAGTGCGCCGCGTCAGTCGCCACGTGGCCCGATGAGATTAAGGCTTTAATTAGGCTTAATTAATCTATTTTTAAGGCTAAAACTGCTAAAAGTCATAACTAATCCTAGAAAAATTTAAAAAATACAAATGAGGGCTCCTTTTGAAGATATTTCAGAGTAGAATCTAGAAAAATTATTATTAATTAATTTTGAACAATGATTTTGGCTTAATTAAGTTTAAATTAAAAGTTTAATTAGCTTAATTATTCCTTAATTAATCACCCAATTAATCTCAAATTTTTTGTGGATGTTTAGGAGGATGGCCTCTACCTCCCTTATTTTTCTAGGATTTTATTATTTTCTTAATTAGTGAAATTAATTGATTAAGCCTTAATCACTCTCTTAATTTAATTAGTAATAATTAGTGAATGAATAGAGACTTAATTAATTATTTAGGCCTAATTACCTTTATTGAACAGTAAGGGATCTTAGGGAATGTGAAGGGAATATTTTTTCTAATTCATTTCTTAAGTTTTCTTTACTTTTTGGAATCAAATTAATTAATGATTAATGAGGTAATTAATTGCTTAATTAATTAATTAATTAATCTTCAAGATAAAATCAAAGCTAAAGTGATAAAAAATAGGACTTAGGGATTGAGATTAAGGCCTCTTTCTTGATTTCTTTCATTAAGTTAATTTCATTTTATTAATTGAACATGCTTAATGCTTAACCAAATGGATTAATGAGCTTAATTAACTCAATCTAAAATCTAATTCACATATAATCACCTTTAATCAATTTTGGGTAGCCCCTTTAGATGTTTAATAGTCTAAAGAAATTTATTGAAATTATGGTTAGCTTACATGTGTAAGAAAACCATAAGAGTAATTAATTAATTCCCTTAAGCCTAATTAACTATTAATCATGAGCCAATTACATTAGGCCCATTTCATTTCTTAAGAGCATTTCCAATTTACTTTTCATGTGGTTGCATATCATATTGGCTCATTATTAATTAGTTAATTAACTTAAGGTGACATAGGTAAGGGTTATTTAATTGAGTTAATTCATACCCTAACCTAATTAAGACATAAAATCAACCTAATTGCTCTTCATTAAACCAAATTAACTCATACATGGGGATGAGATTAGGATTAGAAAACCTCTTTCACATTCTTTAACCCAAATAAAACATAAGGATCAAAAATGGCTTTAAAGAAACTTTGGTTTACCTTAAATGAATTTATTTAATATGATTGTCCTTAGGGTTTAGTTGAAATTGAATGAAATCACATGCTTGTGCTGTTTTATTTCTTTCCAATCATGCTAAATGTTATATGTCATATGATTCATGCATTCATGTCTTTCAAATTTATTAAATAAAAATGATTTCCTTTATGTTAATTTGCATGTGTTGGCTTAATTAAAAATATGTATGGCTAGTATCACTATTAAATCTCAAATATATTTTCAAAAGTTTATTAATGAATGAATATACAAATATATTATAATTTTAGTTATATATACATAGGAAATGCAAGTGAATATAAATTTAGTGTATGAAATAAAGTCTCTTCCTTACATTCATGTGTAGGTTTGTATAAGTAAGAATGTTAGCATTATATTGATGCGGACACTAGACTATTAAGGAGGTTTTCTGATTCCCTGGTAGAATAAAGCTTTAATTCATTTACACAAAATAAATCAATCAAATCAAAATATAATTTGTTGCATGACTTTCTATTCTTGTAGTTGTTTATACATCCAAATGTATCTAAGGATAGTGGGCATATTAGTTTGGACATTCCAGGGATGCACAACTTTAAGTAGCCCCAAGGAGGTTCCTACTTCGTTCCCTTGGTATAGAATAATGATGATGTACTTGCTTAAAACTTTTATACATGTGGATGTGTATTGAGCTAATGAATGAAACCCCTTTTTTCTATTAAAAAGACATGCATTCATACTTTGTTTAGTTGGTTGAGTTGATTAGTCATGGGATTTAAGGCTCTTTCCTTATGTTTTTGCATAATAATTTAGATAGAGCTTTAAATTAATATGACAAAATAATTCAACCAAATGAAATATTAATTCTAAATACACTTACTCACATTCATCATTTAAGTGTGCTAAGACATAAATTGTATGTATAGCTATGCTTAAGATTTAATCATATGCATGATATGAATGATGGAAAGAAATGAACAAACATGATTCATTCCAACTAATCTTAAGATGCCTTTCTTATTGAATGAGTTTATTTAAAATAAACCTAAACTTAGGACTAATTAAAACATGTAATAAGTCATTCACTAAAGGGAATTGATTAATTAACTTGCTTTATATGTGACTTAAGGTATGGATAAAATAGAGTGATCCTTTCTCTTCATAACACTTAGTTATTAAATGTATGTTAAGTAAAACAAAAGAAAACATTAAGTAAAATTTGCAAATCAATTAAATCAATTAAAGTGAAACCACCCTTTATAATTAAATGTCATTCATACTTAGAAAATCTTAACTCTAAAGCCTAGTTAGGACATACCACACAAGCTTTAACACACATATTAGATTAAGTCACCACTTCTAGTTTTATGTTAGGGTGATGTATGGTTTGATGTATGCTTGCTTTGTGATGTACTGTTGTAGACTGGATGTTAGGGTGTATGTTTCGTAGACTAGATGTTAGGCTGTGATTAGCCTAATCATATTTTCTACATGAGATTATGCTTAAGGGGCACTTAGAATAAATATAAATGCTCTCTTTTGCAGGTTGCTTAACCCCCAAACATAATCTACATTAGGATAGGTGGACTTGGTTACCCATGTGTAGGGTGCTAAGTCTAAATTATTCATATAATTGCTTGGGTTGTATGGTGTGTTTAGCTAATACTTATTTTGCAGGTATAGTTAGATTTGCTTTTTCAATACTTATTTGTACATTAGGAATTTGGTTAAGTGTTATAGGGGTTAAGGATGAACATTGGCTAGAAGGTTTGATCCTAGGGTTCCATGTGAGGCCTAGAAGCCCACCAAATCAAATGAAGCAAATCAAATGAAGAAATGGAGGGAACATGAAGACTTGAAGATCCCCCATAACACTGGGTTGTATAAGGGTAGAGCTCGATTATCCTTTTTTTTCTGGTTGTACGGCAGTACCCGACTGCAACGGCCTATTATTCTTTCACATTAAGTTTATAAATTATTTGATGATTTGTTTACAGTGTGCAATAGAAATGGCATGTATTTTTCTAGTTTTTTCATATATGATGATTTAATGTGTGTCATGGATGCGATTAGGCTCTTAGAAAAAAAAATAAATTTTCTACCCTAATTACAACTCATAACTAAACTTTTAAAATAACTCATAACCTCACATAAAGCCTAGACATTAAATCAAGATAATGAAATATTTAGCAACCCCTTAGCTGGATGTTGTATGCTTAATATCGTGCATGTCAATTTGTTTCACTCTTGCTAAGAGAGGGTTTCCAACTTTGCCAGATAAGATAAGGCTTGACTTTTGAGAGCCTACAATGAAAAACACCTCTTTCTCTTTTGATTTGACCCATAATCAACTTCACCATACATTTAGACATATAAAATCATATAGCCCATGTCAAAATAAAGAGTCAAAAATCAAATAAAATTTGATCAGATCTACATTAGACTAAGTCAGTATTCATACCACTCATGCTTTAGTATCTTAGGGAGTGGGTTTAAGGATTTTAATTTTCTTTCTAAATAATAACAACCTAGCCATCTTGCAAAACATATGGCTTGACCACATGGTTTTAAAATGTAGGAGGAGTTAGCTGGCTGCCACTCCAAGCAGTTATAAGTCTAGCAATCGAGTTGTTTACCCTCTCTTTTGGAGGTAAACAATATACTCATTTTTACTTTAGATTTAGGTCATGCTTTAGCCCTTGCTAAAGCTCCATAGATTTAGGATATGAGGTTGTTGTTTTCCTTTGGGACTACAGGCATAAATCCTCACCCCTTAGGCATTTCTATAATCTTGTATTATGGAATTATAAGTCCTAGATTTTTAATAAAATTTCAACTCAAATATATAATTCTCCTCAATTTCAAACATATAAAGCCCAACCATAAGATAGTTTGGGATGTTCACTAGGCTTCCTAATATCATGAGCATCCCTTACTCATCTCCTTTTTGTCTCCACAATAAGTCTTTATTTTTGATCTATCCCATTTAATCTTTTAAATATAAGTAATTTATTGATAGTACTATATTTGAATTCTTTGGAAGCAACAATTGCCTACTTTAATCAAGAGTATTCCTAAGGAACTCACCTTTCTTAGGATGTAATTAACTATGGGAGCTTTCCCCCATAGGGAACTTTAGAACCTGGTTTAAATAATCCCTATTTTATTCATCCATATAAAGTAGGAGAAAATTCTCTGGTACATTCGAAGACCCATCATGTCTTAGGAGTCTTTATTAGGTGATTAGGTCCATCGTAGGGTAGTGATTTTTATCTTTCGAGATAGTACACTATTCCTTGATATCATACCCGATCATCTCAATAAGTACATCCTCAGATCTGCGTGGTGTCCCTCCCATACACACACACAATACACATGAACCAAAAATAAACACCACAGATTTTTCTAGCGACTCCGCTGGAGATGGCTCCTCTCTCCATCTCTAGTAGAAAATTGTTATCTCCAAGCATTGATAGTGGACTTGTATTTCATATGAGTCCAAGACTATCTTTCCTTCTTTTGGCACTTAGCTTATTTAATTCTTAAGCAAAGCTAGCCAACATTATCTAGGTTTTATGATCTCACTCCTTGTAGGTCCTGGAACCCTTATTGGGTTTCCCAATATGTGAAAAATAAAATTAAGGAAATGATAAAAATTTTAAACCTCTTTACCACTAGCTTGATGAGGCAAGGTTCATCTTAATGATTAAGAAAATACACCCTTTTGCAAAGTGCCACTTTCCAAAAGCACTTTTTTCAAAACTCACATAACAAATGATTTTGCACAGAATTTTCAAAAGTGCACAAAACTCATATAACCAAACATCACCAAACAATCCCCATGATTGTTACTTGGAGGTTCTTTTCAAAATCATATTTTTAAAAGCACATTCTTGAAAATGATCATATTCATTCAACATACTCAAAATTGTTGAATGAAGAGTCTATTTTCAAATAAAATCATGACATAAAATTGAAACTTCACTTAACATATTTTACATATGTTAGAGTTGGAGTTTCCATCTTTTCAAAAGCACATTCTTGAAAATGGTTATAATCATTCAACACATTTAAAATTATTGAATGAGGAGTCTATTTTCAAATAAAATCATAGCATAAAATTGAAATTTCACTTAATATATTTTACATATGTTAGAATTGAAGTTTCTCTAGTTTCAAAAGCAAAGAATCACACATGAAGGCAAGACTTATCATTGAACTCTAACTAACATACCTAAAATTGTTATATAGATTTCCCTTCTTTCAAAAATGACATACATTTGGCTTTCACTTAACATTTGACCTCCACTTAACATACCAAATTTATTAAGTGATGATATCATTTTCAAAACATACACTTGGCTGTCATTTAACATATCCAATTTGTTAAGTGAGAGTCTTATTCTCAAGGCTTGAATTATACCTCCACTTAACATACCAAATTTGTTAAGTGATGATATCATTTTCAAAACATACACTTGGCTATCATTTAACATATCCAATTTGTTAAGTGAGAGTCTCATTCTCAAGGCATGAATTAGACCTCCACTTAACATACCAAATTTGTTAAGTGAGGATCTTATTTTCAAAACATACATCTGGCTTTCACTTAACATACCCAATTTGTTAAGTGGGAGTCTCATTTTCAAAACATGAATTTGACCTCCACTTAACATACCAAATTTGTTAAGTGAGGGTCCCATTTTCAAAACATACATTTGCCTTTCACTTAACATATCCATTTTGTTAAGTGAGAGTCTCATTTTCAAGACATGAATTTGACCTCCACTTAACATACCAAATTTGTTAAGTGAGGGTCTCATTTTTAAAAAACACATTTAGCTTTCATAACATACACAATTTGTTAAGTGAGAGTCTCATCTTCAAAATATAAATTTGACCTCCACTTAACATACCAAATTTGTTAAGTGAGGATCTCATTTTCAAAACATACATTTGGCTTTCACTTAACATACTCAATTTTTTAAGTGAGAGTCTCATCTTCAACATATAAATTCAACCTCCACTTAACATACCAAATTTGTTAAGTGAGGGTCTCTTTTCTAAACATACATTTGGCTTTCACTTAACATATCCAATTTGTTAAGTGAGAGTCTCATTTTTAAAACATGAATTTGACCTCCACTTAACATACCAAATTTGTTAAGTGAGGGTCTCATTTTCAAAACATACATTTGGTCCTTACTTAACATATCGAATTTGTTAAGTGAGAATCATATTCTTAACATATCAAATTTGTTAAGTGAAGAACCTCATTTTCAAATCAAATAAACACATAATCAATCACCACAAGCAAAGATTTTTCACAAAAGTTCCAAAACATACAATCACAATCTTTCCTTAGCATACCTAAAGTTACTAAGTAAAGTCTTTCAAAATCAAAAAATCTCAAATAAGATAACAACACAAACATGTTCAAATATCTGAAACCCGCCCAACCTACTTAAATTGGTTGAGTATGGGTTCTAAATCAAAATCAAATGGTAAAGACTTTCCTCATGTTGCTGAGGAGGGATCTCCCCGTGAGACCTCTCCACTTCTAAGTGGTAGTAGGTTTCACCCCCTCTCGACATCATATGGAGAGGAATACTATAGAAGGATAGGTGCATTGCCTCCACTGGACACATACTATGAGGTTTTGGGGGCGAAGGAAGTCTATGCCATCTACTAAGGTACCACGCTGGTTGGCATCCCACGATGCTCGAGTGACACACCGCTTTGATTTGAGGTTGACCATCCCCAGGAGTGTTACCAGGCAGATTTGTAGGGATAGAGCATCATAAGCTAGAGTAGAAGCTCAATCAGGGAGTAGGGAGCAATGAAGGTTTGCCAGGCAGTCGACAACCTCCATTCTAGTTGATTTTCCTGGTCATCGGGGCACTAGAGCCGATAGGACCGACAACATAGTATTGATAGGTACCACCAATCGCAGGGGAAAATCCCAGTGAGGGTGGAGCCGATGTCGTCTCCTCCATAGTGATCCACTCCTCACCTATTATCGCTAATTCAGGTCTTATCATCTACTGTTACCACAAAGGTCATGAAGTCAACTTATGGGGAGAAGAAAGCCCCTTTGGTGATTCAGCTATGGCCAAAGGATCCCACTCCATCTACTCTACCGACTGAGGTGAGGGCGAGTTACCCTACTCGACCTCCTACTTTAGTCTTGGTGAAGAAGGAGTGACGACCCCGCAACATCATGGTCACGCCACCACCACCACCACCATCAGAGCCAGTGATAACGACAGTAGGGGAGATAGTTCTATAATTCCCATGGCAGTAGATCGCCCCAAATACAACACCCCACCGATAGTAGGCAGTCATAAGCATATATCTTCTAGCAAGCATAGTCCTCCTAGAGTGTGGTGTTTTATTTTTATTATGAGTTGAGGTTATTATTAAGTGTGTTTGGGGACACTACGCAGATCCGTAGATGTACTCATTAGGGTGATCGGGTGCGACATTAAGGAATAGTGTACTATCTTGAGAGATAGAAGTCACTACCCTATAATAAACTTAATCACCTAATGAGGACTCCTAAGGCATGATGGGTCTTTGAATGTACCAGACATCTTTCCCCTACTTTACATGTAAAAAATAAAGTAGGGTTTATTTAAACAAAGTTCGTTAAGTTCCCTATGGAGGCAAGCCCCCATAGTTAATTATATCCTAAGGAATGAGATTCCTTAAAAATACTCTCGATTAAGGTAAATGATCGTTGTCTCTAAAGATTTCAAAGATAGGACTATCAACAAATTAGTTATTTTTAGAAAATTAAGTGGGATTGATCAAAAGCAGAGAGTTATTATTGAAACCAATGGGAGATAAGTAGGGGATGCTCACAATGCTAGGTAATATAACAAGCATCCCAAACTATCTTATAGTTAGGCTTTATATTTTTGAAGTTAAGAAGAATTATATGTTTGAGTTGAATTTTATTAAAAATCTAAGGCTTATAATTCCATAACACAAGATTGTAGAAATCCCTAAGAAGTGAAGATTTATGCTTGTAGCCCTCAAAGAAAAATAACAACCTCAAATCCTCAATCTACGAAGCTTTGGTGAGGGCTAAAGCATGACCTAAATCTAAGGCAAAAAAATAGGTATATTGTTTACCTTCACAAGAGAGAGTAATCCACCAGACTGTTGGACTTACAACCGCCTAGAGTGGCCTCCAACTAACTCCTCTAATGATTTTAAATACATGTAGGCAGGTTTTTTGCTTTGCAAGATGGCTAAGCTATTGTTTATTTAGAAAGGAGACTAAGTACTTAAACACACTCTCTAAGAGACTAGATCATGAAGGGTATGAATAATGACTTAAATATAAAGAAAATTTTCTCAAGTTTTATTTTGATTTTTGGGCATTTTTATTTGACAGAAGCTATGGGATTTCATATGCCTAATGCATGAGAACTTGGTTATGAGCCAAAATCAGAAAGAAGAAGGTGTGTTTCCACCATGGCTCTTAAAGGTCAAGCCATTTTCGCTGGCAAAGGTGGAAGCCCTCCATTAGCAAGAGTGACATAATATGATTTATGCATGATGTGAGACATACAACATCCAACTGAGGGGTTGCTAAATCTTTTATTATCTTGATTTATATCCTAGGATTTAAGTGAGGTTATGAACTATTTAGTTTAATTTTGAGTTGATTAATTGGATAGAAAATTTATTTTATTTTATTTTTTTTAAGAGCCTAATCGCATCCAGGACATTCAACAACCATCAAATAATTAAAAATTAGGAACATCATGCCATCCTAATTGTGCAATCATAAACATAACATCAATTAGTTTATAAAATTAGCATAAAAGGAATAAGAGGCCAGTGCGGTCAGGTCCCACTACACAACCTAAAAAAAAATATTGGTAGCCGAGCTCTACCCTTATACAATCCAGCTTACAAATAAATAATTATAATCAGAAGGAATTCATGTTATTGGGGTCTTCATTCTTTATTCTTCACTTCTTCATTTTTGATTTGCTTCTTTTTCTTTCTTTCTTTTGGCTTGATTGGAATATGGTTGCTCCAAAGGCATCACATGATACATAAGACTTGGTCTTATAACCAATGTTCATCCTAATCCCTCATAACATTCATTCCAAATCTTAATTATAAAATTGACATCAAAATGGTAAAGATAAATTTAACTTAACCTGCAAAATAGATATTAGCTAAACATACCACACAACCCAAGCAGTTATATAAATAATTTGGACTTAGCACCCAACACATGGGTAACCAAGTCCATCTGTCTTAATTTGGGTTATGTTTAGGGGTATAAGTAACCTGCATAGTGAAAAGCATTTATTTTTTTTATTACAGCGCCCCTTAAGCACAACCTCCTGCAGAAAATGTGATTAGGCTAAGATCGCCCTATCATCCAGTCTACGCACATGAACCCAAACATCCAGTCTAAAATAATACACCAAAATTATTTATCAAACCATGTACCGCCCTAACCTAAAGCTAGAAATGGTGGCTTAGTCTAATGTGTGTGTTATTTAAGGCTTCTGTGGCATGTTTTAGCTAGGCTTTAAGGCTAGAATTTTCTAAGTGTGAAAGGTTCAATTTAGAGGGTCATTTTATTTCAAGTGATTTAGTTGATTTGCCAATTTAGTTGATGATTTGATTTGATTTGGATGAATCTACACTTAATGACTAAATGTTATGAAGAGAAGAAAAGAGAAGAGAACTTCTCTCTTATCCCGTGGGTGAAAATTTTTATAAGAATGAAATCATCATCATCAATCAATCTCCTTTCTCTTCTCCTTGGTTCTTCTTGTTATCTTCATCCCTTTTAGAAAGAAAGATGAAGGCAAGAGAGAAAAATGAAAGAAAAGAGGAAAAATTCAATATGATGATGATTGCTTCTTTCTTTAGATGGACACTACATAGAATTGCAAGTATACTTATTAGGGTGATCAAGTACGACATCGAGAAAATGTGTACTATCTCAAAAGATAGAAGTCACCACTATACAATGGACCTAATCACCTAAATAAGGACTCTTAAGGACTTATGGATTTACGGGATGATATACCAGAGAATCTTTCCCTACTTTACATGAAAAAGTAAAGCAGGGTTTATTTTAAATCGAGTTTGTTAAGTTCCCTACAGGAGCAAGCCCCCATAGTTAATTACATCCTAAGGAACAAGATTCGTTAGGAATACTCTCAATTAAGGTAAATGGTCGTTGTCTCCAAATATTTTAATAGGTTAGGACTATCAATCAATTTGGCTTATTTTTGACAAATCAAGTGGGATCGATTAAGAGGAGGGAGTTCTTATCGAAGCCAAGTGAAGATAAGTATGGGTGCTTAAGATACTAGGAAGTATAGTAAGCCCCCCAAACTATCCTATGGTTAGGCATTATATTTTTGAAATTTATTTAATTTATTTGAGTTAAATTTTTCATTAAAAATTTTGGGCTTATGTTTCCACAATACAAGATTATGAAAATGCCTAAAAAGTGAGGATTTATGCATAAGGCCCATGAAGGGGAGAAGCAATCTCGGAACCTGGATCTAGGGAGCTTTGGCGAGGGCCACAATCAAGACCTAAATCTAAGGCAAAAATGGGTATTCGATTTACCTCCATAAGAGAGGATAAACCACCCGATTGTTGAACTTACAGCTGTCTCGGGGTGGCTGCCAACTAACTCATTCTATGGTTTTAATTTAATGTAAGCAAGTCTTATGCTTTATGCATGATAGCTAGGCTGTTATTTATTTAAAAGGAGACTAAGTCCTTAAACTCACTCCCTAAAAGACTAGATCATGTAAGGGCATGATAAATGACCTAAATCTAATGCAAATTATATTATATTATATTTTTATTTTTGGACAATCACTTGACTCTGGCTATAGGATTCATATGCCTAATGGATGAGAAAATAGATTATGGGCCAGAATCAGTGAGAAGGGGGAGGTGTATTTCCACCATGGCTCTCAATGGTCAAGCCAAGTTCTCTAACAAAGGTGGAAGCCCTCCAATCAATAGTGAAAATAATATGCATTTATGCATGATGTTAGTGAAGTAGTACTCATCCAGCTAAGGGGTTACTAATTCTTTTATCTTGATTTTTAGCCTAAGCTTTAGGTGAGGTTATGTGTTATTTATTTTTAATTTTGAGTTGATTAATTTGGTAGAAGATTTATTTTTCCCTAAGAGCCTATTCGTCATCCAGGCCATACATCAAGCAAGGAAGCAATTAGAAAAATGATGCCATCTTAATACACAAGCTAAACAAACCATCAAATATTTTATAAAGCTAACGTAAAAGAATAAAAGGCCAAGTATGGTTGGGCACCACCGTATAAACCCAAAAAATAAATTGGGTAGCCGAGCTCTACCCTTATACAACCCGAATTACAAATGAATTAATTTACAATCAGGTAAGGAAATTCATGTTATGGGGTCTTCATTTCTTCTTTCCTTCTTTCCTTCTTTCTTCTTTTGGTTCCTTCTTTTGGATGGTTGGAATGTGGTTGCTCCAAAGGCTTCACATGGTACATAAGATGAGATCTTATAAGTAATGCTCATCCTAATCCCCCATAATAATCATTCCAAAATCTTAATTGCAAAAATTACATGAAAAGGAAAAGTAAATCTAACTAAAACTATAAAATAGAGATTAGCTAAACAAACCATACAAATCCTAAGCATGTATATTGGACTTAGCACCCCACACATGGGTAACTAAGTTCACCTAGCCTATTGGATTACGCTTAGGGGTATAAGCACCTACACAACAAAAGTAGATATATTTTTATTACAACACCCCTTAAGCATAATCCACTGTAGAAAATAAAGATTAGACTAAATCATCCTACCATTCATTCTATGCACATACGCCCTAACATCCAGACTAGAAATAAAAACCTCACAAAACAAAAGTAAACATCAATCCATGCATCGCCCTAACCTAAAGCTAGAAGTGGTGAGTTTGCCTAATGTGTGTGCTATTTAAGGTTTGTGTGGTATGCTTAGTTAGGCTTTAAAGTTTAGATTTCCTAAGTATGAAAATGTTCAACTTAGAGGGTGATTTCATTTAAATTATTTAGTTACTTTGGGTTAATTTTATTTGATAATTTTTGTTTGGTTTAAATGAACCTACTTAATTACTAAGTGTTGTAAAGAGAGGGAAAAGAGAAGAAAACTTGTCTTTCCTTCTCTACCCTAAGTAATTTCTAAAGTGGATTCATGTTTAGTTTTGTTTAGTGAATATTTTATTATGTGTTTTAATTAATCCTAAGTTTAGATTAACTCTAAACAGACCTATTCAAAAAGAAAGGCATTTTAAGATTAAGTAAAGTGAAGTAATATAAAAAAATACACATCATTTCATTTCTTTCCCAACATGTATAACATGCATATGGATGCATCCTAAGCATATCTATACATATAAGTGGAAATGTTTAGCACACTTCATGATGAATGCTAAGAAATGTTACTTAAGAAAATTGAAATGCTTTATGATGCATGATTTTTATTAAGTAGAAAAGAGGGGTTTCTTTTATTCATTATTCGCATGTGCATGTGTATGTATGAAAGGCATAAGTACGACGTCATTGTTAGCACCAAGGGTGTAAGATACAAGACCTACTTAGGGCTACTTAAATTCTCACAACCCCGAGGTTGTCTAGACTAATATACCACTTTTTCTTAAACACAAACACATGTACAAAAGAAATGAATAGAAAAAGAAAGATGCAAAAGTTTGTATTTGTTTGTTTGTTTGTTTTATTTATGCAATTTATATGTACAAGTGTGGATATCCTTCTTAAGTAATAGCATAGGAATGAATACAAATGGGGTTAGGCAACTGTTGTTTTTTTTTCAAATAAACTATACACTTTGCCAAATCCTATTCAAAATTATGCTGAAAGAAAAGAGAAGGAAAGCCACACTATGCACATCTTCATATTTATATCCACATGAAAGATTATAAATAATTATAAGTAGTACACTATCAGTTTTAGGTGTTTGATTAATAGATTTAAAAAATAGTTTTGGATTTAGTAGAGATAATAGTCATTCATATTTATACTTTAGCAAAACATGCAATTTGACATAAAAGAAACATTTCATTTTTAATTTGATTTTTGAAAAGCATGAATGCATGAAACTCATATGAAATACACATTTAACATGTTAGGAAAGAAGTGAAGTGATGAAGGCATGTAAACACATTCACTCTAATTAATTCCTAAAGACAATATTATGAAATAAGAAAGTTTAAATTGAATCTAAGTTTGTTTAATGTGATTTTTGTTTTGAATTTACTTTATGTTTGATTTGGGAAATCTGAGAGAATGTTTGCTAGTCTTAACCCATTCTCCCATATGTGAGTTAATTTAGTTTATTCTTAGGATTATGAGGTGACTTTTATATTTTATTTAGGTTAAGGTATGAATTAAGTGTGTTAATTACCCCTTACCTACACCACCTTAGCATAGTTAATCAAATAATTATGAGCTAATGATATGATATAAAATCACACAAGGAATTTAAATTAGCAATGCACCTAAGAAGAAAAGGGTCTAATGCAATTGGCTCATGATTAATGACTAACTAAGCTAAGGGGTTTTAAGTTAAGTACTTTCATAATCTCTCACACACATGTGAGTTAGATTTTGATTTTCTTAATGTGCTTAAGTTATTGAACACCTAAATATCTACCCAAGATGGATTAATTATGTTCTGGAAAGTTTTAGAATTTTATGAAATTAATTAAGCAGGTAATTAGTGAATTAACTCTTAATTAAGGTTGGATTACGGAAGAAAGGGGGTCTAAGGAATATCTTAAAAAAAGTATCCCAAAATTATTCTCTAAACCTTATATTTACTTAAGAAAAACTTAATTGACTCAATAAGAGGGTTAGACCCCTAATTATACCCTTAATTAAGCTTAATTATATTAAGAGAGTGATTAAGGAATGAGCTAGCAATTCCTCTAATTAAACCACCAATAAATTACAAGATAATTAGGGGAGGCAAGAGTCATCCTACTAATTATGCACAAGAAGTTTGGGATTGATCAGTGGAGTAATTAGTAAAATAACATTCCTAATAAAACCAAAATCTAGATAAAAGTACTATTCAAAATCTATTGAAATCATTTTTAGAATATTTTATGTTCAATTATCTATCCAATGCAATTTATTTCATATTTTTTTTGATTTTTCTACACTTATATATGAATTTTGGAAGTTTTCTTGATTAATTAGGTGATTTAATAGCTTGATTAAATGTTTAATCCCGTTGGTGCCATGTGGACCACTGATGCGACATGCGCTTTTCATGTGGCATGACGATTCGATATTTAAGTTGTCACATCATAGCACTATGTTAGAGGCAGTGCTATGCGCTTTCTCCTCACTAGTCTGATCAAGGATTGGATGGGTGAGGTTAGATCCACAGTTCTAAAAGGATAATTCGTGGGTTCTATGTGTCTTTCTTCATGGTCATCCATCCAAAATGAGTGGATGGACGGCCCATGATCTGTCTCTGTATTTCCCCATGGGAGAGGACATCTGTCCATCTTCTTGGGCATGATCTGAGCTTGATAGAGCTCAGATTGATGCGAAATTTAGTCCACTCCATCACCATGCAAAGGAGATCACATCCAACAGCTAGATTAACATGGGATGAAGATTCTCTTCACAAAGGACCAAGAAAATTTGAAACCATGCTTGGGTTAATGGCTTACCTCACCGACTCTCGGTTCCCTTAGAGAAGTTTTGTCTAGTGGAGATGAAGCTTTGTTGAAGTTTGGAGGTGTTGAAATTGGGTAGGTCTTTCTAGAGGCCAAGCTCTCCTTCAAGTAGGCTCAGTCTTGATCAAGAGTAATCCTCCCTTGCCTTTGGAGCTTGTGTGAAGGCTTGGGTGAGTTCAATCGAGCTCCTTGATGAAACTTGTAGAGTGAATTGGCTTGGTATTAAGTGTGGAGCAAGATTGGATTTCAATGGAGTTCCCCTGCTTTTAGTTTTAGGAAATCTAAAAATGGAGAAGTTGAAATCACTTAAGAGAGCTAGGGGAGGCTTGGAAATGGCTTTTCTGGCTTCCCTTTACTCAATCAAATTAGGGTCTGATGAAATGAATTGGAATTAGGGGGAGTATATCCCCCCCTTGAGCAATCGAACGATTGAGCCTTCACTTGCCATTTTGATCCAATTGACCCTATTCAATGGGATTTTAGCTGTTTAGAGTGGTATGGCATTCAGTTTTTGGCTAGAGGAGGAGTGGATGAGGTGGCCATGTGCTCAAACAAGGTGGAGGGAGGATTTCATGTGGCCATTTTCAAAAGAGGTGGTCAGTTTTATCCTTAGGCTAGGTTGGGCTGACCCAAACCCATTAGGCTAGGTGCACCACACTCACTAGTCTCCACTTGGTCCACTAAGAGGGTGCCAAGTGGTCATGAAGAGGATTTGACCAAATTTCAAGTGAATTTGGCCAAAATTTACCCTATGGCCTAGAGATAAAATGGTAATTTGGCTTGGTTTCAATTTTAATATGTTTGGTATGATTGAAAAATGGGTTGGGCTAAGTTTCAATGGATTTGGAGTTGATTTGATATGGTTTGGCTCATGTTGACCTATTTAGGTCAAAATGGGTCAACTTGGGTCAAGTTGACCAATTGGTCAAATTGGGTCAAACTAAGGGTTGGGTCAAGTTCATATGAGTATTTGAAATATTTTGGTGGCTTTGGTTTGATTCAATTTGGTTTATATTAGGTTTTGGTTCAATTGAGTTCATTTAAGTCAAATGGGTCAAGTTGACCAATTTGACCCATTTGACCTATTTGGGTTTGGTCATGGGTTGGTTTAGGTTTTCTTGGTCATATGGAATGGATTGGTATCATTGTTTCTAATTAATTTTGGTTTAGTTTGATTTTGGCTCAATATGACCCTTTAGGTCAAGTTGGGTTTCATTGGTCATATGGAATGGATTTGTATCATTGTTTCCAATCAATTTTGGTTTAGTTTGATTTTGGCTCAATATGACCCTTTAGGTCAAGTTGGGTTTATGGTCAATTGGGCTAGGTTGGGTCTAGTTGGCCAATTGGGGCTTTGGTCAAGTTCAACAAGTGATTTAGAATGAACTTGGCCCATTGGTTTCTATCAATTTGGCTTAGATCATGTTTTGACATATTTTTACTTTTTAGGTCAAGTTGGGTCAACTTGGGACAAGTGGCTAATTGGGCTAGGTTAGGCTCAAATGTTGACTTGATCAAGTTCAAACATTGATCATGAATGAGGTTTGATCAATGGTTTCAATCAATTTGGCCTATGATGGGTTTTGGCTATGTTAGATTTCATTTTAGCTAAGTGTTGACTTGGTCAACCCTTAGGTTTGACTTGGTTTGATGCAATTTGAGTAATTGATCATCTCATGATGATTGTTGATCATGATGAGAGGCTTAGATGGGCTTAGTTCAATCCAATTTGGTTAGGATTAGAATTTGGCTCATAAGGGGTACTTTAGGTCATTTTGGGTCGAGTGAACCTAAGTGGGTCAAATGGCTTGGTCAAAGCTTGATTTGAGTTTGATTAAACTCACATATGGACTTATGATTGAAATATAAATATATTTTCAAGTGGTTTGAAGTCAAATGGATTTTGATTCATTTGACAATCTCAAGTTCAAAGGGTGAACATGAGTTTGACTTGGGTTTGATTTTTGAATTGAGTTTTGGTTAAATTATTGAAGTTTGTGTTTATATTTAGATTCATGATTGAAGGGTTGATTGAATTATGAAGTAACATCAAGGGTTTGACTTGATTTGAATTTGATTTGGCTAAGTTCAAGAGTTTGACTTGAAAGGCTTAGGTTGAATTTTGAGTAGATTTGAGTTTGATTTTTGGATTTCGTTTTGGATATTTGAATTTATATTTCATTTATATATGCAAATTGAAACGAGCATATAAATGAGTTATGAGAAAATTTCATGAATTTGAATTGATTTGAACTTGATTTGAGCTAAGTCCAAAAGAGGGAATTAAAGGACTTAGGAAAGATTTGAAATTTGATCATGGATTTTGGATTTGATTTTTGGTTTAGTTTAATTGATTTGAATTTATATTTCATTTATGTATGTGAATATAAATGAGAATATAAATGAGTTGGAGAAAATTTCATGAGTTTGAATTGATTTTGGCTAAGTCCATAAGAGGGAAATCAAAGTGACTTAAGAAAGATTTTGGAATTTGATTTGGATTTTAATCATGAGTTTCAATCATAAGTTTCAATTATGGGTTTCAATCATTTGGAATTGATTTGAGTTTGGAGAAAATTAATCAAGTTAGAATTGATTTGAGCTTTGACGTTGATTTGATTTGGAATTTGACTTGAAGGAAGGAAGTGAAAATGTTTCAAGCTATAAGGTAGGCAAATTTTCCTAAGACCCCTAAGGCATGACCTATTCCTATGGCTAACTCTTCTAAGTCTCTTGGGCTAGGTTGACTATCCACCTAATTGCTAGATATGTCTTAAGACTAAGAAACTCTTAAAGTTTAAGACAAGTCTTATGCCTAAGATGGAGGGGTTGAGAGCTCATTCTAAAAATGAGGTCAACACATCCCTACCTTAAAGCATTTCTAAGGTTGATTCATTAATGATTTTTTTAGTGAATGTTTTATTATGTATCTTAATTAAACCTAAGTTTAGATTTGCTCTAAATAGCCCTATTCAACAAGAAAGGTATCTTAGGATTAGTTAAGGTGGATTACTACCACTTGACACACACCCATTTATTTCTTTCTACCATGTATACCATGCATATGAATAATCCTAAGCATACCTATACATGCAATGCAAATTTTAACACACTTTGATGATGGATGTTAAGAGGTATGATTTGAAAACTTGGATATTCCATTGATGCATGTCTTTATTATGTAGAAAATGGGGATTTCTCATCCATTAACTAAATGCACATCCATATGTATAAAAGTCATAAGTGAGTATGACGCCATTGCTTTCTACACTAAGGGCGTAAGGTACAAGACCTACTTAGGACTACTTAAAGCCTCGTAGTCTCAAGATGTCCATACTAATATACCACTTCTCTTAAATACATGTAGATGTATAAAAAGTACCAAATGGACAAAGAATCATGCAAAAGATTATGTTTGATTTGGTTGTGTAATTTGCATGTATAATATGAAGATCCTTCTTAAGTCATAACATAGAAATGCATAGGAATAGATTTAAACAAGTGTTGTGTTCTTTTCAAATGAACTATACAATTTGTAAATCCTATGCAAATCCCTGTTAAGAGAAGAAGAGAGAGCTTCATAATACACATCTTATGCTATAATCACATGCAAGCTTATAAATATTCATAAGTAGCATCACTTCATTTATGATCTTTGATTTATAGGTTTTAAAAGGAATTCTCATATTCTCAAAACATATAACTTGACATTAAAGGAAGTATTTTATTTAATTGATTATTGAAAGAAATGAATGCATGATTTCATATGGAAAAATAATATTTAGGATGCTTGGAAAGAAATAAAGGGATGTAAGCATATGACTTTATTCACCCTAATTAATTTCTAAGGACAACCATATAAAATAGAATTATTTAAAATGAATCAAAATTCTTTAAAGAGATTTTTTTTAATTTGATTTGACTTAAGAGATATGAAAAGGGTTTGCTGGTCTTAACCCATTTCTCCCAAGTGTGAATTGGTTTAGTTTAATTTTAGAACAATTTGGTTGATTTTATATTTTGTTTAGGTTAAGGTATGAATTAAATCAATTAATTACCCCTTACTTATACCACTTTAACATAATTATCCAAGTAATTATGAGCCAACATATGATATGCAATCACATGGAAATTAAATCAACAATGCACCTAAGAAATGAAGGAGCCTAATGCAATTAGATCATAATTATTGATTAATTAAGCTAAAGGGTTCAATTAGGTACTTTTATAATCATCTTACACAAATAGTTTGATTATAATTTCCTTCAAAGTTCTCTTAGGTTATTGAACACCTAAGAATCTACCCAAGAATTGAACGAATAAGTTCTGGAATGATTTGATTTTGAGTTTGATTAGTTAAGCTATTTAATGAATTGATTAAGCCATTAATTAATTGCAAATTGATTAAGTGTCTATCCAAATGAAATAAACTTAGAGAAAATATTAGAAAAGAGGTCCTCATCTCATTACCTATGTCCATTCACTAATTAATAATGATTAGTAAGTTTAATTAATGAGTTTATCATTATTTAATATGTTAATTCATCATTTAACTAATTAAGAGAGGGATTAAAGTTGAAACAAGCAATTCTCCTAATTAATCTAGCAATACATTCCAAGAAAATCATGGGAGGCAGAGATCATCCCACTAATCAACCTCAGGAAGTTTAGAATTAATTGTTGAAGTAATTAAGGAGTAATTAGCTTAATTATATTTCCACTAAAACCCAAATTGAGTGAAAATTACTGTTCAAAATTAATTGATTTTAATTTTATATCATTCTCCTCAGAATTATCTTTAAAATGAGTCTGAGTTTGCATTTTTTTTGGAGTTTTCTACAATTAGTTATAATTTTAGGAAGTTTCATCATTAAAATCGGATTAATTAAGCTTAATGAAACCCTTAATGCCATTGGGCCACGTGGCGGCTGACACGACGCACTTTCCTCGTGGCGCAATGGGATAGGTTATGTAATTTGTCACATCTGCCAGCTGAGTCAATTAGCAGCAGACGCATCTTCTCTGTGGGCCATCCGATCTAAGATCGAACGGCTGGGATTAATCCCGTGGTTTACGCTTAGAATCAGATAGGATCTAGTGTGATCTAATCACAATCATCCATTCCAATCACAAGTAGTGGATAGCGTATGATCCTTCTCCTTCGGGAGTGATGAGAGACGAATATCATTCATCTCTCCTCGTTCAATTCAAGCTCACCCGAGCTCGAATTGGGATCAAAATGATCCCACACCTTCGGAAGGAGGGGGATGCACATCCAACGGTCAAGATTTTAAGGGGTGACAATTTCTTTCAAAAAGGACCAACCAAATTTTTCTATGGCTACAATTTTGAGCAATTACCTCATTAGAGGCTATCACCGATGCTTTTAATAGAGGAGGTAGCTTCGTCTAGTAGAGACGAAACCCTATTGAAAAAATTAGGTCTTGATTTGAAGTAGATGGTTCGGTTGACCAAGCTCCCCTTCAATGGTGACCGACCTTAATCGAAGTGGTGCTTTTCATGACTTTGAACTTGGGAAATGACTTAATTGAGCTCGACAAAGTCCACTGATGGTGTGTGCAAGGTTAATTTGATTTTGGTTGAGAATTAGATGAGTTGAGCTTGGGATTGATCTCCCCTATTTCAGCTTTGAGTAAAACCAAAAATGGAAATTAAGGGAGCTTGGGAATGGCTTGGAAAAGCTCAAGGAGCCTTGAATATCCACCAGAAAAATGATTTCGGTTTTTGAGAATGAGAAAAAGTAGGGTGTCAAAATTGACCACTGATAACTTCGACACGAACCCGACTCAAAATTGGTTTTTGAGACTTCGTTAAGAAATTGACGAAAATTTTTCGGTCGTTGAATTCCCAACCAAATGACATTGTGGAGATGTCGAAGCACCAAGCATTGCCATGGCATCTGCCCTAATTGCCTTCTCGACGCCTCCTACTCTTAGCCCATCTCCATCCTTTGGATGCCATCCGTCGTCTTCCTCCTTCTCTCCATCTCCTCCTGACCCACCGAGATCCTTCAAGACTGCGAACCCTAATCGATGGCCACTTTCGATGCCGATTTTCTTTTCTTCGGCGAGATTGATCGATGAGGAAGTCGGCAAAGCATGGCGTATTTCATTCGGCCTTTCTAAGACCGCGATTGAGAGTGAGGAATTAGTGTACCGAAATTTGGTCATTTTGGGTCAATCGGGTGGGGTTCGGGTTGAAGTTTTTGACGTTCCAAACTGGTCGTTGGTCACCTTTTTCATTCAATGTGGTGGACCCAAGATGACCAATTGACATAAGAAAGTATATCTCCCCCTCCTTGGATCGGATGATGAGGGGCTGAATTATCATTTTTTATCAATGGCTTGGATTGGAGGCACAGTTTGAGTTGCAAAACTCCCCACATGGGATGTTTTGGGTAGTGGAGTGAAGGAGAGTGGATGCCCATGTGAGTGGTGAGTGTATTTAGTGATCTAAGTGCTCAAATGCCATTGGAGAGGTCAGTTTGGCCTTGGCTTGGGTCATGGTCGACCCAAGCTCATTGGGTCATGTTCACCACCCTCGTTGGTATCCATGTGGACACTAGAAGGATGCCAAGTGGCCTTGAGAAAGAAATGACCAAATTCCAAGTGAATTTGGTCATAGGATACCCTTTGACCTAAGGGAAAATGGTCGTTTGGCCATGAGTTTGATTTAGATAGATTTGAAATGATTCAAAAATAGGTTGCACCAAATTTCAAGTGAATTGGAGTTTTGATTTGAATTGGTTCAATTTGACCCATTTAGGTCAAGTTGGGTCAAATTGGATTAGGTTGACCAATTGGTCAAATTGGGTCAAACCATGAGTTAGGTCAAGTTCAAATGATTATTTGGAGCCTATGGGTATCATTGATTTGGTTCAATTTGGTTTAGAATTGATTTTGGTACATTTAGGTTCATTTAGGTCAAATGGGTCAAGTTGACCAAATTGACCCATTTGACCTAATTGGGTTAGGTCATAGGTTGGTTTAGGTTTGGTTGGTCATTTGAAATGTATTTCAAGCTTTGATTTCAAACAATTTTAGTTTGGTTTGATTTCAAGTTGATTTGACCTTTTAGGTCAAGTTGGGTTCATGGTCAATTGGGCTAGGTTGGGTCTAATTGATCAATTGAAGCTTTGGTAAAATTCAACAAGTGATTTAGAATGAATTTGGCCCATTGGTTGCAATCAATTTGGCTTAGATCAAGATTTGAACCATTTTGGTTTTTTAGGTTAATTTGGGTCAACTTAGGTCAAGTGGTCAATTAGGCTTGGTTTGGCTCAATTGATGACTTGGTTATGTTGAATCATTGATTGAGGATTGGTTTAGATCAATGGTTTCAATCAATTTGGCATATGGTGGATTTTGGCTAGTTTGGGTTTCATTTGGGTTAAATGTTGACTTGGTCAAAGGCTAGGTTTGACTTGGTTTGACCCAATTTGAGTGATTGATCATCTTAGGATGATTGTTGATCACAATGTGAGGTTTGAATGGGTTTAGTTTAATCCAATTTGGGATTAGAACTTAGCTCAAAAAAGTGTTTTAGGTCACTTTAGGTCAAGTGAGCCTAAATAGGTCAATTGGCTTGGTCAAGGCTTGATTCAAGTTTGGTTGAACTCACATATGAACTTATGATGGAAATATAAATCCAATTATAAGTGTTTTGGATTCAAATGGGTTTTGGTTCACTTGATAGTTTCAAGTCAAAAGGATGAACATGGGTTTGACATGGGTTAGTTTGATTTTGGTTTGATGATTGTAGTTTATGTTTATATTTGGGCATGTGATTGAAGAAGTGATTGTTTAAAGAGAAAATCTAAGGGTTTGGATTGATTTGAGAATGATTTGACTTAATCAAGAAATTGGTTTAAAGGATATAAGCTGGATTTTGATTTAAGTTTTGAGTTTAGTTTTGGTTTGATTTTGGCCTTTTGAATTTACATTTCATTTATATTTGTGAATATAAATGAGAATATAAATGATCCATGAGAGAATCATGTAAATTTGGAGTGATTTGATTGTGAATTTGACTAAGATAGGTCAAAAAGTTTGGAAAAGGGGTTTTGATTTGGTTTGATTTATGGGTTTCAATCTTTTGACTTGGAATTGATTCATGATTTGGATTTTAAAATTTGGATTTGGGTTTGGATTTGAAGTTCGATTTGAAAGAAGGAAGCAAGGATTGGGTTCAAGCTATAGGGTAGGCAAGTCCTCTTAATACCCCTAAGGTATAACCTATTCCTATGGCTAACTCTTCTAAGTCTCTAGGCTTAAGTTAAGTGTTCACCTAATCACTAGAAGTGTCTTAAGACTAAGGAACTCTTAGTGTCTGGAGAATTCCTATGTCTAAGATGGAGAAGTTGAGAGCTCACTCCAAAAGTGAGGTGAACACAGAGATAACACTCTAATGTCAGCCATCGTTTGATGTATTTCTGTTAGTGACCATAATCCTACTACCGGTCATCAGTGAGTCTTTGTTCCGGTGCAGTCTGTTATGGTAGGGGATCCTTCCTTGGATGAGATTGTAGCAGCCTACTTTGCTGAGAAGAGGAAACTCTTAGGCAGTGATTGCACAAATTCTGAGGATGAGAGGGTAGCATTTGATCCTAATGAGGATGACCTTATGGAGGACTCAGTCAAGGTGCACATGGTCGATACTAGGAGCTCCCTCCATAGAGACCAACAGAGCCAGGAAGGTATTGTAGTTGAAGAGGATGACACCTTCCATTCTGCTCAACACCTCCTCCACCAGCTTAGACAGAGAGATGACCATATTTACAAGATGGGGAAGAAGATTGAGGAGTTGATGGCAGTGGTCTCAGCATTGTAGAATTCAATCCAAATTTCATGGCCTTCTCCCATAGTAGTTGATAGAGTAGGATTGGCACATACCTCAGATCATACTAGGTGCATTCCCACAGAGGAATATAGTGGTAGGTTGCATAGGAAAGTGGTGGATAGAACCTCCATGCATAAGAAGAATATTGAGTAGTTGGTGGAGCAATAGGTGAAGGATGCATTGGCACAAGCTCGATGTGGCTCATCTGTTTCAAAGGGTAGACCATACTCGAAAGAATTTGATGTTGTCTACTATTCTAAGGGTTTTGTACCTCCTTCTTTCAAAATCTTTGATGGTAGTGGGAACCCTCACCAAGACATTGCATATTTTAGGGCTAGCTACTATAATGCTAGAGGTAGTGATGCCCTTCTTTTTAAATTGTTTGTTAGCAGTCTAGCGGGTGTTGCATTTGACTTGTATGTCAAATTGCCCAACAGTTCAGTAAAGACATTTGCTTAGTTGGAGCACCTCTTCATCGAGAGATTTGTTGGAGCTCATCAAATGGTTACTATAGGCACTCTTATTGTAGCGACACAAGTCCCCAATGAGTCCTTTGTTGATTACATTCTCAGGTGGCAAAACCTGAGTATGAAATGTGAACCATAGCTATCTGAACAACACGCCATAGAGATTCTCCTGAAGAATATCCATGGCCTAGTTGCATTCATGCTTAAGGGTTTTACAATCAAAAGCTTCGGGAAATTAATCAACAAGGCACCTAGTCTATAAAAAGAAGCCAAATAGTTACCTTTCTAGGACCAGTCAGTCGAGCCTAGACCTCAGAAGACATTTGAGAAGATACTAGGTGTAGTCACAATAGTTGACAAAGGGAACCAACCAACTAAGGTTCAGTCATATAGGCCTAGAGCTTAGCAATCTCCTCTACCACCATCTCAGTCATCATACCGGCCACCTCAGTTGCCACAGCGGCTGCCATGGCCACCTCCTCATCAGCATCATCAACATCAATATTCCTACTCACCATCAGGTAGCTATTACTTACATACACTTGCCGATAGATTGAATAAACCTTATTCATTCAAGAGGGAGGTAGTTAGGAAGATCTTTAAGAATCTCTTAAAGAAGTCTGATTTCTAGTTACCAGAGTCTAAGAGGCTGGAGGAAGTGGGCAAGAGTCATGATCTAGACTCATGCCCTTACCACCGCATGGTTGGCCATATCTTAGAAGATTGCATTACCTTTAAGGACTGGCTTGAGCATAGCTTCAAGTTGGGTGCCATTGTTATCCCAAGAAATACCTATTAAAATAACCTTCTGGTTCTGTTAGAGTAATCCTTGGGGATACATGCGATCTTCTTAAGATAGAGGAAAGTTGGGATATCTCCCTATCCCGAACCTCCAAGAAAATTTTTTCTAAGATCAAAAAATTACCCTTGCAGGTGCCTAAAGTAGCTCAAACCTCCAACTCTAAGGAGGGTTTTCAAGTTGCTAAGAGCAACTTGAGGGAGGTAGGAGCCCATCAGCAGCAGCAACAACCTCCACTTGCCCAGGATAGTATAGTAGCCTAACCACCGACCGATTTCAGCACTCCTTTCACATTTGCAACTACAATTTTTGCAGCCAGCTCTTCTTCTAGTGGCCATATTTGTACAGGGGTGTCAAATCTCTCACTCTACTTATTTTGCTTGATTTCTACTTTGTACCTTCATCTAAATCTAAGAAATTAATGAAGCAAGCTGATTCTACTTATATTTGTGTCACTTCAGATGATCTGTCTGATTTTATTCATATTGATAGCTCTCCAAGTTTAATTAATAATACTCTATTTTTGATCACTCTTCTTCTTCTAATTTAGAAATAGATTACCCATTCCTAAATCATTCGGGTTCGCCCATTGAGATTGATTTGGAGTCATCCGACTCCGATGTTCTTATAGGAGAAGTTGTAGGGGAACCTGATGAGCAGGTAGAACTTTCCACTAAACCATCTCATGAAGTCACTGAAGTCAACCTCCACAGTGGAAAAGTTCTACCTCTTAATGTAGCACCTCAGAATAAGGGTAAGTAAGTCATTGGTTCTAGCGATCAAGTATCCCCTCCATAGGATGCTTCACCTACGGATATGCTTGTGGAGGACCAACACAGGGTTGATTATAATGTCATCGCTCACCTGAGAAAGTTGCTAGCCAAGCTAAGCATATATGATGCCCTTGTATTATCCAAAGAGATGAGGGAGTCATTGTTCAAAGCCCTTGTCGATCTAGAAATATGCTTAGCTCAGCTGACCATTGTTGGAGAGGAGGCATGTTATTCAAGAAAAGTTCATGGAAATTCACCGATGAAGACATTCTTTTGGGGACAATCAAGCACAACCGTGCCCTCTACATCTTAGTGGACATGTGCAGATTTAGACTCTCCAGGGTGTTAGTTGATGCAGGTGCATCATTGAATATTATGTGTCTAATGACCCTTGCCTACTTGAGGATTGACATCTCTGAACTCTGAGGATATCAGATGATGCTAAGATGATTCAATGAGCAAGGTGAGAGGGCTCTAGGCTCCATAGTGTTGCCATTAGAGATAGATGACTGGAAGATAGAAGGCAAATTTTGCATAATTTATTTAGATACATGTTTCATTGTTTTGCTCATTAGGCCTTGGATACATGGAAACAATGTGGTTCCATCCTCTTTACATCAATGCATCAAATTCTGAAGAGGTGAAATAGAGTATTGTGTCAAAGGAGATTTGAAGCCATTTTCAGCTAGAGGGGTTAAGATATATGAATACACAACCTACTACCTTTCTCAAAATCAAAAAATATATTCTTATGAACTTGGTCAATGTTGAAAAACAAAAGAAAAAGAAAAAGAAGAAGAAAAAGAAAAAGGAAAGAAAAATGAAAAAGAAAATGAAAAAGAAAATGAAAATGAAAATGCAAGTGAGTGAGAATCAGACATCGAGGAAGAAGTAGAGCTAAATGTTGGATTCTACGCATAGTTTGTTCCTCCATATGAACACATGGGTAGGATGACTCAACCCACACCAGGTAGAGGAATAGGTTGATCTAAAGGCAGTTCCAGAGGTGGAAGACTTCCTTACTGGTGGTCAGCCGGTAGGAGTTATGTTCCAGCTCACAAGAGTACCCACACTATCCACATAGACTTAGAGTCTAGTTCAAAGGATGAGTCTTATGTGATTAGCATGCCAACCAACCCCTCTTACCGGGTCCCTTTGGAGGTGACATTTGAGCCAGACAGTGATGATGACCAGGCCTCCAAGCAAAGCATGAATGTATCTGAAACAGTATTATGTAGAACAGTCAGGCAGCAATTGGGAACCTTAGCTTTAACCCCACTTTCTTCCCAGAAAGTTAAGGGTTTGGTAATTAAGGAGTCCCCCAAGTCATCCACAGATGTCAAGCTAAAGAGGTTTTTGCTGGTGGCATCATCCTCAAGTTAGGAAGCTGATGTAAAACTTGAGGATGATTCATATAAAGATTTATTATAATTTCCTTTTGATTGGTATTAACCTTGTGTTATTAATTTAGCAAAGAAGGGATTAATCCCACATACTTGATCTAAACACAGGTCAGATTACTTTGAAAGGTTATGGGACAACCAAAGAAAATATTCTCAATCAAGACCAGGACTAGGATTCAGTAGAGTGAGTCCAATCAGTGATGATAACCATTGTATAATCATCATCAATCATTTGGAGTTTGATAGGTTCTACTCATATCATGCTAACTCTTATGAGGAGGTATGTTTAGAAACTTCAGATGATCCAAATGATCTTGAAGTCAAAGATGCACCGCCAGAGTTTGAAGAAGAAATCAGATCAACCATCGACAAACTCAAAGAAATAAACTTAGGAATGAAAGAAGATCTACACTTGAAATACATAAGTTCCTTGTTGAGTGAAGAAGAAACCAATGACTTAATTAGGCTATTAACTGAGTTTAAGGACTACCTTGCATGGAGTTATGAAGAAATGCTTTGTTTATCTCCTAACATAGCAGTCCACAAACTAACAATAGATCCTAATGCTAATCCTATCAAGTAAGCTCTTAGACACATGCGATTAGACATTGAGCAACAGGTCATTTTTGAAATAAAAAAATTGATCGATGCTGGCTTTATCAAGGAAGAAAAATATCCCACCTAGTTGGCCAGTGTTGTTCTAGTTAAGAAAAAGAATGGCCAAATTCGTATATGCATCAATTTTAGGGATCTAAATAAGGCATGTCCTAAGGATGAATTTTGACTTCTATACTAGAGTTGATGGTGGACATTGCCTCATCTCATGCAGTATTCTCTTTCATGCATGGGTCATCTAGCTACAGCCAAATTAAGATGGCCTTCGAGGATGAGAAAATATTACTTTTTGAATCTCGATCAGAATATATTATTATAAGGTCATGCCTTTCAGCCTTCAAAATGTCAGTGTTACATATTAGAAGACCATGACTCGAATCTTCAACGAACTCATCCATCATTAGGTTGAATGTTACGTTGATGATCTTGTAGTCAAAAGTAAAGAAAAGGAAGATAATCTCATAGACTTGAGAGTAGTTTTCGAATGATTAAGATAATTTAACCTTAAAATGAATCCCCTGAAGTGTACATTTGGAGTAACTTCAGGGAAATTCCTCGGGTTTGTTGTCCAGTACTGTGGAATAGAAATCAATTCGGAGAAAATCAAGGCTATCTTAGAAATGCCACCCCCTAAAAGTTTAACCTAACTCAGATCATTTCAAGAGCAGTTTCTATGTCTAAGATGCTTCATTTCCAACCTATCAGAAAGATGCTAGCCATTCTCAGTATTTGTCAAAAAGAATGCTAAGTTCAAGTGGGATGATAAGTGCCAGCATGCTTTCAAAGACATCAAGCACTACCTGATGATGCCTCCCGGGCAAGCCATTGATATTATATACTGCTAGATTAGATGACTCCCTTTGTGCTTTGTTGGCTCAAACCAACGATAAAGGGAAAGAGAATGCTCTCTACTATCTCAATCATCATCTAATCCCTGCTGAGGCAAACCACCCATGTATTGAAAAGCACTGCTTAGCTTTAATCTTTGCATCCCAAAAGCTACGACATCACATTTTTTCTTATAAGGTGAATCTAATCTCTAAAATCAAACCACTACAATATCTCATGACACAACTGACATTATCTAGATGGTTGGCTTGTTGGTCCATGATTTTGTCACTGTTTGACATCATATTCGTACCCCGCCGTGTGGTGAAAGGACATGCACTGGTGGAATTCTTAGCAACACACCCACTTCCTATTAATTCTCCTCTTAGTGATGACCTCCCTAATGAACAAATCATGAACTTAGAGGACACCAACATTCACCGTTGGGAGATGTATTTCGATGGTGCAGCTTCCTTTCAAAAAAGAGAAGAACCACAATCTACTCTTTCAGGAATGGCAGGGGTAAGAATAGTTCTTCTAACTTCGGACCATGATGTAATGAGATTCTCATATTATCTATCCATTCCATGCACAAAAATGAAGTCAATACGAGGCTCATCACGGCCTGAGTTAGCCATTATACTACGCTATCCAGTATCAACATCTTCGTGGACTCGCCAATTAGTTATCAACCAAATTGGCTCCTAAAGCTAAAGTTCCATCATCATTATAAGTGTACCATGGTGTTGTTGGTCCATATCCTAGAGGTTACCATCTACAAGATTTCTTGAGGAGAAAATGCAGTAGCAAATGAATTAGCCAAGCTTGCCAAAGAGCTAGCATGTCTAGAAGATGAGTCCATACCAATAAGGGTCCAAAATAGACAAGTCCTATCCCTTATTAATAATGAACTCATCGAGAGACTCTCTCTTAAAAGGGAGGTTACCATTGCCAAAAAGAATGACGAGTCAGATTAGAGGCAACCATTCATGGACTATCTAAATACAGGCAAACTACCTCAAGAGAAGTCATTAACCCATCAGGTGAAGCAGAGAGCTCTCTCATATGCTCTCATAGATGGCACCTTATACCGACGGTCTTTCAATTATATGTGGCTACGCTATTTGGGAAAACTTGAAGCCCATAAGATCATGACCGAGGTACAGTCAGGTTTATGCGGAGCTCACAAATCTGGTTCGAAAATGAAAGCTAAGATCAAGAGACTAGGATACTACTTGCCTTCGATGATCATTGACTGCATGGGCGTAGCTAGGAGATGTCACCAATATCAGTTGCACGGTGTGGTCTTACACCAACCACCCAACATTTTGCATCCTACATTGGTCTCATGGCCATTCGAGTGTTGGGGTACCGACATAGTGGGCCCGATCGATCTTCATTCTTCTAAGGGTCGCCAACTCATTCTAGCTACCACCAACTACTTTTCTAAGTGGGCGGAGGCAATCCCACTTAGAGAGGTCATTACTTTGATGTGGGAGAAAGCCCCCTGTGACACTTACTCATTAGCTGCTCTAGGTTGGGCTAACATGCTACCTTGTTATTGTGTCATCCCAGTGGTCCTCTATTCAGGAAGATGTAAGACTGCTATGCTTTCTTTTCTGACTTGACTGCTGCACACCAACGAGGGCCTTGTTAGCATGGTAGGCCTTACTGCGTGGTCAGTAAGCTACCTTCATGTTGGCTCAATTTAAGAGGATGTAAGTATGCTACACCTTCTTCTTAAACTAGCCATCATAAACTAACTTGGTTGAGTATTCATGATAAACACACAAACACATATCTTTTATCTCAGGCTATTTTGATGTAGGAGCAAGCCCCTTGTGGCACTCACTTTTTAGCTGCTCTAGGTCAGCCTGGCATGCTACCTTACTAGTTTATTACCCTAGTGGTCCCTTGTTCATGAGATTGTAAGTCTACTACACTTTCCTTCCTGACTTGACCACGACACACCGATGAGGGCCTTATTAGTTTGGTAGGCCTTACTGCGTAGCTGGTAAGCTACCTCATGATGAGTTTGTTTAAGAGGATGTAAGTTTACACACTTTCTTCTTGAACTAGCCATCGTACACTGATTGGGTTGAGTATATTTGAGGCTTAGGATAAGTCCTCGAGTGACTCCTTTCCTCTTGACTACTTCAAGTCTGGGTCCAGTCCTTACACGAGACTCCCCACTTGGTAGTCGCCTTATGTTGGATAGTACCTATCGAGCCAACAATAGATTATCCTAGCAATCAATTCTGCTTTAGGGAGATGTAAGTCTACATGCCTATTCTCTAGGCTGATTATCGCACACTGACAGACACCTTAGGTTGGTTGGTGTTCTCTATGCTGACAGTGACCCACCCAGTGGATACACCACTCTTGGCAGATATAAGACTGTTACGCTTTCTCCTCGAGTTGGCCACCGTATACCTATAGGCTTTCTTTTATAGGGTCCTGGATAATGCCCCTAGCCGCACCTCCCATGTGGGCACTCTATTTGGATCACGTCCTTAGCAACCCAATTTAGACACTACCTGGGTTACTTTTGGATTGTACAGTCCCTCTTTCTTAGTAGCCACCCCTGTGGTTGGGGAATTTATCTTGCGAAAATACAGATTCTCCTCTGGTCTAGTATGTCTAAAATAGGACTAGGCTGATATAAGCTCATTCTCAATGTGATCCCTTGCACACCAACAGGGTCCACACAAACATAATGTATATGTATCTTTGATTGTGGATTAGGAGAAAAATCCCCAGTGATACCTTTTCCTAAGCAGGCATTCTATCTTTAAGGTAGTGTCAGTAAAACTCCCTATAGGAATCGCCTGACTACTTTTGACTTGAGATAAATCTTCAGGTTGGCACTCTCTCAGTAGTCACCCTTAGGTTGGGTTCGACTTATTCTGCCACCAACGAGTCACCCCAGCGGCCGTCCTTTTAAATATAGCCAATTTATTGATAGTCCTATATTTGAATTCTTTGAAGACAATAATTGCCTATTTTAATCGAGAGTATTTCTAAGAAATCCACCATCATTAGGATGTAATTAACTACGGGAGCTTTCTCCCATAGGTAACTTTAGAATCTAGTTTAAATAAATCCTACTTTATTCAACCATGTAAAGTATGAGAAAAATCTATGGTATATTCGAAGACTCATCATGTCTTAGGAGTCCTTATTAGGTGATTAGATCAATCATAGGGTAGTGATTTCTATCTTTTTAGATAGTACACTATTCTTTGATGTCATACCCAATCATCTCAATAAGTATACCCTTAGAACCGTGTGGTGTCCTCCCTCCCCCCATGTACACAGACATACACATGCAACCAAAAATAAACACCACAGATTTTTCTGGCGACTCCGTTGTGGATGGTTCCTCTCTCCATCTATTGTAGATAATTATTATCTCCAAGTATTGATAGTGGACTTATATTTCATATGAGTCCAAGACTATCGTTCCTTCCATTGACACTTAGCTTTTTTCATTCTTAAGCAAAGTTAGCCAACATCCTCTAGGTTTTTTTACCTCACTCCTTATAGATCCTAGAACCCCTATTGGGTTTCCCAATAGGTGAAAAACAAAATTAACTCATAAAAGGAAATGACAAAATGTAAAACCTCCTTACCACTAGCTTGGTGAAGCAAGGTTCACCTTAATGATTAAGAAAATAAACTTTTGCGAAGTGCTACTTTCTAAAAGCACCTTTCACAAAACTCATATAATCAAACCTGACTTGACAATCCCCAAGATTATTACATGGAGGTCCCTTTTAAAATCAAGATCAAAATCATCTTTTCAAAAGCACATTTTTGAAAATGACCATATTCATTCAACATATTCAAAATTGTTGAACGAGGAGTGTATTTTCAAATAAATTCATAGCATAAAATTGAGACTTTATATTCCACATATGTTAGAGTTGAAGTTTTCATCTTTTCAAAAGCACATTTTTTAAAATTACCATATTCATTCAAGATATTCAAAATTGTTGAATGAGGAGTCTATTTTTAAATAAAATCATAACATAAAATTGAAATTTTACTTAACATATTCCACATATGTTAGAGTTGAAGTTTTCATCTTTTCAAAAGCACATTTTTGAAAATTACCATATTCATTCAACATACCCAAAATTGTTGAATGAGGAGTCTACTTTCAAATGAAACCATAGCATAAAATTGAAACTCCACTTAACATATTTCATATATGCTAAAGTTGGGGTTTCCATCTTTTCAAAAACACGTTCTTGAAAATGACCATACTCATTCAACATACTTAAAATTATTGAATGAGGAAACAATTTTTCAAATAAAATCATAGCATAAAATTGAAACTTTGCTTAACATATTTCACATATGTTAGAATTGAAGCTTCCCTCTTTTCAAGAGCAAGTCATGCCATATTTGATTCCCACTTAACATATCAAATTTGTTAAGTGAGAATCTCTTTTTGTAAATCAAACCCAAATTTGACCTCCACTTAACATACCAAATTTGTTAAGTGAGGGTCCCATTTTCAGAACACAAATTTGACCTCCACTTAACATACCAAATTTGTTAAGCGAAGATCTCATTTCCAAACTTGCATTTGTATTTCACTTTACATATCCAATCTGTTAAGTGAGGGGTCTCATTTTCAAGACATAAATTTGACCTTCACTTAACATATCCAATTTGTTAAGTGGGAGTCTCATTTTTAAAATATAAATTTGACCTCCACTTAACATACCAAATTTGTTAAGTGAGGGTCTCATTTCCAAACATGCATTTGACTTTCACTTAACATACCCCATTTATTGAGTGAGAGTCTCATTTTCAAAACATAAAAAATTGGCTTTCACTAAACATACCCCATTTGTTAAGTGAGAATCTCATTTTCAAAACATACAAATTTGGCTTTCACTTAACTTACCCCATTTGTTAAGTGAGAGACTCATTTTCAAAACATACATTTGGCTTTCACTTAACATACCCCATTTGTCAAGTGAGAGTCTCATTTTTAAAACAGACATTTGGCTTTCACTTAACATACCCAATTTGTTAAGTGAGAGTCTCATCTTCAAAATATAAATTTGACCTCCACTTAACATACCAAATTTATTAAGTGCGGATCTCATTTTTAAAACATGCATTTGGCTTTCACTTAACATACCACATTTGTTAAGTGAGAGTCTCATTCTCAAACACATATCAAAACACATATCGGTTCTTACTTAACATACCAAATTTGTTAAGTGGAGAACCTTATTTTCAAATCAAACAAACACATAATCAATCATCACAAGCAAAAATTTTTCAAAAAATTTCCAAAAATAAACAATCACAATGTTTCCTTAATATACATACATTTGCTAAGTAAAGCCTTTCAACATCAAAATTTTTCAAACAAGATAACAACACAAACATCTTAAAATATTTGAACCGCACCCAACCTACCTAAATTGGTTGAGTATGGGTTTCAAATCAAAATAAAATGACAAAAACTCTCCTCATCATATCAAAACCTCTCCACTGAACACCACTTAACATATTTGAATTGTTGAGTGTGGGTTCAGGACTCCAAATCTCTATTACTCTCTTGGGACAAGTATTAAAGCAGAGATCTGACTCAAGTTACATTTCAACACATGCTGAGATACAGCTTAGATCAGACACTGTAGTTTGTTTTTACAGTTAGTACATATGGCTTCCTAGAAGTTCATCTTCACCTTTCCATTTGGGATGGATTTGGCCTTGGATCAGGCCAGCCTCCCTCAGACTGACTCCACCCACTTGGTTTTCTTTGGTTGAGGATTTGAGGGAGCTCGCATTATTTATGAGGGGGTGTGGTGAAAATATTCCTGCCTTCATCTATCCTTTTGAAGAGGATAAATAAAAGCAGAAATATATGCCTTTTTTGGGACACCACATAGATTCACAGATGTTCTTATTCGGGTGATCAGGTATGACATTGAGGAGAGGCATACTATCTTGAAAGGAGAAGTCACCACCCTACAATGGACCTAATCACCTAAAAAAGGACTCCTAAGGACTATGGGTCTTTATATGTACTAGAGATTCTTCCCTTACTTTACATGGAAAAGTAAAGTAGGATTTATTTTAAATCAGGTTCATTAAGTTCCCTATGGAGGCAAGCCCTTATAGTTAATTACATCTTAAGAAATGAGATTCCTTAAGAATACTCTTGATTAAGGTAAATGATCATTATCTCCAAAGATTTTGAAGGTTAAACTATCATTCAATTGGTTTAATTTTAGATGATCAAGTGGGATTGATCAAGAGGATGGAGTTATTATCATGACCAAGGAAAGATAAGTAGGAGATGCTAGTGATGCTAGGAAACCTAACAAGCATCTCAAACTATCCTATGGTTGGGCTTTACATTTTTGAAACTGAATTAATTTGTTTGAGTTGAATTTTTAATTCAAAAATTAGAGCTTATGATTCCATAATACAAGGTTATGGAAATGCCTAAGAGGTGAGGATTTATGCTTATAGCCCACAAAGGAAAGAAGCAACCTTAGAACCTAAATCTAGGGAGCTTTGGCGAGGGCCAAAGCATGGCCTAAATCTAAGGAAAAGGATGGGTATATGGTTTACCTCCACAAGAGAGGATAAGTCACCCGACTGTTTGGACTTACAACTGCCTGGGGGTGACCGCCAACTAACTCCTCCTACGATTTTAAATACATGTAGGCAAGTCATATGCTTTGGAAGATAGCTAAGCTATTGTTTATTTAGAAAGAGACTAAGTCCTTAAACATACTCCCTAAGAGACTAGATCATGTAGGGCATGAGGAATGACTGAAATCTAATGCAAAGTTTTCATATATTTTATTTTTATTTTTGGACAATTCATTTGACTCAGGCTATAGGATTCATATGCCTAACGCATGAGAAATTAGATTATGGGCCAAAATCAGCTAGAATGGAGGTGTGTTTCCACCATGGCTCTCAAAGGTCAAGCCAAATTTCTCGGCACGGGTGGAAGCACTCCAAATCAAGAGTGAAGCAATGTGCTTTTTATGCATGATATGAGAAAGGAGATACAACATCCAGCTAAGGGTTACTAATTCTTTTATCTTGATTTATAACCTAATCATTAAATGAGGTTATGAGTTATTAATTTTAGTTTTGAGTTGATTAATTTGGTAAAAGATTTATTTTTTCTTTAGAGCCTAATCGTCATCTAGGCCATACATCAAAGCAATAAAGAAACTAGGAAACATGCCATCTTAATGCACAAGCTAAACAAACATCAACCATTTTATAAAGCTAACATAAAATAATCAGAGGCCATTTGTGGTCGGGCTCCACCGCATAAACTCGAAAACAAATTGGGTAGGCGAGCTCTACCCTTATACAACCTAGATTACAAATGAGTTAAATATAATTAAACAAAGAATTCATTGTTATGGGGGGGGGTCTTCATTTCTTCTTTCTTCTTTCTTGTTTCTTTCATTCTCCTTTGGTTATTTCTTTCGGTTCTTTCTTTTGGATGGTTGGAATGTGGATACTCCAAAGGCTTCACATTGTACATAAGATGTGATCTTATGACCAATGTTCATCCTAATCTCCCATAATAATCATTCCAGAATCCTAATTGCAAAATTTCATAAAAAAGAAAAGTAAATCTAACTAAAATCTATAAAGTAGGGGTTAGCTAAACAAACCATACATTTCCAAGCATGTATATAAACAAATTGAACTTAGCACCCCACATATGGGTAACCAAGTCCACCTAACCTATTTTGGATTATACTTAGGGGTATAAGCAACCTGCACAGCAAAAGCAGACTAAATCATCCTACCATTCATTCTACGCACATACACCCTAACATCCAGACTAAAATATCACATCACAAAATAAAAGCAAACAACAAATCATGCATCGCCCTAACATAAGACTAGAAGTGATTACTTAGCCTAATGTGTGTGCCATGTAAGGTTCGTTTGGTCTGTTTAGCTAGGATTTAAGGTTAGGATTTTCTATATGTAAAAAGGTTCATCTTATAAGGATGGTCTCATTTAAGTTGTTTAGTTGATATGAAATAATTTTATTTTATGATTTGATTTGGTTTGAATGAACCTACTTAATTATTAAAGGTTGTAAAGAGAGGAGAAGAGAAGAGAACTTCTTTTTCCTCCCTACCTAAAGTGCTTTCTAAAGTAGATTCATTAAGGATTTTTATTTGGTGAATATTTTATTATGTATTTTAATTAATCCTAAGTTTAGATTTTTCTCTAAACAAACCTATTCAAGAAGAAAGATATTTTAAGATTAAGTAAAGTGAATTACTATCACAAAACACACTATATTTTATTTCTTTCCCACATGTGTATAACACGCATATGAATGGATCCTAAGCATATCTATACATACAAATGGGAATGTTCAGCATACTCTATGATGAATGCTAAGTGAGTTACTTAAGAAAATTTGAATGCTTTATGATGCTTGATTTTCATTAAGTAGAAAAGAGGTTTTCTTATCCCTTTTTTACATGCATGCATGTATGTGTGAAAGGCATAAGTGAGTACGGTTCCATTGTTAACCAGGGGTGTAAGGTACAAGACCTACTTAGGGCTACTTAAAGTCTCACAACCCTGGGGTTGTCCAGGCTAATATACCACTTTCTTTAAATAAAAGCATATAAAAAGAAATGCATGGAAAGAGAATCATGCAAAAGTTTGTATTTGTTTGTTTGATTTGTTTATGCAATTTATATGTGTAGGTGTGGATGTCCTTCTTTAAATAATAGCATAAAAATGAGTTGGAATGGAGTTAGGCAAGTGTTATGTTCTTTTCAAATGAACTATATACTTTGCCAAATCCTACTCAAAACTATGCTAAAAGAAAATAGAAGCAAAAGTACACTTTGCACATCTTCATATTTAAATCCACATGCAAGCTTATAAATAATTATAAGTAGCACACTTTCAGTTTTAGGTATTTGATTTATAGATTTTAAAAATAGTTTTGAATTTAATAGTGATAATAGCCACTTATATTTTTTACTTTAGCCAAAATATGCAATTTTACATAAAGAAAACATTTCATTTTGAATTTGAATTTAGAAAAGCATGAATGTATGAAACTCATATGACATACACATTTAGCATGCTAGAAAAGAAATAAAGTAAT
This sequence comes from Cymbidium sinense, assembly GCA_021442155.1. Lineage (NCBI taxonomy): Eukaryota > Viridiplantae > Streptophyta > Magnoliopsida > Asparagales > Orchidaceae > Cymbidium > Cymbidium sinense. Next base: position 3,329,962 of record CM038228.1, on the reverse strand, counting down.
ATAAGCATGTAATTTCATTCACTCTAATTAATTCTTAAAGATAATCTTATGAAGTAAGATCATTTAAAGAGAATCAAATATTGTTTAAAGAGACTTTCATTTTGTTTTGAGTTTGATTTGAATTAGAAAAGTGTGAGAAAGTTTGTTGGTCTTTACCCATTCTCACATTTGTGCATTATTTTAATTTAATTTTTAGGTGATTAGATCAATTTTATGCTTTGGCTAGGTTAAAGTGTAGATTAAGTTCATTAATTACCCTTACCTATACCACTTTAATTTATTTAATCAAATAATTATGAGCCAATATATGACATAAAACTACAAGGAATTTAAATCAGTAATGCATCCTAGGAAAGAAAGATACCTAATGCAATTGGCTCATAATTAATGATTGATTAAGCTAAAGGGTTTAATTTAAGTACTTTTATAACCTTTCTCACACATATGGGTTAGGTCTGATTTCCTTAAGTTTACTTAGGTTATTATACACCTAAGTATCTACCCAAGAAGGATTAGTTTAGGTGATTAAGTTTATGGATTAATTTTAGTTTTGAGAATTGGGTTTGATTAATTAAGTAGATCATTAGTGGATTAACCCTTAATTAGATTAGGATTAAGGAAGAGAGGGGGTTTAGGGAATAGCTTAAGAAAAATATTCCAAAATCATTCCATAAATCTCTTAATCACTTAAACAAAGTTTAAATAACTTAATCAAGGAATTAAATCACTGTTCACATGCTTAATTAAGCTTAATTACATTATGAGAGTGATTAAGGGTTCATTAATTAATTTTCTAGATTAACTCATTAATAAATTCCCAAAAATTTAGGGGAGGCAGAAGTCATCCCACTAAACATGCTTGAAAAATTGGGAATTAATTATTGGAAGTCATTAGGGTTATTAATTTTCTAGATTAACTTAGTAATAAATTCTAAGAAATTTAGGGGAGGTAGAAGTCATCCCACTAAACATGCGTGAGAAGTTTGGAATTTATTAATGAAGTTATTAGGTAGTAATTAGGGTTATTAAGATTTTAAATAAACCTCACTTAAGGAAAATTTACTTTCAAATTCAAATAAAAATAATATTATTAGATTCTCCTCCAAATTATCTTTAAAATGAACTTGAGTTTGTAATTTTTATATTTTTCTACAATTAGTTATGAATTTAGGGAGTTTCAACTGATTTAAGTGATTTTAATTAAATTCTATTAAATTATTTTATTAAAATAAATCATTTGACACTCAAAATTAATATCTTTTAATCCAAAGGCCATTTTGACTTGAAATTTTTATGATATGTGTATTTTAATATCAATTTTAATCACTAAAAATTTCAACTTAATTTGACATGCATTTTTGGTTTAATTAATAAAATCTAATTTTTACTAAAACTCAAATTAAGCTCAAAATACTCTGTGAAATTTGGAGATTTTGAGTTTGTTGGATTCCTCTCAGAAAGAAAAATCCAACGAGCCCTTATTTGTAATTTTTGGTTAAGTATTTTATTTTCTATGAATTTTTAAAGTTTCAAGTGATTTAAAGTAATTTTTTTAAATAAAAAATATATCCGTGTGGCACTGAAGTGGCAACGCGGTGTCACGTGGCATAGCACATTTGGATGCACAATGTCGTGTGGCATGCGCACGACGCACGATTCACGCGTGGTGCTACATCAACCTTTTGAGCTGGAAGACCAGTCAATGGAATGAGAGTGACCCACAGTTCAGATCAGATCGTGCGATCCAGAGGCCAGGATTGCACGATCGACGTGTGGTCTGAGCCATCAGATCAAGAGAATCACACAATCGGATGGTCGGTGCATCTTGCAATCAAGACCGAATCCGTGATCGAGCCATCCGATCTGAACCAGGATGGGATGGCTTCTACTGCTAGTGGGGAAAAGTGAAATCCGAGGGTTTTTTTTAGAAAAATAAAGGATTCTAAGTAAAAACTTGTCCAAAAGGACTCCTTTTCACATCAATTTGTGCCAAAAAAATTTTATTTTCTAATTATGATGATTTAAAGTAAAACTGCAGGATTATCTAGGGTAGATTCCTAAAAATCACGCAAAAAACATCATAAAATGAGGGATCATAAGGTCAACTACAATTTTTGAAGGTTACCTCAATGGGGATGATTTTCTATGGCGGTGATGACTCAAGCACGCTATTGAGTGAGGCAAGAAGTCTTGGACTGAGCTTGGATCTTTGCCTTCACATCGAAATAAAGTTTCCTTTGGTGATCATCATTTTCTTCCTGAAATCCACCTAGTTTTGAAGTATTTCTCTCCAAGATGAAGTGGGGGTGATTGCAATGACTTTGGGAGCTCTAAGAGGAGGAGAATGAGGGAAATGGGGGGTTTCTTCAGCCACTAATGCCTTGGAATCAAAAGTGAAAGAAAATGAACCTTTTGTTTAAAATTTTGGCTCCAAACTCATGTCATTGGCTTGGGGTGGTTGGGAATGGAAGAGAATCATTCTAGGTGACTCCCTATGGTTGGCTAAAGCATGGAAAGTGGCTGCCATGAAGGACAAATGGGGGTCCAAGCCAAAAGGAGGTGAGAGTCCTTCATGCTAAGTGTTCCAATGGGAGGGGTGAGGTGATTTCACCTCCTCATAAGTCATGGTTGCTCCAACCACTCCTTGGGTCAGAAAATCAATGTCGTTGGTGCCTATGTGGACTATTGGATGAGTGCCAAGTGGCCAAGGAAGAGAAATGCCCACTTGGGAAAGTGTCTTTTCTCATGGGATGCCCTTGACCCAAGGGCAAAGTGGTCATTTGATAATGAATATCATTTGTGCATATTTGAAATGAGTCTAAAGTAAGTTGGACTAAATTTTATGTCATTTGATGTTCATTTGGTTTAATTTGGATTAATTTGACCCATTTGGGTCAAATCGGGTCAAAATGGGTTAGGTTGACCAATTGGTCAAATTAGGTCATACCAAGAGTTGGGTCAAGTTCAAATGACTATTTAGAGTATGTTGGTTCAACTGATTTCAATTAATTTGGTTTAATTTAGATTTAATTTATATTTTGTCCATTTTGATCCTTTAGGTTGGGTCTAGTTGGCCAATTGGTCAAATTGGGTTTAATTAAGGCTTTGGTCAAGTTCAATAATCAATTTGGAGTGAACTTGAGCCATTGGTTGCAATCAATTTGGTTTAGGTTACAATTTGGCTAATTTGGGTTCATATAGGTTAAAAGGTTGACTTGGTTTGACCCAATTCATGATAATTAATTAACCTATGATGATCAACAAACATGACATGAAGTTCGGATTGGCTTAATTCACTTTGATTTGGATTGAATTGAATTTTGATTCTTGTAGATTAAAGTGGCCACTTTGGGTCAAGTGAGCCAATTGGGTTTAGTTGGCTTGGTCAAGGCTTGATTCAAGTTTGATTGAACTCACATATGAATTTATGATTGAAATTTAAATTCATTTGCAATAGATTTGAAGTCAAATGGATTTTGATTCATTTGTCAATTTCAAATTCAAAGAATGAACATGAGATTGACTTGGGTTTGACTTTTGAATTTAGTTTTGGTTTGAGGATTGAAGTTTATATTTATATTTGAATTCATTATTGAAGGGTTAATATAAATCATGAAGAAAAATTAAGGGTTTGGCTTGATTTGAGTTTGATTTGGCTAAATTTAAGAATTTGACTTGAAAGGCTTAGGTTGGATTTTGGTTGAACTTGAGTTTGAATTTTGAAGTTGGCTTTGGTTGTTTGAATTTATATTTTATTTATATATGTGAATATAAATGAAAATATAAATGGGTTATGAGAAAACTTCAAGGATTCGAAGTGATTTGAATTTGATTTAGGCTAAGTCCTTAAGAGGGAATTAAAAGACTTAAGAAAGATTTTTGATTTGGAATTTCAATTTTGGATTTTGATCATGGGTTTTGATTATTTGGAATTTATTTATGATTTGAGAAAATCCATTGAAATTGATTTAAAGTTTGATTTGGAGTTGAAGTTGATATGAGTTTGGAGTTGATTTGAATTTGACTTGAAGGAAGGAAGTGAGGAGTTGGTTCAAGCTATTATGTAAGCAATTTTTCTTAACACCCCTAACACATAACTTATTCCTATGGATAACTCTTCTAAGTCTCTAGGGCTAGGTTGTGTGTGCACCTAATTACTAGATGTGTCTTAATACTAAGGATCTCTTAAAGTCTAAGAGGAGTCCTATGTCTAAGATGGAGGGGTTGAGAGCTCATCCTAAAAATGAGGTACCAGAGATTCTACCCCTACTTTACATGGAAAGATAAAGTTGGGTTTATTTTAAACTGAGTTTGTTAAGTTCCCTACAAGGGCAAGCCCCAATAGTTAATTACATCCTAAGGAATCCTACAAGGGCAAGCCCCAATAGTTAATTACATCCTAAGAAATAAGATTCCTTAAGAATACTCTCGATTAGGATAAATGATCATTGTCTCCAAAGATTTGAATAGGTTACGACTACCAATCGATTGGTTTATTATTGGAAAGTCAAGTGGGATCGATCAAGAGGAAGGAGTTCTTATTGAAGCCAAATGAAAATAAGTAGAGGATGCTTAAGATACTAGAAAGCCTAGTAAGCATCTCAAACTACCTTATGGTTGAGCTTTATATTTTTGAAATTGATTTAATTTATTTAAGTTGACATTTTATTAGAAATTTAGGGCTAATGATTCCACAACACAAGATTATGAAAATGCCTAAGAGGTGAGGATTTATGCTTATGACCCATGGAAGGGAGAAGCAACCTCAGAACCTAAATCTAAAGAGCTTTGGTGAGGGCTAAAAGCATAACCTAAATCTAAGGTGAAAAATGGGCATTTGGTTTGCCTCCACAATAGAGGACAAACCACCCAACTGTTTGGACTTACAACCGCCTAGGGGTGGCCACCAACTAACTCCTCCTATAATTTTAAATACATGTAGGCAAGTCATATGCTTTATGTAAGATAGCTAGGCTATTATTTATTTAAAAAGAGACTAAGTCCTTAAACTCACTCTCTAAAGAGACTAGATCATGTAAAGGGTATGTTTCAAATGACTTAAATCTAATGAAAATCATGTAACATGTTATTTTCATTTTTGGATAATCATTTGACTCAAGCTTATAGGATTCATATGCCTAATGCACGAGAAGTAAGATTATTGGCCAAAATCAACAAGAAGAGAGATGTGTTTCCACCATGGCTCCCAAAGGTCAAGCCAAGTTTCTCTGGAAAAGGTGGAAGCCCTTCAATCAAGAGTGAAAATAATATGCATTTGTGCATGATGTTATAAATGGAATACTTATCCAGCTAAGGGGTTTCTAATTCTTTTATCTTGATTTTAGCCTAAGCTTTTAGTGAGGTTATGAGTTCTTTATTTTTATTTTGAATTATTAAATTTGGTAGAAGATTTATTTTTTTAAGAGCCTAATCCACATCTAGGCCATACATCAAGCAAGAAAGAAACTAGAAAAAGGATGTCATCTTAATGCACAAGCTAAACAAATCATCAATTAATTTATAGAGCTAACGTAAAAGAATAAGAGGCCATTTGTGGTCGGGCACCACCACACAAACTAAAAAAAAAATAAATTGAATAGCCGAGCTCTACCCTTATTCAACTTGGATTACAAATGAATTAAATTATAATTAAGCAAGAAAATTCACGTTATGGGGGTCTTCAAGCTTCATTTCTTCATTCTTCTTTTCTTCTTTCTTCTTTCTTCTCTTCTTTCTTCTTTGGTTCCTTCTTTTGGATGGTTGAAGGTGGTTGCTCCAAAGGCTTCACATGGTACATAAGATGAGACCTTATGACCAATATTCATCCTAATCCCCCCATAACAATCATTCCAAAATCCTAATTGCAAAAATTACATAAAAAGGGAAAATGGAAATCTAACAAACATCGATAAAGTGGAGATTAGCTAAAATAAACTATATAATCTCAAACATGTGTATTGGACTTAACACCTCACACATGGGTGACTAAGTCCACCTAGACTATTGGATTATGCTTAGGGGTATAAGCACCTGCACAACAAAAGCAATTATATTTTTATTTATGATAGCGCCCCTTAAGCACAATCTCCTATAGAAAATAATGATTAGACTAAATCATCCTATCATTCATTCTATGATCATACACCCTAACATCCAGACTAAAATATATATCACAAAACAAAAGCAAACATCAAGCCATGCACCATCCTAACCTAAAGCTAGAAGTGGTGACTTAGTCTGAAGTGCGTACTTTTAAAGTTTATGTGGTATGCTTAGCTATGGCTTTAAGTTAGGATTTTCTAAGTGTGAAAATGTTCAAGTTAGAGGGTGATTTTAGTTAAGTGTTTTACTTATTTGGGTTAATTGTATTTTGATTTGGTTTAAGTTAATCCTACAATTAATTACTAAGTTGTAAAGAGAGAGAAAGAGAAGAGAACTTCTCTTTCCTTCCCTAACTTAAGTAATTTCTAAAGTGGTTTCATGTTTAGTTTCATATAGTGAATGTCTTATTATGTGTTTTAATTAATCCTAAGTTTAGATGAACTCTAAACAAACCTATTCAAAAAGAAAGGCATTTTAAGATTAAATAAAGTGAACCAAATAAAAAAAAATATATCACTTCATTTCTTTTCCAACATGTATAACATGCATATAGATGCATCATAAGCATATATATACATACAAATGAGAATTTTTAGCACACTTTATGATGGATGCTAAGTAAGTTACTTAATAAAATTTGAATGCTTATGATGCATGACTTTCTTTAAGTAGAAAAGGGGTTTCTTATCTAATTTTTATATGCACACATGAATGTATGAAAGACATAAGTGAGTACGTAGCATTATTAACCAGGGGTGTAAGGTACAAGACCTACTTAGGGCTACTTAAAGCCTCGTCACCTCGGAGTTTTCTAGACTAATATATCACTTTCCTTAAATACAAGCACATGTACAAAAGAAATGAATATAAAAGAAAGAGATGCAAAAAGTTTGTGTTTATATTTTGGATCAACTTATGCAATTTTTTATGTGTAAATGTAAGGTCCTTCTTAAGTTATAACATGGGAGAGGATAAGAGTAGATTGTAAGCAAGTGTTATATTCTTTTAAAAGAATTATACACTTTGCACATCTTATTCAAATCCATGTTAAGAGGAAAGAAAGGAAACATACATAAGACACATTTTTTTTATATTCACATGCAAACTTATAAATAAAGTATAAGTAGCACACTTTCAGTTTTAGGTAATTTATTCATATATTTTTGAAAATAATTTGGATTTAATAGTGATAATAGCCACTCATATTTCTAACTTAAGCCAAAACATGCAAGTTTGACATAAAGTAAACATTTTTATTTTAAATTTGATTTTTAAAAAGCATGAATGTATGAAATCATATGACATAGATATTTAGTATGTTGAGAAAGAACTAAAGTAATGAAAGCATGTAAACACATTCACCTTAATTAATTCCTAAAGATAATCTTATTAAATTATAAAGTTTAAAGTAAATCAAAGTTTATTTAATATGATTTTTGTTTGATTTAATTTGAAAAATGTGAGGTGAGTTTGCTGTTCCTAACCCATTCCCACATGTGTTTGATATTTTTGTTCAATTTTTAGGTGACTAGATTCATTTTATATTTTGATTAGGTTAAGGTATGAATTAAGCATGTTAATTATCCCTTACTTATACCACGTTAGCATACTTAATCAAATAATTATGAGCCAATGAGATGACATAAAATTTCACAAGAAATTTAAATTTGGAATGCACCTAGGAAGAAAGGGGCCTAATGCAATTTGGCTCATAATTAATGATTAACTAAACTATGAGGGTTAAACTTAAGTACATTCATAACCCCTCTCACACATGTGAGTTGGGTTTTGATTTTCTTAATGGACTTAGGCTTTTGAACACCTAAACATCTACGTAAGACAGATTAATTAAGTTTTGAAAAGTTTTAGAATTTTATGAAATCAATTAAGAAGGTAGTTAGTGAATTAACCCTTAATTAAGAGAGGATTAAGGAAGAAAAAGAGGGTTTAAGAAATAACTTAGGGGAATACACAAATATGATTCCCTAAACCTCCCATTCATTGAAAAAAACCTTAATCAACTTCAACAAAGGATTAAATCACTAATCAAACCCTTAATTAATCTTAACTACATTAAGAGAATAATTAGGAAATGAATTAGTAATTTCCCAAATTAAGCAACCAATAAATCCCAAGAAAATTAGGGGAGGTAGAAATCATCCCCCAAAATACACTCAAGAAGTTTGGGAATAATTAGTGGATTAATTAAAGGGTAATTAGAAAATTAATATTCCTAATAAAACCCAAATTCAAAGAAAAAAACTCTTCAAAATTAATCAAAATTAATTTTAGAATATTCTATCTTCAATTATCTTTCTAATGCAGTTTATTTCATATTTTTTTGATTTTTCTATGATGAGATATAAATTTTAGAAACTTAGGTGATTAATTAGAATTATTTAAATCCCTAATTAAATTCTTAATCCCACGGGTGCCATGCATGTGACTGATGCAGCATGTGCTTTACAGGCGATGCTCTCTAGTTGGTTATTTAAATGTTGCATCGCAGGTATGCGGATGGTGAAACGTCTGGCTTTCTCCTCGTCCATCTGACGCCGAGAGAGAGTCAGATCAAAAGGGATAAAATGGCATGCCTATGTGTCTTAATCTCGGCTGTCCATCCGAAACACGTAGATGGATGGCCAGAGATTCATCCCTATCCCTCTCTATGTAAAATGGAGGCCGTCCATCTCTGAGGCTATGATGCAAGCTCAATTGAGCTTGGATTGGGATGAAAATCAACCCACACCATCTAAGCATGCATACAAGAACATCTAATGGCTAAGATCCTATGAGATTAACATTTCTTTCACAAAGCTCTACAGCACATTGAGTTTAATGCTCGAAAAATGGCTAACCTCACCGAAAGTGATCATTGGTGCTCGATTCCCTTGGAGAAGCTTCGTCTGGTTGAGACAATGCCTTGCTGAAAGTTTGAGAGGTTGAGGTTGAGTGGTTGCTTCTATGGACCAACTCCTCCTTAGCTTGAGCTCAGCTTTGGTCTAGGGCACACCTCCTCTACCTTTGAAGCTTGGGAAAGAGTATGGGTGTACTCGACTTGGTCCTCTGATGAAGCTTGAAGAAGAAATTGAGTGGAGTTTGAGTGTGGAGAAAGTTGGAAATCCAATTGAGCTCCCCTATTTTCACTTAAGGAAAATCGAGAAGATGGAAATTGAATCCCCCTCTAGGAATAGGATCACTTGCAAATGGCTCCTATGACTCCCTCTCACTCAATCGACTATGGCTCTATGTAGATTCAAATGAATTAAGGGGAGTATATCTCCCCCTTTGGTAATCAGACGGTCGAGCAAAGGCTTGCCATTTTGATCCAATTGCCTTGATTTAGTGGGTTTTTTGAGCTGGGCTATCCTTGGGTTCGTTTTAGGCTAGGGACTGGAATGGTGAACTCGTCATGTGCTCCATTTGAGTGTAAGGAAGATTCCCATGTGGCCATTTCAAGGAGAGTGGTCAATTTGACCATTGGGTCAAGTTGGGTTGACCCAAACCCATTGGATTGGGTGCATCACCCTCCCTAGTGTTCACTTGATCTACTAGGAGAGTATCAAGTAGGTATGAAGAGGAATTTACCAAACGCCCAATGGATTTGATCAAAATTTACCCTATGGCCTAGGGGTAAAATGGTCATTTGGCAGATTTTTGAATTTGGGTATGTTTGGTATGATGAGAAAATAGGTTTGACCAAGTTTTAGTGGATTTGGAGTTCATTTAGTATGGTTTGACTCATGTTGACCCATTTAGGTCAAAATGGGTCAACTTAGGTCAAGTTGACCAAATGGTCAAATTGGGTCAAACCAAGGGTTGGGTCAAGTTCATATGACCATTTGAAATATTTTGGTGGCTTTGGTTTGATTCAATTTGGTTTAGGTTTGAATTTGGTTCATATGACTCATTTAGGTCAAATGGGTCAAGTTGACCTATTTGTCCCATTTGACCTATTTGAGCTAGGTCATGGGTAGGTTTAGGTTTGGTTAGTCATATGAAGTGGATTGGTATCTTTGTTTCTAATCAATTTTTGTTAAGTTTGATTTTGGCTCAATATGACCCTTTAGGACAAGTTAGGTTCAAGGTTAATTGGGCTAGGTTAGGTCTAGTTGGCCAATTGAGGCTTTGGTCAAGTTCAATAAGTGATTTGGAATGAACTTGACCCATTGGTTTCAATCAATTTGGCTTAGATCAAGTTTTGACACATTTTTGACTTTTTAGGTCAAGTTGGGTCAACTTGGGTCAAGTGGCCAATTGGGCTAGGTTAGTCTCAAATATTGACTTGGTCAAGTTTCAACATTGATCATGAATGAACTTAGATCATTGGTTTCAATTAATTTGTCTTATGGTGGATTTTGGTTATGTTGGGGTTCATTTTGGCTAAGTATTGACTTGGTTTGACCCAATTTAATTGATTAATCATCTCATGATGATTGTTGATGATGATGAGAGGTTTAGGTAAGTTTTATTCAATCCAATTTGGTTATGATTAGAATTTGGCTCATAAGAATACTTTAGGTCGCTTTAGGTCAAGTGAGCCTAAATGGGTCAAATGGCTTGGTCAAAGCTTGATTTGAGTTTGATTGAACTTATATATGAACTTATGATTGAAATATAAATCCATTTGCCAGTGGTTTGAAGTCAAATGAGTTTTGATTCATTTGACAATTTCAAGTTCAAAAGGAAGAACATGAAATGGATTTTGGCTTAATTTTTGAATTGAGTTTTGGTTAAGTGATTGAAGTTTGTATTTATATTTGGACTCATGATTGTAGGATTAATTTAATCATGAAGAAAAATCAAGTGTTTTGCTTGATTTGAAGTTGATTTAGCTAAGTTCAAGATTTTGACTTGAAAGGCTTAGGTTTGATTTCGATTGAATTTGATTTTTGGAGTTGGTTTTGATTGTTTGAATTATATTTCATTTATATATGTGAATATAAATGAGAATATAAATGAGTTATGAGAAAATATCAAAGATTTGAGGTGATTTGAACATGATTTAGGCTAAGTCCTTAAGAGAGGATTAAGGACTTAAGAAGGATTTTGAATTTGGATTTTAATTTGATTGATTTGAATTTATATTTTATTGACATACGTGAATATAAATGAGAATATAAATGAGTTATAAGAAAATTTCAAGGATTTAAAGTGATTTAGATTTGATTTTGGCTAAGTCCATGAAGGAAAATCAAAGTACTTAGGCAAGATTTGAAATTTGGAATTTCAATCATGGGTTTCAATCATGTGGCATTGATTTGAGTTTGGATTCAATTAATTAAGCTAGAATTAATTTAGGTTTGATGTTGATTTGATTTAGAATTTGACTTGAAGGAAGGAAGTGAGGAAAGTAGTTCAAGCTATAGGGTAGGCAAATTTCCTAACACTCCTAAGACATGACCTATTCCTATGGTTACCTCTTATAAGTCTCTAGGGTTAGGTTGACTGTCCACCTAATCACTAGATGTGTCTTAAGACTAAGAATCTCTTAAAGTCTAAGAGGAGTCCTATGTCTAAGATGGAGTGATTGAGAACTCATCCTAAAAATGAGGTCAGCAAATTCCTCCAACTAGCTCTTCTTCTCTAAACCATATTGTATCGTGGAGGTGCCAAATCTCTCACTCTACTTATTTTACTTGATTTCTATTTTGAACCTCCATCCAATCTAAGAAATTAATGAAGAAAGCTGATTTCACTTACATCTTCTCTACTTTTGATGGTCTTGATGATTTTATCCTTATAGAAAGATCTCGAAGTATTAATAACAATAACAATTTTGATCAACTCCTTTCTGATTCAGAAATGGATTTCCCATTTATGAATCATTCAGGTTTGCCCATTGAGATTGATTTGGAGTCATCCGACTCTGATGATCCTATAAGAGAAGTTATAGGTGAACTTGATGAGCAGGTAGAACTTTCTACTAAACCATCTCATGAAGTCACTGAAGTCACCCTCAGTAGTGGCAAAGTTTTACCTCCTAGGGTAGCACCTCAGGATAAGGGTAAATAAGTCATTGGTTCTAGTGATCAAGAAGCCCCTCCACAGGATGCTTTGCCTATGGATATGCTTGTGGAGGACCAGCCCAGAGTTGACTATAATGTCCTTGCTCATTTGAGAAAGTTACCAGCTAAGCTAAGCATATATGATGCCCTTATCTTATCCAAAGAGATGAAAGAGTCATTAATGAAAGCCCTTCTCGATCCAGAAATATGCTTAGCTCAGCTGACCACTATTGAAGAGGAGGCATGTTATTCAAGAGGAGCCCGTGAAGTTACATTCATCGATGAAGTCTTTCTTTTGGGGACAACCGAGCACAACCGTTTATTCTACATCACAGTGGACATGGGAAGATTGCACTCTTGTGGTGTTAGTTGATCAGTGCATGGAACATTATGAGTCTAAAGACCCTTGCCTACTTGAGGATTGACATCTCTGAACTCCAAGGAGATCAGATGATGTTGAGAGGATTCAATGAGCAAGGCGAGAAGACTTTAGGCTCCATAGTGTTGTCTTTATAGATAGATGACTGGAAGATAAAAGCCAAGTTCTACATAATTGATTCAGATACATCCTTCACTGCTTTGATCAGTAAGCCTTGGATATATGGAAATAACTTGGTTCCATCCTCTTTACATCACTGCATCAAATTTTGAAGAGGTGGAGTCGAATATTGTGTCAAAGAGACTTGAAGCCATTTTCAACTAGGTAGGTTGAGATTTATGACGATGCAGCCTACTATCTTCCTCAAAATCAAAAAGTTTACTCTTGTAAACTTGGTGAAAGTTCAAAAATAAAAGAAAAAGAAACAAAAAAAAGAAAATGAAGAAAAAGAAAAGAAAAATGGAAAGGAAAAAGAAAAAGAAAATAAAAGTACAAGTAAGGGAGAATCAGACACCGAGGAAGAAGTAGAGCCACATGTTGGATTCCGCCCACAATTTGTTCCTCCATATGAACACATGGGTAAGATAACTCAACCCCCACTAGGTAGAGGCCGAGGTAGATTCAGAGGTAATTCCAGAGGTGGAAGACTTTGCTGGTGGTCAGTCAGTAGAAGCTATGTTCTAGCTCACAGGAGTACCCTCATTATCCATATAAACTTAGAGTCCAGTTCAGAGGATGAGTCTCATGTGGTTAGCATGCCAACCAACACCTCTAAATGAGTTCCTTTGGAGGTGATATTCAAGCCAGATAGCAATGAAGACCAGGCCTCCAGCGAAGCATGAATGTATCTGAATCAACATTTTGTAGAACAGTCAAGCAACAGTTGGGAACTTTAGCTCTAACCTCACTCTCTTCCCAAAAAGTTGAAGGTTTGGTAGTTGAGGAGGTCCCTCAAGTCATCTATAGATGTCAAGCCAAAGAGATTTTTGTTGGGAGCATCATCCTCAAGTCAGGAAGTTGATGTAAAACTTGAGGATGATTCATATAAAGATTTAATATAATTTCCTTTTTATTTGTATTCTCCTTGTGTTATTAACTTAGCAAAGAAGGGATTAATCTCACATACTTGGTCTAAACACAAGTCGGATTACTTTGAAAGATTATGGGACAACCAAAGCAGACATTCTCAATCAAGATAAGAACTAGGATTCGACACAATTGGTTAAGTTGACGATGACAACCATTGCCTAATCATCACCAATCATTTGGAGTCTGATAGATTATTCTCAAATCATGCTAACTCTTATGAGGAGGTATATTTAGAAACTTTAGATAACCCAAATAATCTTGAAGTCAAAGATGCACTGCAAGAGCTTGCAAAAAAATCATTTCAACCATCGATGAACTCAAAAAGAAATCAACTAGGAACAAAAGAAGATCCACACCCAACATACATCAATTCCTTATTGAATGAAGAAGAAACTAATGACTTAGTTAGGCTATTAGCTGAGTTTAAGGACTGCTTTGCATGGAGTTATAAAAAAATATCTAGTTTATCTCTTGATGTAGTAGTCCACAAACTAGCAATAGATCCTAATGCTAACCCTATCAAGAAAGCTTCTAGACGCATGCAATTAGACATTGAGCAACTTGTCATTTCTGAAATCAAGAAATTGATTGATGCTGGATTTATTAGGAAATAAAATATCCCATCTGGTTGACCAGTGTCGTTCCAGTTAAGAAAAAGAATGACCAAATTTGCATATGTGTCAATTTTATGGACCAGTAGCCCTAAAGATGAATTTCCACTTCCTATACTAAAATTGATGGTGGACATTGCCTCATCTCATGTAGTATTCTCTTTCATGGATGGCTCATCTGGCTACAACCAAATTAAGATGACCCCAAGGATGAGAAAAATTCTACTTTTTGAACACTGATTGGAATATATTGTTATAGGGTCATGCCTTTTAGCCTTAAAAATGTCGGTGCTACATACCAGCGGGCCATGACTTAGATCTTAAACAAACTAATTCATCATCAAGTTGAGTGTTATTTTGATGATCTTATAGTCAAGAGTAAAGAAAAGGAAGTCCATCTCTTCAACTTAGCTAGGAGATGCTACCAATGTCAGGTGCATGCTGTGGTCCTACACCAACCACCCAATATTGTACATCCTACATCGGCCTCATGGCTATTTGAGTGTTGGGGTACTGACATAGTAGGTCTGATTGATCCTCCTTCTTCCAAGGATCATCAGTTCATTCTAGCTACCACCGACTACTTTTCCAAGTGGGCAAAGCAATCCCACTTAGAGAGGTCACAGCTTAGCATGTGCTCCAGTTTTTAAGGAACCATATCATTTATAGGTTCGAGGTGCCTCAATAAATCATATTCGATAATGGTACTGCATTCAAGAACACTAAAATTAGTAGCTTTGCCTGGAGACACGGCATATATTGGAGATATTCTACCATCTATTACCCGAGGTCAAATGGCTTAGTAGAAGCCTTCAACAAAACTCTCATCCATATATTAAAGAAGACACTTGACGACAACAAGCGATAGTGGCATGAGCAATTAGTTGAAGCCTTGTGGGCTTACCACACCACATATAGGACTACAACTCAATCTACCCCTTTCTCCTTAGTGTATGGGTATGAAGTAGTTCTACCTTTAGAAGTCCAACTCCCATCATTAAGGATAGCTGTGGGTGGTAAAATCACAACGGAGCAAAATTCCAAGTTGTGATTAGAAGAGCTCAAAGGTTTGGAGGAGAGACACCTCCGGGCATGCCAGAACCTCGAGTTGTATAAAGTCAAAATAATTCAAGCTCATAATAAGTTGGTCCGTCCTAGAGCTTTTGAAGTAGGAGAGCTTATTTTAGTTCTAAGGAGATCAATTGTTGCCCATCAAAAGATGGGAGACAAGTTTGACCCCACTTGGGAAAGCCCTTTCAGCATAGAAAAGGCCTACCAAGGAGGATCCTATCAGCTTATTAGTTATAAGGGAGAGCGCCCTATGATTCCAATGGGCTCTACCTAAAGAAATATTATTTATAAATCTTGTTTAAAAATAATCATCAATAAAACTTCTGTTCATTTCAAATTCCATCTCTTCATAGTTATTTAGAAATATGTTTGCTTGCGAATCTTCCATGATGTGTTTAGGGTAGGTGTACAAGAACCCAAGAAGCATCGTATTCATTATTTCATAACACAAATGCACATACTTATTTTCTGTCTCAAGCTATTTTGATGTGGGAGCAAGCCCTTATGGCACTTACTCATTAGCCTCTCTAGTCAGGCTGACATGCAACTTTGCTAGTATGTCACCCTAGTGGTCCCTTGTTTGGGAATATGTAAGTCTACTATGCTTTCTTTCCTGACTTAACCATTGCACACCAACAAGCATCTTGTTAGAATGGTAGGCCTTACCACGTGGTCGGTAAGCTACCCTCATTTTGGCTCTACTTAAGAGGATGTAAGTCTGCTACGCCTTCTTCTTAAACTAGCCATCATGAACTAACTTGGTTAAGTATATATGACAAACACACAAACATATATCTTTATCTTGGGCTATTCTAATGTGGGAGCATGCCTCTTGTGGCACTCACTCATTAGCTGCTCTAGGTCGGGCTGACTTGCTACCTTGCTAGTGTGTCACCCAGTGGTCCATTATTCAGGAGGATGTAAGTCTACTACGCTTTCTTTCCTGACTTAATCGATGCACACACATGAGTGCCTTGTTAGTTTGGTAGGTCTTACTGTACAGCAGATAAGCTACCTCATGATGACTTTGTTCAAGAAGATGTAAGTCTGTTACATGCTTTCTTCTTGAACTAGCCATTGTGCACTGATCGGGTCGAGTATATTTAAGGCTTAGGATAAGTCCCTCAACGGCTCCTTTCCCTCTGACTACTTCAAGTCTAGGTTCAGTCCATACATGGGACTCCCCACTTGGTAGTCACCTTAGGTCGGATAGCACCTGTCGAGCCGAAGATAGACTATCTCTATAATCAGTCTATTTTAGAGAGATATAAGTCTACACACCTTCTTTCTAGATTGATTGTTGCACACTGACAGACATCTTAGGTTGGTTGGTTATCGCCATGCTGACGGTGACCCATTCGATGGATACACCACTCTTGAAAGATGTAAGATTGATACGCTTTCTCCTTGAGTTGGCCATAATATACCTATAGGCTTTCTTTTACATGGTTCTGGGTAACGCCCCTAGTGGCACTTCTCCTCTGGGAATTCTATTTGAATCACATCCTTAGTGACCCCATTTATACACTACCCCAATTACTCTTGGATTGGACAATCCCTTTTTTCTAGTAGCCACCACTATGGTTGGAGAATTTGTTTTGTAGATATGTAGATTCTCCCTTGGTCTAGTAAGTTTGAGTTAGGACTAGGCTGATATGAGTTCCTTCTTAGTGTGGTCCCTTGCACATCAACAAGGTCTACGCAAACATATAAATATATATATATATATATATATATATATATATATATATATATATATATATATATATATATATATATATCTTCACTTATGGGGAGGAAAACCCCCAATGGTACCTCAAGGGAATCCTATCTTTGGTGTCCAAAACTCCTATAGGAATTGCCTGACTACTTTTGAGTTGTGATAAGTCCCCGGGTTGACACTCTCTTAGTAGTCTCCCTTAGGTCGGGTTCGACTTGTTGTGCCACCAATGAGTTACCCTGACGGTCATCCTTACTTTGGGAGATATAAGTTTATCATGCATTCTTTTCAGAAAAACTGTCACACACCGATGGGCAACCTTAGGTCAGGTTCAATTTGTTGTGCTATCAACCGATCACCCCAGTGGTTCCTTGTTTAGGAAGTTATAAGTCTACAAGCTTTCTTCCTAACTTAACCATTACACACTGAAAGGTACCCCATAGGTTGGTTAGCTCTACCTCATTGTCGGTAAACTGTCCCTTTGGATTTGTAAATCTAAGATAGGATTAGGATGATATTAGCCCTTCGTAGTGGATCCATCGCACACTGACAGGGTCTTTCTTAAAATTTAAATTAAATTGATTCTGACTATTCTTGAGTCGATGTGAGTTTACAATGACATTCACTCAAATAGTCACCTTAGGTCAGGTGCGATTTGTTGTGCTATCAACCGATCACTCTAATGGTTCCTTGCTTAGGAAGTTATAAGTCTACAAGCTTTCTTCTTAACCTGACCATTGCACACCGAAAGGCATCCCTTAGGTTGGTTAGTCCTACCTGATGGCTGGTAAACTACCCCTTTGGATCTGTAAATCTAAGACATGACTAGGCTAATATTAGCCCCTTCTAAGTGGATCCATCACACACTGATAGGGTCCATTTCATCTGATTCACCATCATCCCTCCAATGGAGTCTGATTCAATCCATATATTAAATCCATCCTATCCCTAGCGGGTCTGGGCTCATATCTCTAGCAGATGTGCCCTCAAACCCAAATCATATCCTCTCCCTAGTGGTGCCTCAAACCATAAGTCAACAAATCAAATTAAATTATCAATCCCAATGGATGCCCCACCAATCAAATTAAACCATTTTCCTCCCCAGCGAGGTGCTGATTATATTCTCCCCAGTGGAACCCTCATAAAATCAAACCTAGTCAAATCCCTATCCTTAGTGGTTGATCTGAACCTACTTCCCTAATCGAAAGTTCATGCATTCATCCCCAGTGGATCTTTTCTTCATGAATCATTATAAAACTCAACTTTCATCCTCTATGGATAACTTGAACATGCTTCCCTAGTGGTAGGTTCACATGCTTGATCCCTCAATAGATCCTTCCTTTCTTTCTTGTGCCCCTAGCATAAGTTGAGTTGCATTACACTAAGATCTTGATTTCTTCTACATCTCGGGTTTAAGAGTAGATCATATATGTTAGTGGTTTGTGGTGTTTTATTTTTTATTTCTCAAACTCAGGGAATTTGAAAAATAAGATTTAGTTTGTTGGGACATCACGTAGATCCGTAGATGTTCTCATTAGGGTGATCGGGTGTGACATTGAGGAATGATGTTGTTGACCTCATTTTTAGAATGAGCTCCCAACCTCTCCATTTTAGACATAAGACTCCTCTTAGACACTAAGAGTTCCTTAGTCTTAAGATACTTCTAGTGATTAGGTGAACACTTAACATAACTCTAGAGACTTAGAAGAGTTAGCCTTAGGAATAGGTCATGCCTTAAGGATGTTTGGAAAATTTGCTACCCTATAGCTTGAACCAAATCCTTACTTCCTTCTTTCAAGTCAAACTCCAAATCTAAACCAACTTCAGACTCAAATCAATTCCAACTTAATTGATTTTCTCAAATCCAAATCAACTTCAAACTCAAAACAACTTCAATTTCAAATCAAATCTCAAATCAATTCTAACTTAACTGATTTTCTCAAACCTTAAATCAATTCCAATGGACTTTCTCAAATCATGAATCAATTCCAAATGATTGACATCCATGATCACTTTCAACTCCAAATCTAAAATCTTTCCTAATCCTTTGATTTCATCTTATGGACTTAGCTCAAATCAAATTCAAATCACTTCAAACTCAAGAGATTTACTCATAACCCATTTATATTCTCATTTTTATTCACAAATATAAATGAAATATAAATTCAAATATTCAAAATCAAATTCAAAACTCAAACCCAAATCTAACTTAAAACATATACCCTTTCAAGTCAAATTCTTGAACTTAACCAAATCAAACTCAAATCAATCCAAACCTTTAGATTTTCTCTTCAAACAATCAATCCATTAATCATAAAATTAAATACAATCATAAACTTCAATCATCAAACCAAAACTAAATTCAAAACTCAAACTCTTGTTCATCCTTTGAACTTGAAATTGTTAAATGAATCAAAACCCATTTGACTCCAAAGCACTTCCAAATGGATTTATATTTTAATCATAAGTCCATTTGTGAGTTCAACCAAGCTTGATTCAAGCCTTGATCAAGTCAATTGACTCACTTAGGCTCACTTTGACCCAAAGTGACCTAAAACACCTTTTTGAGCCAAATTCTAACCCTACCCGAATTGGATTGAACTAAGCCCATCTAAGCCTCATATTGTGAGCAAAATCATCATAAGATGATCAATCACTCAAATTTGGTCAAATCAATTCAAACCTAGCCTTTGATCAAGTCAATATTTGACCCAAATGAAACCTAAACTAGCCAAAATCTACGATAGGCCAAATTGATTGAAACCATTGATCAAAACTTATTCATGATCAATGATTGGACTTGACCAAGTCATCATTTAAGCCAAACCTAGCCCAATTGGCCACTTTATCCAAGTTGACCTAAAAAGTCAAAATATGTCAAATCTTGATCTAAGCCAAATTAATTGCAACCAATATGTCAAATTCATTCTAAATCACTTGTTGAACTTGACCAAAGCCTAAATTGGCTAACTAGACCCAACCTAGCCCAATTGACCATGAACCCAACTTGACCTAAAAAGTCAAATCAACTTGAAACTTAACCAAGCTAAAATTGATTGAAACCAAAGCTTGCAAAACATTTCAAATGACCAACCAAACCTAAACCAACCCATGACCTAACCTAATTGGGTCAAATGGGTCAAATTGGTCAACTTGACCGATTTGACCAAATCCAAACATAAACTAAATTGAACCAAACCAATGATACCAAACCACTCCAAATGGTCATATGAACTTGACCTAACCGATGGTTTGACCTAATTTAACCAATTGGTCAACTTAACTCAAGTTGACCCATTTTGACCTAAATGGGTCAACATGAGCCAAATGATATCAAATAAACTCCAAATTCATCAAAAATTAACACAACCCATTTTTCAATTATTCCAAATCTACCTAAATCAAAATTAAAGCAAAATGGCCATTTTACCCTTAGCTCAAAGGGTAACCTATGGTCAACTTCACTTGGAATTTGATCATATTCCAACTTAAGATCACTTGGAATCCTCTTAGTGGTCCATTTGGATACCAAGGGATGTGGTGCACATGGCCCAATGGGTTTGGGTCAGCCAAAGCCAAAACTGATAACCCAATAGAAAATGAGCACATGAAATCACTCCATACTCTCATTTAACACATGGGAAACTCCTCCACTACACTCCCTTGCCAAAATCGAATCACATGGAACCTCTGACAACCTAAACAACCCATTCCATTAGACCAATTTGATCAAAATGGCAAGGAGGCTCATGATTGTCTGATCCAAGTAGGGGGAGATATACTCCCCCTCAATTCATTCCAATTCAACACACTTGCATTCGATTGAACCTTAAGAACCTAGAGGAAGCTCCCCAAGCTCTCCCAAGCATTCTTAAGCTCAATTGAAATTCCCATTCTCGATTTTCCTCAAGTCAGAAATAAGGGAGGTGAGTGAGAATTCCACTTTACTCAATACTTTACCAAAGTCCAATTCCACTTGCAAGCACCATCAAGGAGGCATGTCGAGCTCACCCAAGGTGTTTTCCGAGCAACCAAGCCATGGGAAGGAGGAGTTCGATCAAAGTTACAAACCAATGAAGGGATCTTTGGTCAATTGGAAGATCCACTTTATCTCAAGCCTTGAAACCTTTAACAGGGCTTTGTCTCCACTAGACAAAGCTACCTCCACGGTTGGAAGCATTGATGATAGCCTCCGGTGAGGTATGAATCAAAATTGAGCTTAGGTAGGAAATTCTTTGGTCCTTTGTGAAGGGAAGTGTAATCCCAATTGAATTCCACCGTTGGATGTGTCTCTTATTACTCATAGATGGTGTGGGCTAAATCCTAGCTCAATCCGAGCTTAAGTGGGCTCAGATTAAGCCATAAGAGACGAACGGTCTCTGTCTCCCACAGGGGTGGGCAGGGATGAATCATGGACCATCCATCCCGAGTGTTTTGGATGGATGGTCTTGATTAATCTACCTAGATCCAGTGATTTAATCCCTTTAGATCCACAGGTTTTATCCTGACCATCCGATCCTTGATCGAATAGTCCAAGGAGAAAATAAGAAGCACTGCTGGCTGATGCAGCATTTAATTTGACTACTTGAATAACCAATCTCATCGCGCCACGTGAAAAGCGTGTGCCGCGTTAGTGATCCATGTGGCACCAACGGGATCAGTTAGTTAATTAGGTTATTTAATGACCTATTAATCATAGAACTTCAAAAATTCATAACTAAATGTAGAAAAATCTAAAAAATGCAAACTCAATGTTATTTTAAAGCTAATTGAAGGGGAATAATATAAAATTAAGTTTAATTGATTTTAAATAGTGATATTTACTCAATTTGGGTTTTATTGGGGATTTAATTATGTTAATTACTCCTTAATTATTTTAATAATTAATTCCAAAGTCCTTAGGATTAATTAGTGGGATGACCTCTACCTCCCATAATTTTCTTGGAATTTATTATTGGATTAATTTAGGTAATTGCTTGTTTCATCTCTAATCACTCTCTTAATCAATTAAATAATTAATTAACCTATTAAATGGTGATGAATTCATTAATTAATCTTGTTAATCATCTTGGAATAGTGGATAGACTTACGGAATGAGATTATGATACATTTTCCAAATCTTTTCCCCTAAGTCTATTTTATTTGAATGAAAATGCAATTAATTAACAAATTGATTAATGATTTAATCATTTCATTAAATAGTTTAATTAATCAAACTCAAAATCAAAAATTAATCCAAAAACTTAATCACTTAATCAATCTCTTTTTTGGGTAGATACTTAGATGTTCAATAACCTAAGTGCCTTTCAAGAAAATCATGTCCAACCTACATGTGGGGGAAGTTATGAAAGCACTTAATTAAACCCTTTAGCTTAATTAATCTATAATTGTGAGCCAATTGCATTAGGCCCCTTTCTTTCTTTGAAGCATTGCTGATTTAAATTCCATGTGGTTGCGTATCATATGTTGGCTCATAATTATTGGGCTAATTATGTTAAGGTGATGTAGGTAAGGGATAATTAATGAACTTAATTCACAACTTAACCTAAATAAAACATAAAAATCAATAAAATGGTTCTAAAAATTAAACTAAAAGAACGCACACATGTGGGAGATGGGTTAGAACAAAAAAACCTCTTCACATTTCTTAAAATCAAATCAAACTCAAAATTAAAATAAAATTCCTTTAAATAATTTTGATTCACTTAAAATGATCTTATTCCGTAAGGTTGTCTTTAGGAATTGATTAGGGAGAATGAAGTCATATGCTTACATCACTTTATTTCTTTCCAAGTATGTTAAATGCGATTTATCATATGAAATCATGCATTCATACCTTTTAAAAAATCAAAATAAAATGAAAAGTTTTCTTTATGACAAATTGCATGCTTTGGCTAAAGTAAGAATATGAGTGGCTATTATCACTACTAAATCAAAAATTATTTTCAAAACTTATAAATCAAAGACTATAAATGAATGTATGCTACTTGTAAGTATTTATAAGTTTGCATGTGAATATAGCTTAAAAGGTGTTATGTGATTTTCTTCTCTTTTCTTAACATGGTTTGTATAGGATTTGCAAATTGTATAGTTCATTTGAAAAGAACATAACACTTTCTTAAATATATTCCTATACATTTTCATGTTATGAATTAAGAAGTTTCTTCATATTACACATATAAATTAAATAAACAAAATCAAACAAACAAATAAAAACCATTTGCATGATTCTTTTTCCATTCATTTCTTTTTGTACATGCACATGTATTTAAGAAAAGTGGTATATTAGTCAGGACATCATGGGGTTGAGAGGGTTTAAGTAGCTCTAAAAAGCTCTTATACCTTATACCCTTGGTGTAGAAAATAATGACGTCATACTTGCTTATGTCTTTCATACTTGTAAATGTGCATTTGATTAATGGATAAAAGAATCCCTTTCTTTTCTACTTAACAAAATCATGCATCATGAAGTATTAGAATTTTCATAAGCAACATCCCTTAGCATTCATCACTAAGGCATCTTAAATATTTACATTTGCATGTATAAATATGCTTAGGATCATTTCATGTGCACGATACACATGTTAAAAAGAAATAAATGGTTGTGTATTTTATGATAGTAATTCACTTTAATTAATATTAAAATGCCTTTCTTATTGAATAGGTTTATGTAGAGCAAATCTAATCTTAGGATTAATTAAAGCACATAATAAAACATTACTAAAGAAAAATCACTAATGAATCTACCTTAGAAATTACTTAAGGTGAGGAGGAAAGAAAAGTTCTCTTCTCTTTTTCTCTCTTTACAACACTTAGTAATTAAGTGTAAGTTCATTCAAACCAAATCAGATTATCAAATAAAACTAATAAATCAATTAAATCACTTAAATGAAACCACCCTCTAAGTTGAACCCATCATACTTAGAAAACTCTAACCTTCAAGCCTAGCTAAGGCATACCACGCAAGCCTTAAATGAAACACACATTAGGCTAAGTCACCATTTCTAGCTCTATGTTAGGGCGGTGCATAGTTTAATGCCTAATTTTATTTTATAATGCAATATTTTAGTCTGGATGTTAGGGTCTATGTGTGTAGACTAGACGATAGGGTGATCTTAGTCTAATCATTATCTTCTACAGGGGATTGTGCTTAAGGGGAGCTGTAATAAAAATAATAAATATTTTTGTTGTGCAGGTTGCTTATACCCCTAAGCATAATCCAAAATAGGCCAGGTGGACTTGGTTACCCATGTGTGGGGTACTAAGTCCAATTTATTCATATACATACCTTTGATTGTGTGTTTTGTTTATCTAATTTCTATTTTACAGGTGTTAGTTAGATTTACTTTTCTCATTTTCATGTAATTTTACAATTAGGATTTGGAATGAATGTTATGGGAGGATTAGGATGAACATTAGTCATAAGACTATGTTTTATGCACCATGTGAAGCCTTTGGAGCAAGCACACTCCAACCAACCAAAAGAAGGAAGAAAAAAGAAGAAAGAAAAAAGAAGAAAGAAAAAAGAAGAAAGAAAGAAGAAAGAAAATAAGAAAAGAAGGAATGAAGAAATGATGAATGATGACCCCCATAACATGAATTCCTTTTTGATTGAAAATAATTCATTTGTAATCTGGGTTGTATAAGGGTAGAGCTCAGCTACCCAATTTCTTTTTAGGTATGTGTGGTGGAGCCCGACCATAAAGGCTTTTTATTCTTTTGCGCCAGCTTTATAAATACTTTGATGTTTGTTTAGCTTGTGCATTAAGATGACATATTTTTCCTAATTTCTTTCTTGCTTTGATGAATGGCCAAGATGCAATTAGGCTCTTATGGAAAAATAAATTTTATATCCAATTAATCAACTCAAAACTAAAAATTAATAACTCATAACCTCATCTAAAGCTTAGGTTATAAATCAAGATAAAATTTAGGACCCACTTAGTTGGATGTTGTATGTTTCACATCATGCATAAAAAAGTATCTTGATTCACTCTTGCTTATGGAGGGCTTCCACCTTTGCCAGGGAACTTGGCTTGACCTTTGAGATCTATGATGAAAATACATCTCCTTCTTGCTGATTTTAGCCCATAATCATATTTCTCATGCAATAGAGATATTAATCTCATAGTCTGTGTCAAATAAATTGTCCAAAAAATAAAAATAAAGCATAATAAAATTTGTATTAGATTTAAGTCATGAATTCATGCCCTACATGATCTAGTCTCTTAGGGAGTGTGTTTAAGGACTTAGTATCTTTCTTAATAAAAAATAGCTTAGTTACTTACAAAAGCATATGACTTGCCTACATGTATTTAAAATCATAGGAGAAGTTAGTTGTCGGCCACCCCTAGGCAGTTGTAAGTCAAATAGTCGGGTGGTTTATCCTCTCTTATGGAGGTAAACCAAATACTCATTTTCATCTAAGATTTAGGTCGTGCTTCAGCCATTGCCAAAGCTCCCTAGATTTAGGTTCAGACGTTGCTACTTCCCTTTGCAGGATACAAGCATAAATCCTCACCTCTTAAGCATTTCCATGATCTTGTGTTGTGGAATTGTAAGCCCTAGATTTCTAATAAAATTCAACTCAAATAAATAAATCACTTCAATTTCAAAAATATAAAGCCCAACCATAGGATAGTTTGAGATGCTTACTAGGCTTCCTAGTATCATAAGCATCTCATACTTATCTTCCTCTTGTTCCGATAATAACTCCCTTCTCTTGAACAATTCCACTTGATCTTGTAAAAATAAACAAATTGATCGATAGTTATATCTTTGAAATCTTTGGAGATAACGATCATTTACCTTAATTAAGAGTATTCTTAAAGAACCTCATTCCTTTGTATGTAATTAACTATGGGGGCTTGCCTCCATAGGGAACTTAACGAACCCAGTTTAAAATAAACCCTATTTTACTTTTACATGTAAAGTAGGGGAAGAATCTCTGGTACATCTAAACACCCATTGTCCTTAGGAGTCCTTATTAAGGTGATTAGGTCCATTGTAGGATGGTGACTTCTGTCTCTCAAGATAGTACATCATTCCCTAATATCGTACCCGATCACCATAATAAAAATATCTGTGGATATACGTGGTGTCACACAAGAAGTGTTATTTTTATTCTTCATTTATTATTCTCAAAAAAGATAGATGAAGAATGAAATTAAAAATTCACTAAGATTTTTTCTGGTAACTCCCTGGGATGGTTCTCTCCATCCTTTTGGTAAATGATCATTGTCTCTCCAAGTATCGATAGTGGGTTTGATAACTATTTCCCTATCAAAATGTAGCAAAATGCTAAAAAAATTTTAACATTTTATGTAAGATTTTCAAAATCAAAATCAACAATCATTCTCTTCAAAAAGCACAAATGAACATCCTCATTCAATTTGTTGAATGAAGATTTTATTTTTAAACAAAATCAATAATCAACTTTTCAAAAATCAAAATCAATAATCATTTTTTCAAAAATAAAATCTAAAATCATATTTTTCAAAAGCACAAACGAACATCCTCATTCAATTTATTGAATGAAAATTTCATTTTCAAAAATAAAATCAGCAATCATATTTTCAAAAATAAAATCCAAAATCATATTTTATAAAAACACAAATGAACATCCTCATTTAATTTGTTGAATGAAGATTTCATTTTTAAAACAAAATCAAAAATAAAATCTAAAATCATACTTTTAAAAGCACAAATGAACATCCTCATTCAATTTATTAAATGAAGATTTCTTTTTAAAAACAAAATCAATAATCATATTTTCAAAAATAAAATCAACAATCATCTTTACAAAAAAATAAAATCAACAATCATATTTTCAAAAATAAAATCAACAATCGTCTTTTCAACTAATAAAATCCAAAATTATATTTTCGAAAAGCACAAATGAACATCCTCATTCAATTAATTGAATGAAGATTTCATTTTCAAAACCAAATCAATAATCATCTTTTCAAAATTAACAATAATCTTTTCAAAAATCAAAACACATTTGGATCTCTCATTTAGCGTACCCAAATTTGCTAAATGAAGATCCTCTTTTTAAAAAAAAATCAAACAACATTTGGATATTTTATTTAGCATACCCAAATTTGCTAAGTGAAGATCCTCTTTTCAAAATAAAAATCACAAAAAATCAAACACACTTGGATTGTTCATTTAGCATACCCAAATTTGCTAAGTGAAGATTCTCTTTTCAAAAATCAAAACATCAAAATCAAAAATACATTTGAACATTATTTAGCATACACAAATTTGCTAAGTAAAGTTCTCATTTTCAAAAGTTCAAAACCAAAAATTAAAACACACATGGATCATTTATTTAGCATACCTAAATTTTCTAAAGAATCCTTTTTCAAAATCAAACAAAACATTATGATCTGATTAGCATACCTAACATAGGATTCCTTAGTTAGCATACCCAAATTTGCTAAGTAAAGATCCTCTTTTCAAAAATAAAAGAATACATTTGGATTCTTCATTTAGCATACCTAAATTTGTTATGTAAAGATTCTATTTTCAAATCCACACATAATTCACAAACAACAAAGAAAAGAAGAAAATTATTTTCAAAGACCTCACATAGCATACCCAAATTTGCTACGTGAGTAAATTCCAAAATCACAAATCAAAACAAAATCAATTGACCCTTTACTTTAACATACTAAAATTTGTTAAATGAAGGGTTCTCAACACACAAAGAATCAAATTCAAATATGAACCTATGGAAGCAACAATCTCTCCAAAAATATTTGAACCCATTTTCAACATACACAAATTTGTTGAAAATGGATTCTACATTCAAAAATCTCCTTTCCAATCAATTCAAAATCTCTCTCCAAAATTAATGAGCCCCACTTAACATATTGAAATTGTTGAGTGTGGGTTCAAAATTCTAAAATAAAAATTCAAAAGTCATACAAAAGCAGAAATCCGATTCAGATTTATTTTCTAACATTGCAGACTTTCAATCAGTTTCAGTCAGTTCAGTTCAGTTCTAAATGGCAGCTCAGAAGTACGTGTTTACTTTTCCTTTTGGGATGGATTTGGACTTAGATCGGGCTAGCCTCCCATAGTTTAACTTCGCCCACCTCATTCATTTTGGCTGAGATTTTGAAGGGGCTAGGATCACTTGTGAGGACCCTCACAAACAACAGAGTGTGGTGGCAGGCATCATCAGGTTGAGATGCCCTTTAACTCAGAGTTTCCCTCACTGAAGAGGAAGGCTATGGTAGTTCCCATAGTAGTTGTAGTTACAATGCCAGTGCGCTCAGTGGTTCCCCTTTCTGCCCCAGTATGGGCTAGTACCCACTCGTTGGCTCCTTCCAAGGGGATGGTTACCCTATCTTCAGGGATAGTCTCCCCCACCTATGAGATTGGGTCTAGTTCTCATGCTACCCCTCCCAGCAGGACTCAGCACCATAACTGGTGTCACAAGATCAAGCAGCATCACGACCGCATAGCCAAGGAGCTAGAGGTAGTTTCTTAAGCTGCAGTAGAGGAGTTACCTAGGATGGTTTCCCCTTTGATCACATAAAACAAGTTCCATCCTCTCTCTCAGAATTTGGCAAAGAGGAATACATTGGGAGGATTCTAGTTTAACCTCCACCTGTAGTATAGTTTGAGGCTCCAATCAGAGAAAAGGGGAGGACATATATAGGCCTTAGATCAGTTATGTGTCGAGTTGGCAGAGCTTACGGACGATCAAAGTCCAGGGCTCAATTTGATTTACGTTCTATCATCTCTCACAGTGTGGGCAGACATATCAGATAGGAGAGGGCCAAGGAGGCCTGGGTATCAGCATAGATTACTAGTAGGGAGAGACGTAGGTACTCACGATAGTCAATAGCCTCACCATTTGCGGACTTTCTCGAATAGTGTGCTACCTGCGCTAATCATACTAATAGCATTTTACTGACAATTACTACCCACCATACAAGAGGAGCTCCTGCATAGAGAGAGTCAGTGGTGCCTTTGTCACACCGCTCTACTCCATGCCCACCATGTCTAGTACAAGTTCCATCATCCATTGTTCCAGAAAAAGCCATGAAGGCTACATCCTGGGAGAAGAGAGCCCCATTGGTGATTCGGCTACGGCTAAGAGATCCCATTACCTCTACCGTGGTAGGCAGCTCTCCCGCTTGACCTCCCCGATTGTGGTGAAGAGGAAATGCTAGTATAGTCATGCCATCACCCACCGAGCATAAAGATAGCGACAGAGAGGGGAGATGAGATAGTTATTCCCCATGGCCATAGATCCTCCTAGGAGTATTACTCCACCCAGATCTAGTGACAGTCAGAAGCATCTATCCTCCAGTGAGTGTAGTCCTCACAAGATAAGCTCCCCAACAGTAGGGGAGGTTAGATGTCTCTTTATTCATGACATCCTACTACCGGTCAACCTCAATCTTTTGCACCTGCTCAGTTAGACCACTCCCTAAATGATATTGTAGCATAGTATCTTGTTAAGAAGAATGAAAGTCTAGGATATGCTTAGTCTGACCTAGAGGATGAGAATGTCAATTTTGATCCTAATGAAGATGATATATTGGAGGATTCAGTAGGAGTGCACATGGTAGACACCAAGGGTTCCCTCCTTCATGATCAGCAGGGTTTGGAAGGTGTTGTAGTCAAGCAGGATGACACAACTCATTCAACCCAACACCTGCTTCAATAATTAAAATAAAAGAATGAATAAATCGATAGGATGGAGAAGAGGCTTGAAGCTAGTAGTAGTTTTGGCACTTCAGAACCAAGCCCCAGCAGTGCATCCTACTATTACAGAAATAGGTCAGCATGAGTTGTTGCATGTCTTGGATCAAGCTAAGACTTCACCTCCAATAGAGTAGGGTAGCACCAACTTGTATATAAAGGTAGTGGATAGTACCTCCATACAAAAAAATGACATTAAACTCATGGTTGAGCAGTAAGTGAGAGAAGCATTGCCACAAGCTCGAGGAGGATCATCAGTTCCAAAAGGTAGACCCAACTTAGAGGAATTTAATGCCATCCAATATCTTAAAGGTTTCGTGCCACCTTCTTTCAAGAGCTTTGATGGCAGCGGGAACCCACTGCACATAGTACTTCAAGTCATTTGCAATCTTTGGTGGCGGCAATCGTTCTTATCTTTTTTTATCAATAGCTTAGCAGGCATAGCCTTTGATTGGTACACTGAACTCCTCAACGGTTCAGTGAAGGCTTCTGTTGAGTTAGAGCAACTCTACATTAAGAGATTTCCTGAAGCACAACAAAGGGTGGATGTAGAGGATCTCATTGTGGCTTAACAACACCTTGGTAAGTCCCTCTTTGATTATATTCTCAGATGGCATAATTTGAGTATGAAATATGAACCGCAGCTGTTTGAACAACATGCCATAGAAATTCTACTATATAATATTCATGGCCCGGTCACCTTCATGCTCAAAGGTTTTACCATCAAGACATTTGAGAAGCTAATCAAAAAGGTAGTTAGCTTACAAGGAGAAGCCAAACAATTGCCTTTTTTGGATCAATCAATAAAGCCAAAGCCACATAAAGCTTATGAGAAGAAGCCAAGGCGGTGTGACAATGAAGAGGGGAGGAGGCGATGAGACCTCGAGCTCCACCACCGTCACTTCCACCTCCTCTACCACCATCGAAGCAATCCTACCGGCCACCACAGTAGCCTCCACGGCCTTTGTCACCTCCTCCTCAACCATATTCACAGCAATAACGGTACACATACCCACCGCCAGGTAGCTGCCATCCACCTACTCTTTTGGATAAACTAAATAAACCTTGTTCATTTAAGAGAGAGGTAATCAAGAAAATCTTTAAGAATCTTTTAAAAAAGCTTGATTTTTAACTACCCGAGCCTAGAAGGTTGAAGGAAGTGGGCAAGAGCAATGACCCTAACTTTTAACCCTACCACCACATGCTTGGTCATATTTTGTTGGATTGCTTTACATTAAAGGACTGGCTTGAGCATAGCTACAAGATAGGCACCATTATTATCCCAAAGGAATATCTTGCGGAACAATCATCCAATTTCATTTGGGTAATCCTTGGGGATACCTGCAATCCTCTCAAAACCAATGAAGGTTAGGATATCTCCTTATCTCGAACCTCTAAAAAGATTATGTAAAAAATCAAGATACTTTTCTTGCAGGTGCCTAAGGTAGCTCGAACTTCCAACATCAAGGAAGGTTTGCAAGTTGCCAAAGACAACTTGGGGAAAGAGGGAGCTCAACAAGCACACCCATGGGATAGCTAAAGCGCAACCAGCCCCCAGTCTCCATTCCAGATTGCCTACTACATCGTGAGCACTTACTTTAGCTAGCTCTTCTTCTAATAGACATCTTGTATCGATGGATGAGGGCATCAAATCCTTCACCCACTTACTTTACTAGATTTATACTATGTACCTCCTTTAAAATCCAAGAAATCGAGAAATAAAGCTAGTTTGATTTATGTCTGTGTCACTTTTGATGGGTTGTCTAATTCTGTTCTTATTGAAAACTCTCTAAGTCTAAATAATAATTATAACAACTCTGATCTTCCTCTTTTTGATTCAAAATTAGACTTTTCTTCTCTGAATAATATGAGTTCACCTCTTGAGATAGACTTGGAATCATCTGATTATGAGGGTCCTATAGGAGAAGCTGTAGGTGAGCCTGACAAGCAGGTAGAATCTTCCACTAACCTGCCATAAGAGATCACCGAAGTCAACCTCCGTAGTGGCAAGGTTCTACCTCCTAGGGCAGCACCTCAAGATAAGGGGAAATAAGTCATTCATTTAGATGATCGAGAAGCCCCTCCACAGGATTCTCCATCCTTAGATATGCTTGTGTAGGATCAACCCAAAGTTGATTACAATGTCCTCTCTCAGAAAAGAAAGTTACCATCTAAGTTAAGCATATATGATGCCCTTATCTTTTCCAAAGAGATGAGAAAATCATTAATCAAGGCTCTTCTTGATCTAAAAATATGCTTAGCTCAGTTGATCGTTATTATAGAGGAGGCACATTATTCTAAAGTAGCCCAAGGAGTCACTTTCATAGATGATGACCTTCTATTGGGGGACATGGAGCACAACCGTCCCCTCTACATTACAATGGACATGAGCATATTCAGACTTTCTAGGGTTCTTATTGATCCAAGTGCATCGGTGAATATTAAGAGTCTAAAGACCCTTGCCTACTTAAGGATTGACATCTCTACACTTTGAAGAGATCAGATGATGTTGAGAGGATTCAATGAACAAGGCGAGAGAGTTTTAGGTTCCATAGTGTTACCTTTGAAAATAAGTGACTAGAAGACTAAAGCTAAGTTCTATATCATTCATTCGAATACTTCATTCACTACTTTGCTCGGTAGGCCTTGGATATATCAGAACAAGATGATTTTATCCTCCCTTCATCAGTGCATTAAGTTCAGAAGGGATGTAATTGAAAACTATGTCAAAGGTGATGAAAAGCTATTTTCAATCAGAGAGATTGAGATATATGAAGATGCAACCTACTATCTTGCTCAAAATATATTTTCTCATGAACTTGGTCAAAATTCAAATGCAAAAAAAAGAAAAGAAAAAAGAAGAAAAAAAGAGAAAGAAAAGGAAAAGAAAAATAAAAATACAAGTGAACGAGAAAAGGACATCAAGGAAGAAGTAGAGCTGCATGTCACATTCCACCCACAATTCATTCCATCATATGGACATATGGGTATGATGACTCAACCTCCACCAGGTAGAGGCAGAGGTAGACATAGAGGTAGTTTTAGAAGATCACAGTTGGACCATCCAACGGGGTTATGTTCCAGTTCATGAGTACCCTACTATTCACATAGACTTAGAATTCAGCTGGAGGATGAGTCTAATGAGATTATACCAACCTCTCGTGGGTTTCATTGGAGGTGACACTCAAGCTGGACAACGATGAAGACCAGGCCTCCAAGCAAAGCATGAATGTATTCGAATCAAGTTTATGTGAAACTATCAGGAAGCAGTTAGGAACCTTAGCTCTAACCTCACTTTCCTAATAAAAAGTTGAAGGTTTAGTAGTTAAAGAAGCCCCTCAATCTTCTAGAGATGTCAAGCTGAAGAGATTCCTATTAGGATCATCATCCTCAAGTCTAGAAACTGATGTAAGACTTGAGAATAATTCATATAAAGAATTAATGGAAATACCTTTTGATTGGTACTCGCCTTGTGTTCTTAATCTTGCAAAGAATGTTTTGATTCCTTATACATGGTCTAATCACAAGTTAGAGTACTTCAAGAAGCTGTGGAACAACAGAAGTAGGGATGCACAATCAAGATCAGGATTAGGATCTGGTATAATGGGTCCAGTCGATGATGACGATTACTACTTAGTTGTCACCAATCATCTAGAGTCTGATAGGTTCTTCAACCACACTAGCTCTTATGAGGATGTGTGTTTAGAAACTTCAGATGATCTAGATAATCTTCAAATCAAAGATGCACTACCATAATTTGAAGAGGAGATCCATTCAACAATTGACAAGCTTAAAGAAATCAACCTTGGAATGAAAGAAAATCCACACCTAACATACATCAGTTCGTTGTTGAATGAAGAATAAATCAATGACTTAGTTAGGCTATTGATTGAGTTTAAGAACTACTTTGCATGGAGCTATGAAGAGATGTCTGGATTGTCTCCTGACGTAGCAATCAACAAACTAGTAATAGACCCTAACGCTAATCCTATCAAGCAAGCCCCTAGACGCATGCAGTTAGAAATCAAATAACAGGTCATTTTTGAAGTCAAGAAACTGATCGATGTTAGTTTCACCAGGGAAGAAAAATACCCTACCTGGTTAGCCAGTGTCATCCCAATTAAGAAGAAGAATGACCAAAATCACATATATGTTGATTTTAGGGACTTAAACAAATCATGTCCTAAGGATGAGTTTCCTCTTCTTATTTCAGAATTAATGGTGGACATCACCTCATCTCATGCAACTTTTCTTCATGGATGGGTCATCTGGCAACAACCAAATCAACATGGCTCTGAAGGATGAAAGAAACACTACTTTTCAAACCCCGATTGGAATATATTGTTATAAAGCCATGTCTTTCGATCTTAAAAATGCTAGTGCTACATACCAACAGGTCATAACTCAGATCTTCAATGAACTCATCTATCATCAGGTAGAGTGTTATGTTGATAATCTAGTAGTCAAGAGCAAAAAAAGGAATACCAAATCTTTGACTTGAGAGTAGTTTTCGAACTGTTATGATAATTTAATCTCAAAATGAATCCCCTGAGGTGTGCATTCAGAGTAGCTTCAAGGAAGTTCCTTGGGTTTGTTGTGCGACACTAGAGAATAGAAATAGATTCAAAAAAGATCAAAGCTATCTTAGAAATGCCACCTCCCAAAAGTTTAACTCAACTCAGATCTTTCCAAGGGTAGTTTGCATATCTAAGATTCTTTATCTCCAACCTATCGAGAAGATGCAATCAATTTTCAATACATGTCAAAAAGGATGCCAAGTTCAAGTGGGATGATAAGTGTCTGCATGCTTTTGATGATATTAAGCAGTATTTGGTGAAGCCACTAGTTCTAGAGCCCTTATCCCGAGTAGACCACTTATCCTCTACACTGCTGCATTAGATGACTCCCTCGATGCTTTGTTGGCCCAAGCCAACAATAAAGGAAAGGAGAGTGCTCTCTACTACCTCAGCCTTCGTCAAATTCTTGCTGAAGCAAACTACCCACCTATTGAGAAATATTGCCTAGCTTTAATCTTTGCATCCCAAAAGCTATGACACTATATTCTTTCTCATAAGGTGAACTTGATTTCCAGAACTAATCCATTACAGTATCTCATGACACGGCCAATGCTACCCAGACGTTTGACATGTTGGTCCATGATTCTCTCATAGTTTGATATCACATTCGTACCCCTCCATGCAATGAAAGGATAAGCACTAGCGAATTTCCTAGCAGCACACCCACTGCCTGCTGATTCCCCACTTAGTGATGATCTCCCTAACGAACAAATCATTAACTTAGGGGAGTTAACAACCGCCGTTGGGAGATGTATTTTGATGGTGCAAATTTCATAAAAGAGAAGAATCATGATCTACTCTTCCAGGAAAAACAGGGGAAGGAATAGTTCTCCTAACTCTAGAGCGCAATGTGATGAGGTTCTCATACTATCTCTCTAATCCATGCACCAACAATGAAGCTGAGTATGAGGCTTTGATTGTCAATCTAGAGTTAGTCATTTCAGTGTGTGTCAAGAGCATCAAGATCTGCGTGGATTCTTAATTTTTCATCAACCAGATTGACGGGTCCTACAAGGTTCTAAAACCTAAGCTTCATCATTACCACGAGTATACCATGAAGCTATTGGCCCAAATCCCTGAGGTCACCATCTACAAGATCCCTCAAGGAGAGAACGTAGTAGCAGATGCTTTGGCCAAAATTGCCAAGGAATTGACATGTCCAAAAGGAGAGTCATTCCAATAAGGGTCCAAAATAGACAAGTCTTATCCCTTATTGATGCTGAACTCACCGAGAGACTTTCTCTTGAATGGTAGGTTACCATTGCCAACAAAGATGAGGAGCTAGATTGGAGGAAACTATTCATAGATTACTTAAACACTAGTAAACTACCTCAAGAGAAATCACAAGCCCATCAAATGAAATAGAGAGCTCTCTCCTATGCTCTCATGGATGGCACCTTGTACCGATAGTATTTCGATCAAATGTCGTTACGCTGTTTGGACAAACATGAAGTCCATAGGATCATGACTGACGTACATTCAAGTTTATACTGAGTGCATCAATCTAGTCCAAAGATGAAAGCAAAGATCCAGAGATTAGGATATTACTGGCCTTCGATGATTACAGATTGCATGGATATATCTAAGAGATGCTATCAGTGTCAGGTACACAGTGTGGTCCTACATCAACCACCCAACATTCTACATCCTACTTTGGCCTCATGGCCATTTCAGTGTTGGGATACTGACATTGTGAGTCCTATCGATCCTCCCACTTCCAAGGGTCATCGATTCATTCTAGCTACCACCGACTACTTTTCCAAGTGGGCGAAGGCAATCCCACTCAGAGAGGTCACAGCTCAGCGTGTACTCTAGTTTTTCAGAAACTATATCATATATAGGTGTTGAGCTCATTTTTGGATGAGGTTAATTTGGCATTTGAGAGGTCCAAATTCAAAATAGTAGAGTCATACCACTTCAATAGATCAAAAGACCTCATGATCTATTCATTTATAAGATTATCATTTAAAAGAGGATCCTCTAGGGTAGATGATGTGCTATCAGAAAGTCAAATTTTGACTTGCATTCTTTTATAACACATATAAGATTAAAGGTAATCTCAGCTTGCAATGGACTCTTTGACCACCATACTTAACATTAAGATAATGTCAAATAGGTCATAAGATATTGCAAAGGGTTCTCCTTAGATTCATTTTGTATTGAAACCATGTAATGCCTTATTCTTGAAAATTAAGGCATTTTTCATTCATTTGGACTGACACGGTCCTAAGTGATTTATCTATCAACTTACCAGAGATAGAAGTTTCATATTTTTACTCTGAGAGATAGAAATAGTATCCTTAGGACCCAATCCTAAGGTCACAATTTCTTTAGAAGGATTAACTTCTTCATTTATTTTCTTTTCTTGATTTAACCTTAAAATTAATTAAAGCCAATCATGGAATATCATTTCATTCAATGGGAGAAAACTCCCATTAAGAAAGTTGATTTAAATTTTATTCATTTCAACTTTATCAGGAGAATTAGAATTCTCTTTTGCTACCCTCTCTTTTCTTCTATTGATTAGGAGCAAAAGTAAATCCTATCACCTTTTTTTTATGCCATGTCATCTTCGTCTTTTGAATCTCTCCCAAACTCTTAAGAATTTAAAATTTTGGAAAGGTCTAAAAGAAGGTTACCTCCAAGTCACTCCTTAGAATTGACCAATCATCTTGAGTAGTTGGTTTTCCAATATTCTAGTAGACTTGTAGAAATTAAGATTAAAGTTGATTTACATTCATGTATAACTTTCTTCTATATGAATAGAAGATTTTCATTGAGTTCTTTAATCAACCTCTGCCTAAGGTCAATAAGGAATTCTCTTTTTGGGATGATTTTTTTTATTCTTCTTTATAAATGCAATTCAAACTTCAATCATGGTGGGAAAAGGAGCTATAGGTACAACTATTCCTCCTTTTGTTTTAAGTTTTCTTAGAGTTTGAAGGAACTCTTTCATTTCAATTTACATCCTTAGGTGTTTTGACACCTTTTGAATGTAGTAGAATAAAGGGAGTTCATTCAAGGACCGTGTCCCGATTCTCTTTAGCTCCAGTACAAAGACAAAGTAAGATCAAGGATAAGTTTAATTTTGAAACTTTATTTTTTGGAGATTTGCTTTTCAAATCTTGAAGTACTTTTCATACTTTTTTAAATTTGATATCTCTTTTCCATGTTGGAATGGTTTCAAATCCATCTTGACCAGATTTATGTCATAATAGAAATGACTTGATTTTTATTTATTTCTCTCACCTCTCATTTTATTTTGGGAATAATGAACTTAAAACCTAGATTAATCAAATCAGATCAAGTAATTAACCTAAGTACTTTAGGTTAAGAATAATCTATGAACAAACCTAAGACATTAATTAACATTAATAGACTTTAAACTTAAGCTTACAAATTCATAATTTAATATCTTAAGTTAAATTGAATGAAATCAAACAAAAATTAAACTCTTTAAAGTAACATAAGCCAAATCAAATGAAATCCATATAAATTAATTTAAAATGAAATAAATCAAACAAATGAAATAACATAAATCAAATTTAAATATAATTAAAATCAAAAGGATTAATTAAAATACTTAAGGATTTTAATTAGCCTTTTGGAAACTTCATTAAGATTTAGGATGTTGAATGGAAAGAGCTCCATCCAAAAAAAATGGAATCATTCCATTCTTCATTCTTGAAAACCTATACAACTTTAACTAAATAAAATGAACATAAAAAGTAAGAATTAAATCATTAAATCATTTGAATTGAAACCAACCAATGGTAAAAATTAAACCAATTCAAATTTCAAACTTCAAAACTTAAACTTAAAGGCCTAGCAAAGACTTACCACACAAATCCCACTTCTACACACACTAGATTATTTAGGTCACATACCCTAGATCTAGATTAGATCATTCTGTGATTTTCTTTTAATCTCCTATGATATGTTATGTTGTGCTTCACATGTCTGTGTGATGTATTTCTTTAGACTGGATGCCTAAACTTATTTGTTTGTTAGACTGGATGTTATGGCATTCTTTCTAGATTTAACATTGTTTTCTACAGGGGACTGTGTTAAAGGGATCGCTGTAATAAATAAATCATAAAATGGCCATTTGCTTGCAGGTGCTAAAAATCCCTTAACATAGTCCATAGGATAGGTGGGCTTGGCAAGCAACTAATGCTAAGCTCATATGTTTGGAAAATATAAACTGCTTTGTATGTTGTGTGTATTTCCTAACATCTATTTTGCAGGCTTAGGATTTTCTTTGAATTTTAAATGTAAATTTGAGCTTAGAATTAGGTTAGGATCTATGGGGTCTAGGATAGCAGGGGACCCAACCGGAGATGGTGTAGTGGTCCCTATGGGCAGATGGATGTCCACGAAGAAGGAGACTTTCACGGAAAGAAGACCCATAGATCTAAACTTGTAGTTCTAGGCGGGTTATATAAGGGCGAGAACTTCGGCGCCAATTTTCTTTCTTAGGGTGTATAGCGTGCATTTGCATTGTCCTTTTGCTTATATAATTTAATTTGGCTTGATTTATTTTAGGTGCATAATAGAAACAACATGCTTTTCTTAGGTTTCTTCTTTATGTTTGTCTTTGTGATGTATGCTGATGGGCTCATAGGATAAACTAAATTTTCTACCCAACTAAATCAACTGAAACATAAAAATAAATACAACTCATAATCTTCATATAAAAGCCTAGGTATTAAAATAAGATAAAATATGTAGCAACCCCTTAGCTGGATGTCATGCATAATCATATTATTTCACTCTTAATTAATGAAGGAATTCCATCTTTACCTAGGCTTGACCTTTGAGAGCCTATGATGGAAGTACACCTTCTTCTATTTTGATTTGTCCCATGATCTTTTTCTAATTGCATGCATTAGGCATAAATTGTATCCTTATAGCCTAAATGAATCCTGAGTTAAAAATTATTGAAATCAAAAAAATGTGCATTAATTATATGCATCTTCATACCCTACATGATCTTAGATATTAGGGAGTAAGTCTAGGTTCATAGATTTCTTTCCTAAAATTGCAACAGCCCAATCATCTTGCATTCATATGACTTAGCCCCATGGTTTTAAAATGCGCTTAGGTGGTGTTAGCTGACAACCTTCTCCAGGAAGGATGTAAGTCCAGAAGAGTCAGGGATAGGTTAGTTCCTTCAAGTGAAGAGAACGACCAATGATTCCCAAAAATAAAACTAGGTCGAGCATCTGATATGTGTTAGAAGCACCAGACTAGGTTACGAGCATCCTTTTAGGAATAAGTCTTCAACCCTAGGCATTTATCTTGTTTGTACTAGAATCTAAGTCCTAGATTTCTAAGAAAATGATAACTTGAAATCTAAAATTAAACCTCAAATTTTGATCATAAGATAGATGAAATGTTTCTTGGGCATCCCGTATCAATAGGCATTTCCTACTCTTTTCCATTTGACTCTTAAAAATAAATCTCTCCAATTTGGACCTCTCCCAATTGAATTTTCAAAAATCAATCCTTTGAAAGCTACCTTAGTAGTCTTTAGGAATAACCACTTATTTCTTCAATCGAGAGTATTCTTAGGAAGAGACCCTTCCTAAGATGTAATTAATTATAGAGGCTTGCCTTTTTAGGGAACCAAGATCCCAGGTTAAAATTGACCCTGTTCTACTTTTCTATGTAGTTGAGAAAATACTGGTACACAAAGGCCCATTAACCTTAGGAGTCTTTTATTAAAATGATTGAATCCATTACAGATCTTTCGAGATAATATGCTTACTCCTTAATGCCGTATTTGATCATCTAAATAAAATATTCCTAAACTCTATGTGGCGTCATTTTCTTTTCTCTATTCAGAGAGAAAAAGAAAACCAACATATTTTTCTGTTTGGAGTGCCTCGATGAATTATATCTGATAATAGTACTGCATTCAAGAGCATCAAAATCAATAGCTTCTCCAGAAGACACGATATAGATTGGAGATACTCCGCCATCTACTACCCAGGGCAAATGGCCTAGTAGAAGCATTCAACAAAACTCTCATTCAGATACTAAAGAATATGTTCGATGATAATAAATGATAGTGGCATGAGCAGTTGGTTGAAACATTATGGCATACCATACAACATACAGAACTCCAACTCGGTATACTCCGTTCTCCTTAGTATATGGGTCCGAAGTCGTTCTACCCTTAGAAGTTCAACTCCCATCACTAAGGATAGCATTGGGTAGCAAAATCACTATAGAGCAGAATGCCAAGTTGTGGTTAGAAGAGCTTGAAGGTTTGGAGGAGAGATGCCTACAGGCGTGTCAAAATCTCAAGTTATACAAGGCCAAAATGATTCAAGCTCACAACAAGCTGGTCCTTCCTAGAGCTTTTCAAGTAGGAGAGCTTGATTTAGTTCTGAGGAGACCAATTGTTGCTCGTCGAAAGATGCGAGGCAAGTTTGAACCCACTTGGAAAAGCCCTTTTGTCAAAGAAAAGGCCCACCAAGGAGGATCTTATCAACTTATTGATTGTAAAGGGGAACACTCAATGCTTCCAATTAATGAGCTCTATTTTAAGAAATATTACCCATAAAAATATGTTTGAAAATAATTATCATCAAAAGAATAAAATTTCATTTCAATTCATCAAAATCTTCTCTTCTTTCGAAGTGTTGTTTGCTTGTCTTGTGAATCTTCCATGATGTGTTTTGGATAGGTGTAAGAGAACCCAAGAGGTATCCTATCCCTCTTTCACAACATGAACACAATCAAACATAATTCCCCAACGCTACTAGAATGTGTGTGAGAGAACCTGAGAGGCATCTTATTTCGATTAGCACGACTAAGTTAGGTGTGAGAGAACCCAAGCGACATCCTTTCTTAGTGGGATCACAGTTGTCACTCATGGCACCATTTCATTAATTCCCAAGCATGTTTTAGGATTGGTGTGAGAGAACCTGAGAGGCATCTTATTCCTTCTAACATAAACACAAATAATCATAAACACTTATCTTTTGTCTCGAGCGATTTTGATGTGGGAGCAAGCCCCATGTGGCACTCACTCATTAGCTGCTCTAGGTCGGGTTAATATGCTACCTTGCTAATATGTCACCCCAGTAGTCACTTGTCCGATGGATGTGAGTCCTCATGCTTTCTTTCTGACTTGACCATTGCAAACCAACGAGCACCTTGTTAGTTTGGTAGACTTCACTGCCCAACTAATAAGCTGCCTTATGTTGATTTTGTTTAAGAAGATATGAGTCCCCACACTTTCTTCTTGAATTAACCATCATGCACTGACTAGGTCAAGTATATTTGAGGTTTATGATAAGTCCCCTAGAGGTTCCTTTCCTCTTGACTACATTTGAGCTGATCTAAGTCCCCCAGTGGCATTCACCCGATAGTCACCCTAGGTCGGATAGCACCTGTCGAGCTAAAGATAGACTATCCACAATCGGTTCGCATAAGGATGAGTCCGTCTGCTTATTCCTAGGCGATTATTGCAATGGTACCTGGTTGGTTGATGTTCTCTATGCTAATAATGACTCACCCGATGGATACACCACTCTTGAAAGTTGTGAGTCTCTGCGCTTTATCCTTAAATTGGCCACTGAATACCTATGCAAATTATCTTCTCCAGGGTTTTGGATAAAGCCCTTAATGGCCTTTTTTCCTGCGGGTACTCTATTTGAATCATGTCCTCTATGATCCCATTTAGACACTATGTGAGTTATTTTTGGATTAGACAGTCTCTCTTTCCTAGTAGCCACCCCTGTGGTTAGAGAATTTATTCAATGGATGCACAAATTCTCCCTTGGTTCAGTAAATTAGAGATTATTCCAGCCTAATATAATCTCTTTCTCAGTATGATCCCTCACAAACTAACAGGGTCCATGATAAATAAGAAAAATAAATAAATAAAATTAATTCGCTTGTGGATTAGAAATTCAAGCCCCAGTGGCCCCTTTCCCAAGCAGACATCCTATCTTTAGGGCAGTGTCAACATAACTCCCTATAGAAATTCTCTGACTACGCTTGAGTTGAGATAAGTCCCTGAGTTGGTACTCTCTCCATAGTCGCCCTTAGGTCAGGTTCAATCTATTTTTCCACAAGCAGGTTGC
Source organism: Cymbidium sinense (assembly GCA_021442155.1). NCBI lineage: Eukaryota > Viridiplantae > Streptophyta > Magnoliopsida > Asparagales > Orchidaceae > Cymbidium > Cymbidium sinense. The sequence continues at coordinate 3,287,583 of CM038228.1, read as the reverse complement.
CCTGGTAGTCATTTCGCTTTGGAAGATATAAGTCTACTATGCATTCTTTCTAGCATGACTGTCACAAATCGATGGGCAGCCCTAGGTCGGGTTGACATATTACCTCACTAATGTGTCTCCCCAGTGGTCTTTTATTTAGGAAAGATGTGAGTCCCCATACTTTCTTCCCTAAATTAACCATTACAGACTGAAAGGCAACCCCTTTGGTTGGATAGTTCTACCCTTAATCAAGAAGCTACTCCATTTGGATTGATAAATTTGTGTTAGATCAAGGTCAGCATGGCCCCTACTTAGTGCAGTCCATCGCAAACTGATGGGACCATAAAAAATAATTAAAAAAATTAATTTTCACTATCTTTGAGCTGATTTAAGTCCTCCAGCGGCATACACTTAATAGTCAGCCCTAGGCCGGGTTCAATTTATTGCACAAGCAACTGATCACCACATTGGTTCATTATTTTAGAAGATGTGAGTCCCTGCCCTTTCTTCCTAACTTGACCATTGCAAATCGAAAGGCAATCCCTTTGGTTAAATAGTCCTACTATGTGGTTGGTAGACAACCCCTTTGGATTAGTAAATTTGACATAGACCAAGGCCAACATGGCCCCTACTCAGTGATGTCCATCGCAAACTGATGGGATCCATCAAAAATAACTAAAAAAATGAAATTAATCTTTGACTATCATTGAGCTAATTTAAGTCCCCTAGTGGCGTTCACTCAATGGTCAACCTAAGGTTGGGTTCAATCTGTTGCCTCACCAATGGATCACCCCCAGCAACTGATCCCTACTTTGGAGGATGTAAGCCTACTACACTTTCTTCCTAGTACAGTTGTTGCATGCCAATGGTGACCCCTTTAGTTGGATACTCCTACTGTGTGGTTGGTAGACTACCCCTTTGGATTGATAAATCTGAGTTAGCCTAAGGCTAACATGGCTGCTACTCAATGCGATCCATCGCAAACCAACATGGACTATCTCAAAATCCAAAAATTTAAAATCCAAAACAAATTCAACCTTCCTCCCTTAGTGGATTCAAAACAAACAAAATAAATCTAATCAATCTACCCCAATGGGGTCAATTCAAATAATCAAAATAATCAAACAAATCAATCTGCTTCTCCTCAATGAGATGCAAGTCTTTTTAGATCCTTAGTAGATCCTAAATTCTAATCCCCTAGCGGATTTCACAACCTCTTCTCCCTAGTGGATGACTTGAACTCGCTCCCCTAGTGGAGAGTTCACATTTTCATCCCTGGTGAAACACCAAATCCTAAATCAACAAATGCAAACAAATTTTGCCCCAATGAGACTCAAATCAAATCAAACCTCTCATCCCTAGTGGATGATTTGAACCTCTTCCCCTAGTGGAAGGTTCACATACTCAGTCCCTAGTGGATTCTTCCTTCACTCTCTTATATTGTTAACATGAGTAGAGTCACATTGTACTAAGCTCTTGATTCCTTTTACACCTTGGGTTGAGAGTAGGTCATTTCTGTTAGTGCTTGTGATCGTTCGATGTTATTGATCATCTCGGTCAACACCAATACATGCGGTGAGCCTTGTCAGTCATACCACACCTATTGGGCGCCCTTGGTTGACCTTGTTTTTAGAATGAGCTCTCAGCCTCTCTATCATAGACATAGGACTCCTCTTAGACACTAAGAGTTCCTTAATCTTAAGATACTTCTAGTGATTAGGTAAACACTTAACCTAACTCTAGAGACTTAGAAGAGTTAGCCATAGGAATAGGTCATGCCTTAGGGGTGTTAGGAAAATTTGCCTACCCTATAGCTTGAACCAAATTCTTACTTCCTTCTTTCAAGTCAAACTCCAGATCCAAACCAACTTCAAACTCAAATCATTCCAACTTAATTGATTTTCTCAAATCCAAATCAACTTCAAACTCAAATCAACTACAATTCCAAATCAAATCTCAAATCAATTCCAACTTAACTGATTTTCTCAAACCTTAAATCAATTTTAATGGATTTTCTCAAATCATGAATCAATTCCAAATGTTTGACATCCATGATCAATTTCAACTCCAAATCTAAAATCTTTCCTAAGCCTTTGATTTCATCTGATGGACTTATCTCAAATCAAATTCAAATCACTTCAAACTCAAGAGATTTTCTCATAACCCATTTATATTCTCATTTTTATTCATAAATATAAATGAAATATAAATTCAAATATCCAAAATCATATTCAAAACTCAAACGCAAATCTAACTTAAAACTAACATATACCCTTTTAAGTCAAATTCTTGAACTTAACTAAATTAAACTCAAATCAATCCAAACCTTTGGATTTTCTCTTCAAACAATTAATCCTTCAATCATAAAATCAAATACAATCATAAACTTCAATCATCAAACCAAAACTAAATTCAAAACTCAAACCCATGTTCATCCTTTGAACTTGAAATTGTCAAATGAATCAAAACTCATTTGACTCCATGGCACTTACAAATGGATTTACATTTGAATCATGAGTCCATATGTGAGTTCAACCAAACTTGATTCAAGCCTTAATCAAGTCAATTGACCCACTTAGGCTCACTTGACCTAAAGTGACCTAAAATACTTTTTTGAGAAAAATTCTAATCCTACCCAAATTGGATTGAACTAAGCCCATCTAAGCCTCACATTGTGAGCAACAATCATCATAAGATGATCAATCACTCAAATTGGGTCAAACCAAGTCAAACCTAGCCTTTGATCAAGTCAACATTTGACCCAAATGAAACCTAAACTAGCCAAAATTCACCATAGGCCAAATTGATTGAAACCATTGATCAAAATCAATTCATGATCAATGATTGGACTTGACCAAGTTATCATTTAAACAAAACCTAGCCCAATTGGCCACTTTACCCAAGTTGACCAAAGTTGACCTCAAAAGTCAAAATATGTCAAATCTTGATCTAAGCCAAATTGATTGCAACCAATGGGTCAAATTCATTCTAAATCACTTATCAACTTGACCAAAGCCTAAATTAGACCCAACTAATTGACCATGAACAACTTGACTAAAGGTCAAATCAACTTGAAACTTAACCAAACCAAAATTAATTGAAACCAAAGCTTGCAAAATATTTCAAATGACCAACCAAATCTAAACCAACCCATGACCTAACCCAATTAGGTCAAATGGGTCAAATTGGTTAACTTGACCCATTTGACCTAAGTGAATTCAAATGAACCAAAACCAAATATAAACCAAATTGAACCAAACCAATGACACCAAACCACTCCAAATGGTCATATGAACTTGACCCAACCTATGGTTTGACCCAATTTGACCAATTGGTCAACTTAACTCAAGTTGACCCATTTTGACCTAAATGGGTCAACATGAGCCGAATGTTATCAAATAAACTCCAAATTCATTGAAAATTGGCACAACCCATTTTTCAATTATTCCAAATCTACCTAAATCAAAATCAAAGCCAAATAACCATTTTACCCCTAGGTCAAAGGATAACCTATGGTCAAATTCACTTAGAATTTGATCATATTCCAACACAAAACCACTTGGCATCCTCTTAGTGGTCCATTTGGACACCAAGGGATATGGTGCACATGACCCAATGGGTTTGGGTCAGTCAAACCCAACCCAAAGCCAAAATCATCCACCCAATGAAAAATGAGCACATGGAATCACTCCATACTCTCATTTAACACATAGGAAACTCCTCCACAACACTCCCCTACCAAAACCAAATCACATTGTACCCCTAACAACCTAAACAACCCATTCCATGAGATCAATTTGATAAAAATGGCAAGGAGGCTCATGACCGTCTGATCCAAGTAAGGGGAGATATACTCCCCCTCAATTCATTCCAATTCAATACACTTACATTCGATTGAACCCTAGGAACCCAGAGGAAGCTCCCCAAGTTCTCCCAAGCATTTTTAAGCTCAATTGAAATTCCCATTCTCGGTTTTCCTTAAGCCAAAAATAGGGGAGGAGAGTAAGAATTCCACTTTGCTCAACACTTCACCAAAGTCTAATTCCTCTTGCAAGCACCATCAGGGAGGCAAGTCGAGCTCACCCAAGGTGTTTTCTAACCAACCAAGCCACGGGAAGGAGGAGTTCGATCAAAGCCGCATACCATTGAAGGGAGCTTTGGTCAATTGGAAGATCCACTTCATCTCAAGCCTTCAAACCATCAACAGGGCTTCGTCTCCACTAGACGAATCTACCTCAATGGTTGGAAGCTCCGGTGAGGTATCAATCAAAATTGAGCTTAGGCAGAAAATTCTATGGTTTTTTATGAAGGGAAGTGTAATCCAAATTGAGTTCCATCCTTGGATGTGTCTCTTATTGCTCCTAGATGGTGTGGGTTGAGTCTTAGCTCAATTCGAGCTCAAGTGAGCTCAGATCAAGCCATGCGGGACGGACGGTCTCTGTCTCCTACAGGCGAGGGCAGGGATGAATCATGGACCGTCCATCCCACATGTTTTGGATGGATGGTTCTGATTAATCCACATAAATCCAGCAATTTAATCCCTTTAGATCCACGTGTTTTATCTTGACCATTCGATCCTAAGGAGAAAATGCATAGCACTATCGACTGACGCGGCATTTAATTTGGCTACTTAAATAACCAATCCCGTTGCACCACGTGAAAAGCGCACACCGTGTTAGTAATCCACATGGCGCCAATGAGATTAGTTATTTAATTAGGTTATTTAATGACCTATTAATCATAAAAACTTCAAAAATTCATAACTAAATGTAGAAAAATCCAAAAAAAATGCAAACTCAACTTCATTTTAAAGATAATTCAAAAGGGAATAATATAAAATTAAGTTTAATTGATTTTGAACAATGACATTACTCAATTTAGATTTTATTGGAGATTTAATTATGTTAATTACTCCTTAATTAATTCAATAATTAATTTCAAACTCCCTAGGGTTAATTAGTGGGATGACCTCTACCTCCCATGATTTTCTTGGAATTTATTATTGGATTAATTTTGGTAATTGCTCATTTTATCTCTAATCACTCCCTTAATTAATTAAATGATTAATTAACCTATTAAATGGTGATAAATTCATTAATTAAGCTTGTTGATCACCTTGGAATAGTGGCTAGACTTAGGGAATGAGATTAAGATACCTTTTTCAAATCTTTTCCCCTAAGTCTATTTCATTTGAATAAAAACTTAATTAATTTACAAATTAATTAATGATTTAATCATTTCATTAAATAGCTTAATTAACCAAACTCAAAATCAAAAATTAACCCAAAAACTTAATCACTTAATCAATCTCTTTCTTGGGTAGATACTTAGGTGTTCAATAACCTAAGTGCCTTTCAAGGAAATCATATCCAACCCACATATGCGGGAATGTTATAAAAGTACTTAATTTAACCTTATAGCTTAATTAATCAATGATTGTGAGCCAATTGCATTAGGGCCCTTTCTTTCTTAGGAGCATTGCTGATTTAAATTTCATATGGTTATATATCATATGTTGGCTAATAATTATTGGGTTAATTATGTTAAGGTGGTATAGGTGAGGGGTAATTAATGTACTTAATTCACACCTAAACCTAAACAAAATATAAAATCAATCTAATGATTTTAAAAATTAAACTAAAACAACACACACATGTGGGAGATGGGTTAGGACCAGCAAACCTCTTCACATTTCCTAAAATCAAATCAAACTCAAAATTAAAACAAAATTTCTTTAAACAAGTTTGATTCACTTCAAATGATCTTATTCCATAAGGTTGTCTTTAGGAATTGATTAGGTAGAATGAAGTCATATGCTTACATCACTTTATTTCTTTCCAAACATGTTAAATGTGGTTTATCATATGAAATCATGCATTCATACCTTCTGAAAAATCAAATTAAAATGAAAAGTTTTCTTTATGTCAAATTGCATGCTTTGGCTAAAGTAAGAATATGAGTGCCAATTATCATTACTAAATTAAAAATTATTTTCAAAACTTATAAATCAAAGACTTTAAATGAATGTATGATACTTATAAGTATTTATAAGTTTGCATGTGCATATAGCTTAAAATGTGTTATGTGATTTTCTTCTCTTTTCTTAACATGGTTTGTATAGGATTTGCAAAGTGTATAGTTCATTTGAAAAGAACGTCACACTTGCTTAAATTTATTCCTATACACTCCCATGTTATAAATTAAGAAGGATCTTCATATTACACATATAAATTAAACAACAAAAATTAAACAAACAAATATAAACCTTTTACATGATTCTTTTTTCGTTCATTTCTTTTTGTACATGTACATGTATTTAAGAAAAGTTGTATATTAGTCTGGACATCTTGGGGTTGTGAGGCTTTAAGTAGCCCTTAGAAGTTCTTGTACTTTATACCCTTGGTGCAAAAAATAATGGCATCATACTTACTTATGTCTTTCATACTTGCAAATGTGCATTTGATTAATGGATAAAAGAATCCCTTTCTTTTCTACTTAATAAAATCATGCATCATGAAGCATCCAAATTTTCTTAAGCAACATCCCTTAGCATTCATCATTAAGGTGTGCTAAGTATTTACATTTGCATGTATATATATGCTTAGGATCATTTCATGTGCATGATACACATGTTGGAAAGAAATAAATGGTTGTCTGTTTTATGATAGTAATTCATTTTAATTAATCTTAAAATGTCTTTCTTATTGAATAGGTTTATTTAGAGCAAATCTAAACTTAGGATTAATTAAAAATATAATAAAATATTCACTAAAGAAAAATCACTAATGAATCTACCTTGAAAATTACTTAAGGTAGAGAGGAAAGAAAAGTTCTCTTCTCTTTTCCTCTCTTTACAACACTTAGTAATTAAGTATAGGTTCATTCAAACCAAATCAAATCATCAAATAAAACTAACAAATCAATTAAATCACTTAAATGAAACCACCCTCTAAGTTGAACCCTTCATACTTAGAAAACTTTAACCTTAAAGCCTAGCTGATACATACCACACAAGCCTTAAATGGCACACACATTAAGCTAAGTCACCATTTCTAGCTCTATGTTTGGGTGGTGCATAGTTTGTTGCCTGATTTTATTTTGTGATGTAATATTTTAGTCTGGATGTTAGGGTGTATGTACGTAGACTGGATGATAAGATGATTTTAGTCTAATCATTATCTTTAGCAAGGGATTATGCTTAAGGGGCGCTGTAATAAAAATAATAAATTCTTTTGCTATGTAGGTTGCTTATACCCCTAAGCATAATCCAAAATAAAGCAGGTGGACTTGGTTACCCATATGTGGGGTGCTAAGTCTAATTTATTCATATACATGCTTGGGATTATGTTGTTTGTTTAGCTAATCTCTATTTTACCGGTGTTAGTTAGATTTACTTTTTCCATTTTAATGTAATTTTATAATTAGATTTGAAATGAATGTTATGGGGGATTAAGATGAACATTGGTCATAAGACTTTGTCTTATGTACCATGTGAAGCCTTTGGAGCAACCACATTCCAACCAACCAAAAGAAGAAAGAAGAAAAAAGAAAGGAAAAAGAAAGAAAAGAAGAAATGAAGAAATGAGGAAATGAAGAATGACGACCCCCATAACATGAATTCCTTTCTGATTGTAATTAATTCATTTCTAATCCAGATTGTATAAGGGTAGAGCTCGATTACCTAATTTTTTTGGGGTTTTTGCAGTGGAGCCCGACCACAAAGGCCTTTTATTCTTTTGCGCTAGCTTTATAAATTATTTGATATTTATTTAGCTTATGCATTAAGATGGCATATTTTTCCTAATTTCTTCCTTGCTTTGATGAATGGCCCGGATACGATTAGGCTCTTAGGAAAAAATAAATTTTTTATGCAATTAATCAACTCAAAACTAAAAATTAATAATTCATAAGCTCATCTCAAGCCTAGGTTATAAATCAAGATATAAGATTTAGCAATCCCTTAGTTGGATATTGTATGTTTCACATCATGCATAAAAAAGCATCATACTTCACTCTTGCTTATGGAGGGCTTCCACCTTCGCTAGGGATCTTGGCTTGACCTTTGAGAGCCATGGTGGAAATATACCTCCTTCTTGTTGATTTTAGCTCATAATCAAAATTTTCATGCATTAGGCATATGAATCCCACAGCCCGTGTCAAATAAATTATCTAAAAAATGAAAATAAAACATAACAATATTTGCATTAGATTTAAGTCATGAATTCATGTCCTACATGATCTAGTCTCTTAGGGAGTGTGTTTAAGGACTTAGTCTCTTTCTAAATAAACATTAGCTTAGCTATCTTGCAAAAGTATATGACTTGCCTACATGTATTTAAAATCATAGTAGAAATTAGTTAGCGGCTACCCCCAGATGGTTGTAAGTCCAACAGTTGGGTGGTTTATTCTCTCTTGTGGAGGTAAACCAAATACCCATTTTGGCCTTAGATTTAGATCATGCTTTGGCCCTCTTCGAAGTTCCTTAGATTTAGGTTGAGAGGTTGTTACTTCCCTTTACGGGCTACAAGCATAAATCCTCACCTCTTAGGCATCTCCATGATCTTGTGTAGTGTAATTGTAAGCCCTAAATTTTTAATAAAAATTCAACTCAAATAAATAAATCTCTTCAATTTCAAAAATATAAAGCCCAACCATAGGAGAGTTTGAGATGCTTACTAGGCTTCCTAGTATCATAAACATCCCCTACTTATCTTCCTCTGGTTTCGATAATAACTCCCTCCTCTTAATAATCCCATTTGATCTTCTAAAAATAAATCAATCGATTGATATTCCTATCTTGGAAATCTTTGGAGACAATGGTCATTTACCTTAATTGAGAGTATTCTTAAAAAATCTCATTCCTTAAGATGTAATTAACTATGGGGGTTTGCCTCCATAGAGAACTTAACGAACCCGATTTAAAATAAACTCTATTTTATTTTTTTTCATGTAAAGTAGGGGAAGAATCTCTAATACATCTGAAGACTCATTGTCCTTAAGAGACCTTATTAAGGTGATTAGGTCCATCGTAGGATGGTGACTTCTGTATCTCGAGATAGTACATCATTCCCTAATATCATACCCGATCACCCTAATGAGAATATCTACAGATTTATGTAGTGTCACACAAAAAGTGTTATTTTTGTTCTTCATTTATTTTTCTCAAAAAAGATAGATGAAGAATGAACACCTACGTGGATATGATTTTTTCAAACTTACCTTAGGCTTTTGACCACCTAAGACCTACCCAGTTAGAGATTGATTAACTTTAGATTGGTTTTGAAAGTTTGATTAGACTAATTAAGTATATCATTAGGGGATTAATCCTTAATTATATTTGGATTAAGAAAGAAAGGGGGTTTAGGGCATAACTTAGGGAAAATATCCTAAATCCATTCCACAAACCTCCTCCTTACTTTAAACATGTTTAATTATCTCAATTAAGGGATTAAATCACTGTTCATATGCTTAATTACTCATAATTATATTAAGGAGGTGATTAGGGGTTCATTAATTAATTTCTCTAATTGACTCATTAATAAATTCCAAGAAAATTAAGGGAGGCAGAAGTCATCCCACTAAACATGTCTAAGAATTTTGAAATTAATTAATGAAGTAATTAGGGAGTACTTAAGGTGATTAGATTTTAATTAAATCCTAATTAAGGAAAACTCACTATTTAAAATCAATTTGAAATAATTTTATTGGATTCCCCTCTGAAATACCTTTAAAATGAGCCCTTATTTATATTTTTTGGATTTTTGTAAATCTAATTATGATTTTATGAAGTTTTTGTGATTAATGGATAATTAGAATAGCCTAATTAATTAATTAATCTCATCTGCGCCATGTGGACTGCTGATGCGGCGCTTTACATGTGACTCAATGGGATTGGTTATTTAAGTTATCACATCATGCGCCGTGTCAGTTGGCGGTGCAATGCGCTTTTCTTTGGGTCGTTCGATCAAGGATTGGATGGCTAGGAATAATCCAATGGTTCTAAAGAGCTTAAATTAGAGATCTAACATGATTTAATCACAACCGTCCATTCCAATCACGAGAAATGGAAGATGTGTGATCTATCTCCTCCCGAGCGATGAGTGACGGATGCCGTCTGTCGATCGTCGCTCGATCTGAGCTCACCCGAGCTCGGATGGAGCTCAAACTCAACCCACACATTTGGAAGAACACAAGCAAGAAATATAATGGATAAGATCTAATGGGATTATAATTCCCTTTACAAAGGACAAGTATTTTTTAATTTAGGATCGGTTTGAGCAACTTGAGCTATCACCACGCCAAAGGAGGTAGCTTGCCCAGTGGAGGCAGTCTTGAAAGTATCAAGCCTTGATTTGAAGTAGATATCTTGGTTGATCAAGCTCCCCTTCAATGGTAGTCGGCTTTGATCGAAGTCCCCCTTCCCATGGCTTAGAGACTTGGGAAACACCTTGGGTGAGCTCGACTAGGTCCCTTGATGGTGCTTGCAAAGTGAATTTAGGTTTAGTGGAGAATTGGATGAATTGGAGTTTGGAATTGCCTCCCCTATTTTGGCTTTGAAGAAAACCTAGAAAGAGAAAATAGGGGGAGCTCAGGAATGCTTGCCAAGGCTTAGAGAAGCTTAGTTTTGGTTCCTAGAGCTCAATTGAATGCAATGTGTGTGGTTTGAGTTGGAATAGGGGGAGTATATCTCCCTCTACTAGGATCGAACAGCTGAGACTAGCTTTGCCATTTTTTGATCAATTGCCCTGATTGATTGGTTTGTTTAAGCTGTTAGGCACTCCATGTGGTTTATTTTAGGCGGCCAAGTGGAGGAGAGGGAGTGCACATGTGCTAGGTGAGTGTATGGGGTGATCCAAGTGTCCAATTTGCATTGGAGGAGTTAGTTTGGCTTTGGGTTGGGTTATGGCTGATCCAAACCCATTGGGTCATGTTCACCACCTCCCTTAGTGTCCAAATGGACCACTAGAAAGATGCCAAGTGGTCATGAGATGGAATTGGCCAAATTTTGGCCATAGGATACCCTTTGACCTAGGGGTAAAGTGGTCATTTGGCCTTGATTTGATTTATAGAAATTTGAAATGATTCAAAAATAGGTTGGGCAAAATTTTGGAGTTTCTTTGGTTTGAATTGGTTCAATTTGACCTATTTTGGTTAAAATGGGTCAAACCATGGGCTAGGTCAAGTTCAAATAATCATTTGGAGCCTATGGGTATCATTGGTTTGGTTCCATTTGATTTATATTTAGTTTTGGTTCATTTAAGTTCATTTAGGTCAAATGGCTCAAGTTGACCAATTTGCCCGTTTGACCTAGTTGGGTTAGGTCATGGGTTGGTTTAGGCTTGGTTGATCATTTGAAATATTTTACAAGCTTTGGTTTCACTTAATTCTGGTTTGGTTTGATTTCAAAGTGATTTGACCTTTTAGGTCAAGTTGAGTTCATGGTCAATTGGGCTAGGTTGGGTCTAGTTGGCCAATTGAAGCTTTAGTCAAGTTCAACAAGTGATTTAGAATAAATTTGATCCATTAGTTGCAATCAATTTGGCTTAGATCAAGATTTGACCCATTTTAACTTTTTAGGTCAACTTGGGTCAACTTAGGTCAAGTGGCCAATTAGGCTTGGTTTGGCTCATGCTGGTCAAGTTCAATAATTGATTATGGATTAGTTTAGATCATAATTCCAATTTGGTTATGGTGGATTTTGGCTAGTTTGGGTTTCATTTGGGTTAAGTGTTAACTTGGTCAAAGTCTAGGTTTGACTTGGTTTGACCTAATTTGAGTGATTGATCAGCCTAGGACGATTGTTGCTCACAATGTAAGGCTTAGATGGGCTTAGTTCAATTTAATTTGGGTTAGAATTTGGCTCAAAAAGGTGCTTTAGTTTACTTTAGGTCAGGTGAGCCTAAGTGTATTATTGACAAGCTTGAATCAAGTTTGGTTGAACTCACATATGGACTTATGATTGAAATATAAATCTACAAGTGATTTGGAGTCAAATGAGTTTTGATTCATTTGATAATTTCAAGTCAAAAGGTGAATATGAGTTTGACTTTAATTGATTTTGGTTTGATGATTGAAGTTTATGTTTATATTTGGTTTGTGATTGAAGGAATGATTGTTTGAAGAGAAGATCCAAAGGTTTGGATTGAGAGATGATTTAGCTAAGTTCAAGAATTTGACATGAAAGGTATAGGATGGATGAGTTTTGGATTTAGTTTTGTTATTTGAATCTATATTTCATTTATATTTGTGAATATAAATGAGATATAAATTTATGAAAAATTTGAATGGTGAATTTGATTTGAGCTAAGCCCATAAGATAAAATCAAAGGGCTTAGGAAATATTTTGGATTTGCGATTCAATCATTTGGAATTGATTCATGATTTGATAAAATCCATTGAGTTGGAATTGATTTAAGGTTTTATTTGGAATTGATTTGAATTTGAAGTTTATTTGAATTTGAAGTTTGACTTGAAAGAAGGAAGTAAGGATTTGGTTCAAGCTATAAGGTAGGCAAGTTTTCATATTCAGGCATAACTATTCTATGCTAACTCTTCTAAGTCTCTAGAGTTAGGTTAAGTGTTCACCTAATCACTAGAAGTTTCTTGAGACTAAGAAACTCTTAGTGTTTATAGGAGTCCTTATGCTTAGGATGAATAAGTTGAAAGCTCACTCCAAAAGTGAGGTCAACATGGTTTTACTTACGTTGTGGATATCTCGGACAATGCCAATATGCACCAGTGGATTACATCACACCTATTGGGTGTCCTTTGTTGACCTCACTTTTTAGAGTGAGCTCTCAACTTTCTCATCATAGATCTAGGACTCTTGTAGACACTAAGAGCTCCTTAGTCTTAAGATACTTCTAATAATTAGGTGAACACTTAACCTAAGCCTAAAGACTTAAAAGAGTTAACCATAAGAATAAGTTATGCCTTAAGGGTTTAAGAAGAACTACCTACCCTATTGCCTTAAACCCATTCTTTACTTCCTCCTTCCAAACAAAACCTCAAATTCAAATCTAAGATCATAAATCCAACTCCAAATGATTGAAATCCATGATTAAATTCAAATTCCAAACCCTTTCCTAAGCCCTTTGATTTTATCTTATGGACTTAGCCTTAACCAAATTCAAATCAACCCCAACTCAAATGATTTTTTTCAAATATCAAATTCAATCTCAAATCAAATCCCAACTCAAATTCCAAATCAAATCCAACTCCAAATGATTGAAACCCATGATTAAATTTAAATTTCAAAATCCCTTCCTGAGTCATATGAACCACCTTCATATGCTTAGCCAAAACCTCCTTCAAACCAAATTAAATTTGGTTGATTTCTTTATAAATCAATCATTCCTTTAATTATATTCATAAATATAAATGAAATCTAAATTCAAACCATTCAGATGAAATTAAACTAAACCAAACTAAACCAATTCCCTTCTTAAGCCCTTTTGACTTACATCCCTTAATTTGGTCAAATTTGCTTCCAAACCACTCCAAACTCAAGTGATTTTCTCATGAACCATTTATATCTTCATTTATATTCTTAAATGTAAATGAAATATAAATCCAAATGGCCAAAACCAAACCCAAATTAAATCAAATTCCCAATTTTAGCCTTTTTAGCCAAATTCTTAAATTTAGCTAAATGATATCCAAATCAACTCAAAGCTCATGGATTTCTTTATGATTCAATCACTCCTTCAATCATTGTTTCAAATATAAACACAAACTATAGTTATCAATCCAAACCCAAGTCAAGCCTATGTTGACCCCTTTTAACTTGAAATTATCATGTGATCTAAAATTCATGAGATTCCAAACCGCTTGCAATTGGATTTATGTTCCATCCTAAGTCTATATGTGAGGTCAATTAAAGTTGAATTGAGCCATGATCAAGCCAATGGACCCATTTAGGTCCACTTGACCCAAAGTGACCTAAAAGTCTTTTTTGAGCCAAGTTCTAATTCAACCCAAATTGGATTGAACTAAGCCCATCCAAACCCCATATCATAATCAACAATCATCCTAGGTTAATCAATTGTCTTGAATTGAGTCAAACCAAGTCAACCTAGCCCATTGACCAAGTCAACATTTGGCCCAAATGAAACAAAAATTAGCCAAAATCCACCATACACTAAATTGATTGAAACCATTGACTCAAACCCACTCATAACTAATGATTGAACATGAACAAGCCATCAATTGAGTCAAACCAAGTCCAATTGTCCATTTGACCTAAGTTGACCCAAATTAGCCTAAAAAACCAAAATGAGTCAAATCATGATTTGATCTAAATTGATTGTAACCAATGACTCGAGTTCATCCCAAATCACTTATTGAACTTGACCAAAGCTATGATTGAGCCCAATTTGACCAATTGGTCAACTTGACCCAACTTAACCCAAATTGACCTAAAGGGTCAAATGGGCCAAAATACAAATTAAATATAAATTAAACCAAATCAAAGCCTGCAATTACTTTCAATCAACCAATTGAACTTGACTCAACACCTAACCAAACCCAATTTGGTCAAATTGGTCAAATTGGTCAACTTAGCCCATTTGACCTACTTGAATCTAAATGAGCCAAAATCAAACCTAAGCCAAATCAATCAAAACTAATTGAACCAAAACATCACAAATCATCATATTCTTGTTACAGCGAGTAGCACTCGATCAATCATCCAAGTCATGGTTTGGCTCAATTTGACCAATTGGTCAACCCATCCCAACCTAACCCAAATGAGACTATTTTGACCATATAAAGCCAAATCACCCAAAAACCACTTTGTAGAACCTTAGTGGCTTACCTAACCCGACCCAAATGAATCCTATGTCAGCCCCAAGCCAGCCAAAATCCAAGTGGGACCCAACCCAAAGGGATTAACTAATGGACATCCTCTCTTTACATGGATTCTTGCCTTAAGAGGAAAAGTCCACTTTGCCTCTCCCATGAAAGCCCTCAAAGTGCCAAATGAGGAACTCATAGGCCACCTTAGCCCACCCTAAGCCATCCTAGCACTTGCCACGGACCAAGAGAAGCAAGCCAATGAGCCACCTCCATGGCCGAACACTCCATAGGCAAAGGAAGAACCAACAACACTCAATCCTTCCATATCAAACCTTGATACTCTCACCACCATTCCACTCACGGTGAGCCACGCGTGGTGATCATAATCCCTCAGGTGACTGACTGCCAAACAGATTTTTGGAAGCCATCATGTCCATCCATCATGGGAAATTGAGGGGTTTACCTCCTCAATTCGAGTGGGATTCGATACAAATTTCTTTGTGAGATTCCAAAACCATTTTCAAAATCCTACAGAGCACTCCCCGAGCTCCCTCGATCGGCATTGCTCCTCCCTGAGCAAAGCCAAAATAGGACACTACCTTCCCAATCAATACTCCCCCTCCACTAAATTAAACTTCAATTTCTTGCACCCACACCATTTTCGTACTCTGTCGAAGCCAATTGAGGCACTCCCAAGCCTTCCCGAGCATCGGAGAAAGGAGTTCGACCAACACCGATCACCAAATAGGAGGAGTTTGGCCTTGGGAGCAACCTACACTAAATCAAGCTCAAAGCTTCTCAACAGGGCCTCGCCTCAACTAGGTGAAGCTACCTCCGTCGATCCACCGCCGGACATTAGCAACGGTGAGGTAATTTTACAAACTGAGCCTTGTATGGACAAATAACTTGGTCTTTGGTAAAGTAAATTCATACGTCATGTGTTCTTAGCCATTGAATTTGTGCGCCTCCCCTCCTCGAAGGTGCAAGATGAATTTGGAGGCAATCTGAGCTGGGTGAGCTCAGATCGAACGAGGAAAGATGGATGACATCCGTCTCTCACCATTCGCGAACGGGATAGATCATGTGTCATCCATTTCATGTGATTGGAACAAATGGCTCTGATTAGACCCCGCATTAGATCCCTTGATTCTCTTCCTAAGTCGTGGATCTGATCATGGTAGTCCGATCTTAGAATGGACGGTCCACAGAGTTAGCACGTCTACCGCCATCTAAGTTAACCTACAAATGTGACAGCTTAAATAGGCAATTCCATCACGCCATATGGAAAGTGTGCCATATGGAAAGTGCGCCACATGGAAAGCGCATCGCGTTAGAGTGCCGCATCAGCTGCCACGTGACCCAACGGGATTAAAGCTTTAATTAAGCCTAATTAATTTATTTTTAAGCCTGTCATAACTAATCCTAGAAAAATCCAAAAAAATACAAACCTAAGCTCATTTTGAAGATATTTTAGAGTAGAATCTAGGAAAATTATTATTAATTAATTTTGAACTATAATTTTGGCTTAATTAAAATTTAATTAAATATCTAATTAGCTTAATTACTCCTTAATTAATCACCCAATTAATCTTAAAATTTTTGTGGATGTTTAGGGGGATGACCTCTGTCCCCCCTATTTTTCTAGGACTTTATTAGTTGCTTAATTAGAGAAATCCATTAATTAAGTCTTAATCACTCTCTTAATTTTATTAGTGATAATTAATGAATGAATAGTGACTTAATTAATTATTTAAGCCTAATTATGTATGTTGAACAGTAAGGGAGCTTAGGGAATGAGATTGGGATATTTTTTTTCAAATTCATTTCCTAAGTTTTCCTTTACTTTTTTTAGAATTTGATTAGTTAATAATTAATGAGTTAATTAATTATTTGATTAAATAATTAATCCTCAAGATAAAAATCAGAGCCTAAGTAATCAAATATGGGACTTAGGGATTGAGATTAAGGCCTCTTTCTTGATCTCTTTCCTTAGGTTAATTCCATTTCATTATTTGAACATGCTTAATGCTTAACTAAATGGATTAATGGTCTTAATTAACTTAATCTATATTCCACTTCACATCTAATCACCTTTAATCAACCTTGGGTAGCTCTTTGTGCATTCAATAACCTAAAGAGAGAGCTAATGAAATTATGGGTAGCTTACATGTGTGAGAAAACCATAAAAGCAGTTAAGTGATATCCCTTAAGCCTAATTAACTATTAATAATGAGACAATTGCATTAGCCCCCTTTCATTTCTTAAGAGCATTGCCAATTTACTTTTCATGTGGTTGCATATCATATTGACTTATTATTAATTAGTTAATTAACCTAAGGTGACATAGGTAAGGGTTAATTAATTGATTTAATTCATATCCTAACCTAATTAAGACATAAAATCAACTTAATTACTCTTCATTAAACCAAATTAACTCATACATGGGGATGAGATTAGGATTAATAGACCTCTTTCACATTTCTTAATCCAAATTAAACATAAAGATAAAAAATGGCTTTAAAGAAATTTTGGTTTATCTTAAATGAATTTGTTTTATGATTGTCCTTAGGGTTTAGTTGAAATTGAATGAAATCACATACTTGTGTTATTTTATTTCTTTCCAATCATACTAAATGTTATATGTCATATGACTCATGCACTTATGTCTTTCAAATTAATCAAATAAAAATGATTTCTTTTATGTTAATTTATATGTGTTGGCTTAATTAAAAATATGTGTGGCTAGTATCACTATTAAATCTCAAATATATTTTCAAAATTTTATTAATGAATGAATATACATATATATTATAATTTTAGTTATATATATATATATATATATATATATATATATATATATATATATATATATATATATAATCAAGTGATTATAAATTTAAAAAGTCTCTTTCTTACATTCATGTGTTGATTTGTATAAGTAAGAATGTTAGCGGGTATATTAGTCTGGACATCCCAGGGATGCACGGCTTTAAGTAGCCCTAAGGAAGTTCCTATCTCATTCCCTTAGTGTATAACAATGGAGACGTACCCACTTGATTTTATTCTTATGTATTTGGTCATTATAATTTAGATATAACTTTAATTCATTTACATAAAATAAATCAATCAAATCAAAATACATTCTTTTGCATGACTTTCTATATTGTAGTTGTTTATACATCTACATGTATCTAAGTATAGCAGGTATATTAGTCTAAACATTCTAGGGACACACAGCTTTAAGTAGCCCAAAGGTGGTTCTTACCTCATTCCCTTTGGTGCAGAACAATGGCGACATACTTGCTTAAAACTTTTATACATGTGGATGTGTACTTAGCTAAAGAATGAAAACCCCTTTTTCTATTAAAACGACATGCATCCTTAAGCTTTTGCATAAGAATTAAGATAGAGAATTAAATTAACATGACAAAATCATTCAACCAAATGAAATATTAATTCCAAATACACTTACTCATATTCATCATTTAAGTGTGTTAAGACAAAAATTGCATGTATAGCTATGCTTAGGATTTAATCATATGCATGATATACATGATGGAAAGAAATGAACAAATATGTGTTATGTGATAGTAATTCATTCCAACTAATCTTAAGATGCCTTTCTTATTGAATGAGTTTATTTAAAATAAACCTAAACTTAGGACTAACTAAAAATATGTAATAAGTTATTCACTAAAGGGAATTGATTAATTAACTTGCTTTAAATGTGAGTTAAGGCAGGGATAAAAGAGAGTGATCCTCTCTTTCTTTCTCTCCATAATACTTAGTTGTTAAGTGTTGGTCAAGTGAAACAAAAGAAAATATTAAGTAAAATTTACAAATCAATTAAACCATTTAAAGTGAAACCACCCTTTATAATTAAATGTCTTTCATATTTAGAAAATCGTAACTCTAAAGCCTAGTTAAGACATACTATACAAGCTTAAACACACATATTAGATTAAGTCACCACTTCTAATTTTATATTAGGGCGGTGTATGAGTTGATGTATGCTTATTTTATGATGTACTGTTGTAGACTAGAATTAGGGTGTACGTTTCGTAGACAGGATGTTAGGCCGTGATTAGCTTAATCATATTTTATGTAGGAGATTATGCTTAAGGGGTTCTTAAAATAAATACAAATGCTCTTTTTTGCAGGTTGCTTAACCCCCAAACATAATTTACATTAGGATAGGTGGACTTGGTTACCCATGTGTAGGGTGCTAAATCTAAATTATTCATATATCTGCTTGGGTTATATAGCGTGTTTAGCTAACACTTATTTTACATGTATAGTTAGATTTACTTTTTCATTCTTTTAATATAATTATATATTAGGAATTTGGTTAAGTGTTATGGGGGTTAATGATGAACATTGGCCAGAAGGTTTGATCCCAGAGTGTCATGTGATGCCTAGAAGCCCACCAAATCAAATGAAGCAAATCAAATAAAGAAATGGAGGGAGCATGAAGACTTGAAGATCACCCATAACACTTATCATTTTATAACTTGCAATTATTATTTTATATACTGGGTTGTATAAGGGTAGAGCTCGGCTACCCATTTCTTTTTCGAGTTGTATGATGATACCCGACCGCACCAGCCTATTATTCTTTCACATTGAGTTTATAAATTGTTTGATGATTTGTTTATATTATACAATAGAAATGGTATGTATTTTTCTAGTTTTTTCATATATGATGATTTAATGTGTGGTCTAGATGTAATTAAGCTCTTAGGAAAAAAATAAATTTTCTACCCTAACTACAACTCATAACTAAACTTTTAAAATAACTCATAACCTCACATAAAGCCTAAGCATTAAATCAAGATAATAAAATATTTAGCAACCCTTTAGCTGGATATTGTATGCTTAATATCATGCATGTTATTTTATTTCACTTTTGCTAAGAGAGGGTTTCCATCTTTGCTAAATAAAATAAGGCTTAACCTTTGAGAGCTTATGATGAAAAACACCTCTTTATCTTTTGATTTGGCCCCTAATAAACTTCACCATATATTTAGGCATATACAATCCTATAGCCCATGCCAAAATAAAGAGTCAAAAATTAAATAAAACTTGATAAGATTTGCATTAGACTAAGTCATTATTCATACCACTCATGCTCTAGCTTCTTTGGAAGTGGGTTTAAGGACTTTAGTTTTATTTCTACATAATAACAACCTGTAAATCTTGCAAAATATATGGCTTGAACACATGATTTTAAAACGTAGGAGGAGTTAACTGACTACCACTCCAGGTAGTTATAAGTCCAGTAGTCGGGTTGTTTACCCTCTCTTGTGGAGGTAAATAATATACCAATTTTCACTTTAGATTTAAGTCGTGCTTTGGCCCTCGCTAAAGCTCCCTAGATTTAAGATCTGAGATTGTTATTTTCCTTTGGGACTACATGCATAAATCCTCACCTCTTAGGCATTTCCACAATCTTATATTGTGGAATTATAAATCCTAGATTTCTAATAAAATTTTAACTCAAATATATAATTTTTCTCAATTTCAAATATATAAAGCCCAACCATAGAATAGTTTGGGATGTTCACAAGGCTTCCTAGTATCATGAGCATCCCCTACTCAACTCCTTTTTATCTAGATAATAAGTCTTTCCATTTGATCTATCCCATTTGATATTCTAAATATAACCAATTTATTGATAGTCCTATCTTTGAATTTCTTAGAGATAATAATTGCTTACTTTAATTAAGAGTATTCCTAAAGAACTCACCTTTCTTAGGATGTAATTAACTATGGGGGCTTGCCCCCATAGAGAATTTTAGAACCCGATTTAAATAAATCCTACTTTATTCATCTATGTAAAGTAGAGAAAAAAATCTCTGGTATATTTGAAGACCCATCATGCCTTAAGAGTTCTTATTAGGTAATTATGTTCATCATAGGGTACTGATTTCTATCTTTTGAGATAGTACACTATTCCTTGATGTCGTATCTAATCACATCAATAAGTACATCATCAAATTTGTGTGGTGTCTCCCCCATACACACAATACACATGAACCAAAAATAAATACCATAACAGCGTGAACACATCCTAAATACCGAGAATATATTTTAGCATATTTTGCAAAGGGTGATGATGTAGATTTTAAGCAATCTATCAACCAATACGAGGAGTTGTGTGGAAGCTGCGGTGCAACATGCATATCTCTGATAGTATGTATAAGGATATTGACATTCCAGGTACTTCATCGTTAGTGCAGCTAGATGGGCCGACGATGGATGTTGGTCCATCCTCTCTATTAGTGGTTGAGCCCTTTGAATATACATTCACATAGCCACCGCAGTATTCATACCAGGAAGCTATGTGGACACAGTTGCACCCATGGCAGCCACCAGTCCCTTCTACATATGAGCCACTGTCATTCCATATAACACCCCCTTATGGAGTGTACCATGGTTTCTCGCTCCCTATGTAGTCTTAAGCTGATGTACCTAGTGTTACACACCTAGGTTCGCAACAACCACCGGCGGGTTGAAGAGGAGGAGCGATCAAGAGCATCATCGAGGCCTACGATGACCAACCCATTACACGCCAGATAGTGATGCGATTTCACCAACGTAGGCATCATCGTAGATAGTCGTCTGCACTATTATCTTTTTGTAGACAGTGGATACCATTTTGTTGTATTTGTATTTATTTTATTATGGATACTCATTTTGATCAAATATTTTCTTTTTTGGGTTAGATTACTACAAAAATCAGCTTTAAGTTCATATCTTTTTTGTTCTAGTTTTAGATGCTCTTAGTACACATTTACAAGAGGTTTTTCATTGATGTATGTTTTTTAGTGATGATATTTGCTTTGCTGATAAGATTAGAAAGGGAGTTTTTTTGTGTTGTGAGCTTGGTTTAAGTTGGCTTGTTATGCATGTTTGAAATTTTTTAACAGAAAAATGGTTGCATTCCTACTATTGACATATTGATTTTTCTTATATGAATGGAATTAATTTGAATGATTCTCTCCAAACAATAATATTAATTTGAGATAAACACCTGCTGATATGCCATGTCTCTTAAGAGTTTATTAATTGCACTTCATTAAGAACGTTTTATTGGTGTGAGTCATTTCAAATTCTTATAATTGTTCATTTTACAGAAACTGTTGCATACTGGGCCACAAACGCAATTTTTGGTCAACATGAAAGTCATGAGGAATTTTGTTATAATTCCAACGATACCAAGGTCTCTCAATTCCAACACCGGGTGAGTCCGATACGGGCAAAATACAGGGGCTAGTCTAATATTTCAAGTCGGCACCGTAGTTTTTGCACGCATTTGAAAACTGCTGCGTACCGGGCCACAATCGCAATTTTTGGTCAACATGAAAGTCGTGAAAAATTTTGTTATGACTCCAATGATACCAAGATCACGCGATTCCAACACCGGATGAGTCTGATACGGGCTAAATATTGTGGCTGATCCAATATTTCAAGTCGACACTGCAGTTTTTGTGCGCATTTACAAAAATTGCTACGTACCGAGCCACAATCGTAATTTTTAGTCAACATGAAAGTCATGGAGAATTTTGTTATGATTCCAAAGATACCAACCTTGCTCGATTCCGATAGCAGATGAGTCTGATACAAGCAAAATACTGCAGTTGCCCTAATTATTATTATTATTTTTAAATTAAGCTGATGCGAGTCACCTCTTTAATAGGCGACTAATGATAACGTAGCTGTCACGTTGGAGCCAGTCCCCTGTTGAACGAGCGATTAGGTCTATTTTAAAAAAAAAATTTCATGCCTAATTAGCTAATTAATATTTTAATTAGGTATAATTTGAAAATTTAGCCTTACGAATTTAATGGATTGGTGTTATTTTTATTTTATTTGAATTTTTTAGGAGTTATGGATGTAATATTTATAATTTAGATGTGAAGTATGTAATATTTAAGATTTTGGGTGCTATGCATGTAAATCCCTCTAATATAAAATATATTTAAAAATATTAAAATTTAATATAAAATTATTTAAAAAAATTTATTATTTATAATTTTATAATTAGAATTTATATTATTTTTAGCATATAATTGCTTGAATTAATACTAAATGATCCGGTTAAATAATTCGAATTCATATAATAAAACTCGAGTTTAAACTCGAATTAGACAAATTAATGAAATAAGCTCCATGACAAGAGCTCCGCTCGGCTCGTTGACAGCCCTCTCGCATTCATAGTTCCCGCCGCCCATTTCAAAGGCGAAACAAGGTGCCAAGGAACCAGCGGGGACGATAAGAACCCAATCCCATTCTTCTCCACCATCGTTCCCCACCTCCATGAATATTGACTTCTACAAAGACGAGTTCTCATCCTTCGCCGATCTCGACGATAATGGCTTCCCCGTCTCCTCATCGGCAGAGGAAGAAAGCCGCGGCGAAGAAGTTGAAGGGGACATGAGTGTACCAGTCGATGATGTCTGCTCGAGGGCAAGCGATTTTGCTATCGATTTCTATCTTAGCGGAACTGATTGGTCACACCTGGGACGGGATGAGGGCGATGAGATACCCCAGAACGGGGAGAAGGAGAAGAGGACCCTCGTCCAGCGGGACCTCTTCCAGGTTTGGGGGATCAATAAGCCATCGAAAAGGCCAGGGCTTAGTGTTCCCTCAACACCGAAGAAGAGGCACCGGAGTGTCACTGGGGATTTTGCATCTGGGAGGGCTTCGATCAGAGAAGGGAATGGCGAGAGTAATGGGCGTAATCGACCCCGTTCTTGTCCCTTCTATAAGAAGATTCCAGGTTAGAGATTTATGCTAAGCTATTTTTCCATCCTGATGGGGCACATTACTCTTCTTGGAAATATAATGGAGTTATTCTTCAGCGTGTTGGAAGATGATAACCGTTCTCATGCAATTATTTTTCTGCTTATTGTTTGTTATTGCATGCCGGAGCAGAATTCCGCATAGCAATAAAAAAAGAGAGAGGAAGGTTTCTCTTTTATTTCAAGATAGCGATACATATTGTCGTGCTCAGATAATCGGGCACCTCAGATCGACATTTTGAAATGATGGTTGAAGGCCGTTCTTCTTTTCAGGTTTCTTTTTCAGTAATGGTATTGATAACAGATTCCCACCATTCTTAATAACTACACTCTGGTGTACATGGCGACTTCCATCAAGTGTACTATGCCTCTTACACCCATCCAAATATACCGGCATTGATCTAAACCATTCAGCCATAACTACTATACCATCACTAGGCTAGTGTACTGTCTATAAATACCTTTAAACTATTCACAGGACAGAGACATTTTGCTGTAATACTGAAATTTCAGAACTAAATACACCTCTTTATGCTTTCTAGTTCTTTAGGTATCTTATTACTTTCGTTTAATTCTTTGAGTGCTGGAAGGGCTCTGTATTGGCTGCGCGAACCTGGTTAGGTGTTGTAATAGCGTCCTTACTGTTATGTGTTTGACTTTGTTTGCTATTGCTTATTCATTACCTCATAATTTAAGGATTTGGGCTATAAGCTGCTCATAAAATTTGATAGGTCCGAATCGACATTCAAATTTACGTTGTGACAGAATGATTGTTACTGGGTTGGGCGCCTATCGTTAGTAGACTAAATCGAATTATAACATAGAGGATAGAATGATTAATGCCCACTCAGAGCCACGAAACGAGGACCTGCTCTGCTTCTCCTCTCGTATAAAATGTCACTTAGTTGCTACATGGACAAAGAGAAGAGACGTGAATATGGACCGGAGTCAGAGTTCTTTTTCAGGTGAACAACCATGATCGAAGATCCCATATTGGTCGTATCATTCATCTGACAGAGATGAAAATTTAACCTCTGCCTCCATCAAATCTTTGATTTGGCTATAGTCTTGCCTCTCTTTGCAGATCTTTGATCCGGATTTAGGGAAATATTTTCTTGTCCTTGAGGACCGCACATAGCCAATATTTGATGGAGAATAAGGTTGTAATTGAATTGAGCAGAGCGCATCATGGAATTTTTTTTTATTTTATTGTACTACAACTTCTTCATATTCATCGCGGGCTTTCACATAAAGATTGATTTTTTTTTTTCTTGATAGTTATTTCTTAATAGGACATATGGAGAAGAATAATTCATGTAGCCAACCTCACATAGTGGGATAAAGACTTGTTGTTGTTGTTATAGTTATTTCTCCATTTATTTATATATAACTTTACCATAAAATCTCTCATTTTTTTACGTCTCTCTCTTCTAATTATAATTTTCTAGAGACAATTATAAAGAAAAATGATGCTGAAGACTTTGATGGCATGTCTGCAAACACAATAGGAACAAGCGATGCCACAGACTAAACTTGTGAATAGTGCAAATGATAGCATCTTTGGGTATGTTGATGATGCAGGACAAGCAAAATGACAGCTCATTAAATCTTTATAAAGGTTAATTGTAATTTATTTTTTAAAAAAATTTCTTAGAATTTAGCTGCCGGTTATATTCTTTTAAAGAGAATATTTTGAATTTAAGAAAACCTATTTTGGAACCATATCAATTAGCCCAAATTAAGGATTCAAGAGAAACAATGAAAGATTCAATTAAATCATTCAATTTGGAGTGGTATTTTTTTATTCAGAATAATGGGGCTTGAGGGAATGGCTATTATAGCCTTGAACAAATTTTCATTGAGATATTTTAGTGTATTTTCTTGTGAATTTTCCTCTTATTTTACTACATTTCATGTATTATTTATACCCCTACTGATTTAATGAAAAATAATTTCAATCTCTTATAAAAAACTTGTGCCTTCAAATCAATCGCAATTAAGCTTTGTGAATTATAACATATCATTTTTTTTAATTTTATTTCTTCTTCTCATATTTTTCCACCACCTTTCTAAAGCCTTAGACCACTTAATCACTCCCAAAAATCTTGTCATGCCCTTTCACAAACTTATAATCCCATTGTGACCAATACACTTAAGCATTCATAATTTTCTAACCACAAAGCAAAATTAGAAATCAGAAATCATTGTCAGGTGGCTTAGTTAATCCAAGAGTTTGAAAGATTATGGGATAAAGGTATTTAGCTATAAATTATGTGTTTTTTCAATTTTTTCTGACTTGTTTCACCATTTAAGCTATAAATTATGTGATTAAGTAACTACATGGTCGTTAGTTCCAGTTTTGTAACCAAGGTGCACCAATTTGTATGAATTGTTGGGTTTACATGCTCTAGTCTGTCCTTAGCAAGTTATTCTGAGTACGATTTTGGTGATACTTCTCATTCTCGGTGTTATTTTTAGGTACATCTTTTACAGTAGATGCCTTCCGCTATGGCGCAATCAATGGATGTTCAGCTTATTTTCTGAGCCATTTTCATTATGATCACTATGGGGGCTTGAACAAAAGATGGTCGCATGGAAATATCTACTGCACTAACCTTACATCTCGGTTATTACAAAGTTGCCTTTCAGTAAACCCACAGTAAGAGATGCAGTTATCTTATTGATTTTGAGATATTTCACTATAAGTGTTATTGCATAATGCCAGTAGTACATTGTTACATGTTGCTTGCATTATTTTTATTAATAGTCTACTTATAGCCATTGAAAATTTTACTTGCCATCCATTGTTGCAGATACATTTTCCCTCTAGAACTTAATGTTGAACATGTCATTGGAGATATCAAGGTGACTTTGCTAGAAGCTAATCATTGCCCTGGTGCAGCTGTGATTCTTTTTGCTTGAAGGATGGAAAGTGCTATCTTCACACTGGTGATTTCAGGGCATCAAAATCCATGCAACTGTATCCATTATTGGCCAATCACGGCATCAATTTGCTTTATCTGGATACAACATATTGCAACCCAAAATATAGGTGATTTCTGATCCTTCTGAGCTCTTCTTGTTATATTTCTTCATCATTCAATTGATTAACTCACTATGTTTTTCAGCTTTCCACCTAAAGATGATGTAATAGCTTTTGTTGTGAGGACAACTCTTAAATTTTTATCTAAGCAGCCGAATAGTCTGATTGTTGTTGGAGCTTACAGCATTGGGAAGGAGCCAGTTTATCTTGCCATTTCGCAGGCTTTAGGGGTAAGCAATTCTAGAATGATCTCTAAAAAAATATCAACTTAATTGTATATTTATCACTGAATCTATTTTCTAGCCACAGATGAAGACAAAAATGAACTTTCATTAGGTTAATGCCTTATTTTCTTCTGTTTCTGTTCCTTCATTTCATTGAGAAACAATTTCAGTAAATCAATCTCTATTTTGTTATTTTGTCTGAAAATGAACATGATGGTCATTAGTGTCTTTAAACTAGGAATTGGCCCAGAAATATTGATGAACTTCTATCTATTTTTTGAAAGTTAAGATATTATACTTTCGTTTTTCTTCTTAAATCTTCACATGCATTAACAAATTCTAATTTTAAAATATTGCGTCTTGTTCTGATGTCATTCTTGATTTTATCCATTCTCAAGCTATTGTCCATGATCATTTAACTCAACCAAACAATTATGATGTTGACATTTAATTATTGCATATTTATATTTAGTGTAACTTATCCTATGTAGTAGGTTGTAACTAGTAATTTTTTTTTTGTATTCATTGTTAGTTCTATTTTTAATTGCATTTTTTAATATCAAGTTAAATTTGTCATGATCAACATCTTTTACTTTGCATCTCCCGTCAACACAGATATCTCCTTTGTAGGTTCCAATATATACAAATGCTTCCAGGAGAAAGATCTTGCAATCATTTGGTTGGCCTGAACTTTCCAGCAAGCTTTGTTCATGCACGGAGAGTTCTCCACTTCATGTTTTACCTATTTCTTGCCTACGCTATGAGGTATGCATTAAAGAGTACTTGATATTTAAAGAGTTTCCCTTTCTTCTTGCTGCTTAATAAAAGTTATAACACAGAACCTGAAAGAGTACCTGATAACCTGCAAGCACAAATTCAAAGCTGTTTTGGCATTTCGTCCAACAGGTGAACCATTTTAGCTTTCCATTTTCAATGCTTCACCTCCCTCTTTAATGCTTTACATTTTCTACCAAACCGAAACATTTTACAGGTTGGACCTACTCTGAGAGCACTACAAGCCACCTGGATCTAATCAGACCTGTCATTAAAGGTGATGTCATCATATATGGTAAGCCACCTTGAAATGTTATTCCATGTCCAACTTCAATGGTAGATACTCTTTTTAAGAATATAACTGATGGTGGATATCATTCTTTTGATATAAGTTGTAGAATTGGTTTTGTTTCAACTTTCAAGGGAAAATGGGCATAATTTCTTCCTACTATGGTTGTTTGGGCAGTATCAGACCAAAATTTTTTCTTGTGCTTGGGAAGCTTTGTTAATAATTTATCTAAATGAGATTTTATTTGAAAAAAAAATACGTTGCTAAGAATAATAATGCTTGCAAATATATTATTATAAATTCAAATAAATGAAAATTTTGAAAAATTAAGTAGTTGGTTAAAAAATATTAAAAAATAATTAGAAGAGAGGAGAATGTCAAAAATATGTGTTCATTCTTATCTATAGAGTTAGGCTATATAACATTTTAGGAAAAAGTAGTTACAATCTTTTTTTTCTTACAAGATGGAGGAGAGGCTAACACATGGATCTATGACTCTATATCTTCCTTATTGAATGCCACCTTCTAATTTTCTTTTAGATCCTATGGTTTTTAAATACTCTACTTCAAATTACTTGTTATAGATGTACTAGTTCTAGTTTGCTAATATTTGAATGCAAGGTTGGCAAGTCCTTTAGTGAATATATCAGCTAGATGACTACCTATTGACTCATTAGGAGTGTGTATCAACCTAATTTTATTTTATTTTAATGAAGTGTTTATCTCTTTATATTTAGTTTGGTCTGTTATATTGGATTGTGAGTAATGTTAATAACAAACTTGCTATCAAAATGTAACTTCATATAGTATTTTCCATTTAATCTCCAAATCTTCATGTTAATTTTGATTACAATAGTTCATAGATTCTTTGGTCAATTGCTCTCTTAAATTTTGTACTTGATTTGAGACTATAGGTTATTTTTTACTTAATATTATAAGATTTTTTCTGACTAATGTGTAATATTATGAAATTGATTCTCTATTCACTGATGCTCTTGCATAATCAGCATCAATATAATTTTCTAGTTTTAGATTTTTCATTTTTTTATTGAGAATCTCTTTTCTAAAATTGGATGTTTAGTAGTCAAGAACTTTATAAATAGCCTGAGGATGAAACTTTTTTACTTTTGTGACTTACAGACTATGAGGTAACTATTAATAGGTAGATTAACTAATTTTGATATTATCCTTTGTCATATTTTGTTGCTTCATTATTGTCTAGTTTTCGGCCTAGTTCTACTAAAGTTCCACGTGAGTTGTAGTTTATCATATATATTTTCTTAATAGATCCATGATATATTTTTGCTGTGAGAAAATTATACAATGTAGGATTTAAGTTTATTGAGCTCTTTGGTCTCAAGTTTTATAGTGACTTTTTTCAAGTGTTTTTGTCTTCATTATTATCACTTGTAACAATTATTTCATCAACATATACAATAAGAATTGTCATTCTATCTTTAGTAAAGTACTTCATAAAGAGTGTATGATCTTCTTGATTTTACATTTATTCTATTCCACACATTGCCTTTATGAAACTTTCAAACATGCCCTTAGAGCTTGTTTCAACATATATTGAGCATTTTTTATTTTACATGCCTAGTTTTATAAAAACTGACTTAGGGGTTATTTGATTGCTTGAAAAAAGAATATAGTGTGAACGACAGATTCAATTACTTTATTGTTTTGGTTGAAAATTCTACAAATATATGAGTTTTTTGTTAGAAAAATAAATATAATATAAAGATTTTAAGGTTTGAGTTGGCGAGGCGATGCGATAAGGGAGGCACATTACTGACGGTAAGTGATGGTCGGCTCGATGCCGGAGACGGATGAGGGCGGCGCGATCGAACCGGCGATATCGGCCGGAAGGCGGTGCAACGGCGGTGAGCGTGGCGTGTAATACTTTATATACTGGCGTGAATTCCAAATACACTAAAAATGACCTTTATAATATATTTTAAATACATTACATTACTTTGAAAATTTTATTTTGCACCATGTCAAACACTAAAAAAGTGAAAACCCCTACGTTTATTTTACTTTACACCTAAATTCAGGCAACCAAACAGTCACTTACTGAATTTTGTTGGGAACCCATAAAAACTTATCTATCACCATGCAAAAAGGCATTCTTTACATCATATTATTACATGGACCATTCAAGGTTAGCTGCGAAGGAGATCATAATACGAATTGTATTTATTTTTGCAACTAGAGCAAAATATTTTTGGGTAGCTCACTTCATTTGGTTGGGTATATCCTTTTGTTATTAACCTAAAGTAATACTTCCATTTGTTTTATATTTCAATGCCAACATGCACTTAAATCTTATAGTGCTTTTTCTTTTAGGTTACTGTTGACCCTCGGCTCATCCCCAAACCGCACAACCCGAGCAGACCTCGCACATGAGCTCTCGTTCGATTCCTCCAAGCCGAGACTCGCACGACAACCGTTCCCTCTCGTTCGTTTCCGAAACCGCTCCCGCCTCTTCATTCGATTCCTTAAAACCAAAACCTCCCCTTTTGTTCGTTCCCTGAACTGCAAGGAACCGCAAGGAAGGAAAGTTCATAAAGCTCCCAATCTCCCTCTCTTGGTTGGTTCCTTCGATTCTTCTCCACTTAGACGAACGGTCTTCCGCTGACAGACGCTCGACATTCGCCCAACTCCCGATCTCTCTTGTTCCGAAGGCAAATCCCGTAAGCTCTCCTCCGATTCTTCTCCAAAACGAGCCCAACAGAAGATGCCGTAGCCTCCCTCTCCTCCCCACTCTCCCGATTTCCTTCGATCTGAACGCAAGCAGGGAACCCTCGTCTTTCCTCCAACCCCATCCCGCTTCGTGTGCAATCCTCTTCTCTAAATCCCTTAAATTTGCCTATTGACAGGATTGAGTAAATCTGGATTTAACTTGCGAAAGTGGCTTTAATGGATTACTAAAGCAGCGGATTTAACTTGTCCAAAAATACCGTTTGGTTGGATTTAAGTTAAATATGACTTAAATCCTGCTCAATTCCTATAGCCAAATAGAAAATTACATATATATCTATATATATATATATATATATATATATATATATATATATATATATATATATGCTCTTTTTATGATAAGGATACGTTTATTAAGAGAAGACTTTATAAAGACATCGCCGGTCAAAAGATCGAGAAACCAAATGGCCACTCTCTATGTTGAAATGAGATCAAAATTTTGAAATGGGCTTAAAAATGGGAGAAGAATAATTCATATATATATATATATATATATATATATATATATTTATGTGATTATACGCTCATTAGAACGATCAAATTCAAACCGACGTTGTAAAAACAACCGGCTCATTGTGCGCTGGCAAAGTAGCCCAAATGTATCGCTAATGAGGATGCTTAATATTGCTCAAATCTTAAATTTTATCGAATTTTTGGGACTTAAACTTAAAATTAATTAGATATCAAATTAATTATGAAACCTAAAGTCCTAAAACAAAATAAATTCAAATAAAAATTTTAAACTTAAAATTGAAAATTAAAATGATATCAATTGAATTTGAAACCCAACTTTTGAGATGAGATAATTAGCAGAAATTGAATGAATTGAGATTAAAATAAGTTGAATGCTTACAAGTGAATAGTAAATCGCTTAGATTTTGGATCATTTTTGTAATTCACTTTGAAATAATTAAAGGAATTTCAATTGACTATATTATTGAATTGTAGGCTCCGAAAATTCGCCACCATTCAAAAGAAGAGAGTATGGTTTAAAATATCGTTATAATTTTCAGAAGGCAATGAAATAGTAGATATGACACTGCCTAAAGATTTTGTCCTTATTTTGCGAGGACTTTACATCTGGGTTTTATAAAGAAATCCATAGTTAATTACCCTCTCATTCGAGAGAACTTTCGATTAAGGTTAGTATTAGATCACTTAATCATTACATATGTGGAGTTTTAGAACTTAGAATTTATGAAATTCATCATTTTAACTTAAAGCATGGTTGGGGAATGATGATATGCGATCTAGATCTCATGTGGTTTATCCCAGTTGGTCCTTCATCCATTTAGTCGAGTATATGACTCAACCCGAAAAGATTCTTATCGAACATATGAAGTTACGCCGTCAAAATTCTAATAGATTTGGTGTTTATCTGAGGTAATCTTAAGTCTACTCATGAGAGGCTTTTGCCTATTAGAATTCTATGATTCACAATTCAAAGGTAGAGTTATTGGGGAGCATACCTCTGGTGATCATAATATAATGGAGCTTTATTGGCCAAATCACCGTCGAGGACTAAATGCGACAAAGATCATCGGAGCCTCTCACCGGCTGTAATTAGACACAGTTGCATCCTTACTGCATGAGATTGATGAGAGTGAGTATAATGAACACTGATTTGACATACCATTTGGCTAGTTATTGGGAACATACACACGGTCATCGTAATATAATGAAGCTTTACCGCCAAATCACCCAATCGAGGACTCGGTTGATCGCTTCATCGCAAACTATGCAGAGTCCGTCAGATCATGACATGAGATTGATTGAGAACATAGTAACACTTTATGACATTGAATTTCGTGAGTTAGAGTTTTCTTAATTTGTCACTTTGAATAAACAGTTACGTAAGGTGGATAGATTGAGTTTTGTTTTAACTTTTTAATAATCGAATTTCATTTAAGCAGCTTTTAGATTGATACTTGATTTAAGTTAATTTGATTTGAAATTAGAATCATATTTTGATGGAAGTATCTCCTCCGGTTGAAATCATCATTCAACACTGCCATCATCGGGATAGTTAATTGATTGAATTGAACATACTTAAGAACTTTAGTTCCTGTCCACTCTGTTTAGCTCCTAACAGAGGATCAAATCTTGTATATGAAATTAAACTATATTTTAAAGTTGAAATTCTTATAATATCATTATTGAATTTTTAGGTGTTGTTCTTCCCAAGACCAAACCAGAAACCTCGCAGATCCTCGGACACTAAGTTTAAGCATGAAGGTTTGATCTAGTTTAAAATACTTATATGAATTTTTGGAAAGCTCAAATTGAATTGAAGATTGCTTTATATTTTGTACAAGAATTCATTTTTTTCAAATGATTGCACAAATTCTGAAGCACTTAAATTGAGTGATAGTTGGCTCCATAATTTATGCAAAATTAATACATTTGAAGTCTGTTTAAATTTAAGCTAACACCTTCTATTTGCTTGTATGAAGAATTGCAGATCCAGTGACGTAGAAGGCGTCTCACATTTTTCGATTCAAAATATTGCAACTTCGCTTATATTTAATTTTATAGCAAAAATAAAATGGCCATTTGGCTTATGCACATTAATAGGATTTTATATCTTTGCTCATCATGATATTCAACTTTCATTCTCACCCATAGACAAGATATTATACTTTTTTCAACTTAGCTAATTAAACATAAGCTTTATTTTCGAAGTTAGATTTCAAATTTATCGCAAACCTTATATGATCTGATCATTTGTTCAACTGAGTTTCCTCTCAGATTACTTGAAGTAAAATATTGCAAGGATCATGTTCAAATTCATTAGTAAGTTATCAAATTCTTTGTAGATTTTTGTTCAAATTTCTTCAACTCCTCTCAACTCATGCGATTGGTGTCAAGCATCAAACGTCAAATATTCGTTTATTGGGAACACTTTCTTACCTCGATCGACATACTATTTATGTTCACCACAAGTTTTCATTTGTGCTCTTTAAAGAACCTTCAAATGTGATATAGATTTTATTTTGAAGCTTTCTTCATATTATTTTTATCTATTCAATATGTTGCATAACTATTTATGTGTTTTGGAAGGCATTTAATTCCATTACAAATTCTATCCAAATCATATCAACCCATTTAATATGATTATGACACTTTGAAAATTTATAATACCATCTTTATATTTCTCTTGCTTACAAGCAAGTTTCAATTTCAACACCGATCATTACTCAATTTAGTTTTGTGATGATTATTTTGAGATGTGACACACGCAGAGATCTTGGGGTATTTATAACCGAGATGACATTAAGGAATGATGTACTCTCTCAAAAGATAGAAATCACCACCTTATAGTGACCAATCACCTAAAGGACTCCAAGATATGATGCTTGAATATACTAGAGATCTTTCTCATACTTTACATGGAAAAGTAAAGTAGGATTTATTTTAAATTGAATTTGTTAAGTTCTCTATGGAGACAAGCCCTCATAGTTAATTGCATTTTAAGGAATAAGAATTCCTTAAGAATATTCTCGATAAAAGTAAATAATTAGGGTCTTCAAAGATTTCAAGGTTAAGACTATCAAAGGATTGACTATTTTAAAAAATCAAATGGGATAGATCAAGAAGAAGACTAATTTTTGGAATCCAAAGGGGGGAAAGTAAGAAATGCTTATGATATTAGGAATCTTAGTGAGCATTCCAATCTACCCTATGATTGAGTTTTATATTTTTGAAATTGAAGAGAGTTAATTATTTGAGTTGACATTTTATTAGATTATCAGGGCTTATAATTTCACAATATAAGATTGTGGAAATGCCTAAGAGGTGAGGATTTATATTTGTAGTCCGAAGGAAACAACTACGTTGGATCCTAAGCTAGGGAGCTTTGGTGAGGGTCGAAGCACAACCTAAATCTAAGACAAAAATGGGTTAATGGTTTACCTCCACAAGAGAGAATAAATCACTCGACTGCTGGACTTATTACCTCCTGGAGTGGCAATCAGCTAACTCTTTCTACGCTTTAATTCTATGTAGGCAAGTCTTATGCTTTGCAAGATGGTTAGACTATTGTTTATTTAGAAAGGGGACTAAGTCCTTAAACTTACTCTCTAAGAGACTAGAGCATGAGTAGTATGAATTCATGACTTAATCTAATGCAAATTTTATCAAATTTATTTGATTCTTTTGAACTCTTTGTTTTGACATGTATGGGATTTTGTATGCTAAATGCGAACTTGATTATGGTCAAATCAAAGAGAAATGTTCTTCCATCAAAGGCTCTCACAGGTTAAGCCTTCATTCTCTGGCAAAGATGGAAGCCTCCTCTTAACAAGAGTGAAAGAATATGACATGAATGATATTATATTCATTCATCCAGCTAAGGGGTTGTTAAAAATTTTATTATCTTGATTTAATTCTTAGGCTTTTATGTGAGGTTATGAGTTGTTTTAAAATTTTAGTTATGAGTTATTAATTGGGGTAGAAAAATTAATTTCATCCTAAGAGCCACTGATCCAGCCACAAATTCAAGCATTATAAAGAAACTATGAAAAGCACGCTCTAATGCGTAATCTAAACACAACATCAAATAATTTTATTACTAAGAAAAGAATAAAAGGTTTGGTTCCCTACCCCTAAAAGAGAAAAATATGGGTAGCCGAGCTCTATCCTTATACAACCCGGATTACAAAAAATAATAAATACTATGGGGGTCTTCTTTTCTTCATTTCTTTCTCTTTCTTTTGATTTGATTTGTTCTAAAGGCATCACATGGCACCCTAAGGACTAAGTCTTCTGGCCACTGCTCATCCTAATTTTCCATAACATTAATCCTAATTTTTAATGCAAAATTACATCAAAAATAGGAAAAGTAAATCTTACCAGAAACAAATGTTAGCTAAACACACCATACAACTCAAACAGTTATATGAATAATTTAGACTCCATGAATAACCAAGCCCACTTTTAACGCGTGAGTTGCTTGGAAGCAACAATGACAAAACACATTTATATTTTTATTATGGTTAAGCACTACATAAAAATATGAGACTAATCATCCTACCATCCAGGTAAAACATACACCCTAACATCCTAAAATATTATATCACAAATAACATAACATCATACATCATACATATGACCTAACTGAAGATTGGTGACTTAGTATTCTAATATGTGCTTAAGGCAAAGGTTTATTAGGTTTCTTTAGTTTAAGTTTTAATTTGGAGTTTGAATTTGTTTAAATTTTACATTTGAGTGATTTCAATTTAAATGATTTAATGATTTATTTTTCATTTTTATTTCACTTTTATTTGGTCAAAATAATGTTTAGGTTTTCAAGAATAAAGAGGAGAATGAATTCCATTTATAAACATAACTCACCATATTCTATATTCTAACAACTAAAGAATTTAACTATGGTATTTAAGTATCTTAATTAGCCTATTTGAATTTGTGTAATTTATTTGATTTGATTTAGAATTTAGAATTTAAGTTTGTTTTAAGTATTTGATTAATTGATTTTGGATTAAATATTTTGGTTTAATTAAATATTGATAATTCAATATCCTTAATATCTAATGAAGTTTAAGTTTGTTTACATTCATGTGTTTTTGATTGATTAATTTTAGATTAGATATTTTGGTTTAATTAAATCTTGATAATTCAATATTCTTTTTAAATTAATATCTAATTCTTTTCTTTGATTATGATTATGTGATTTAACTTTATATTTATTTGATTTAATTATGGTTCATTTATTTGTAGTTCGATTAGATAAAATGAATTGAAAGTTTGCTTTGATTTTAATTGAGTTAATTATTTATGATTATAATTTTGTTTTAATTTCATTCATTTACCATGTTTATTAGAGTTTTGTTTATGTTTTAATTTTACACATTTTAATAGTTAATTAGTTTATCTTATTTAAGTGGGTTAAATTATATTTAACTTGATTATTTATTAAATTGATGAGAGTATGTTTTAATTCCATGATCGTTTAGATTGTAAAGATTGTAAAGTCATTCCAAGTGAAATTTTAAGTAAACATATTGTTGGTTTAGATTTTAAGATGAAAGGTTGTAAGAGAAAATAAACTAAATTATTATCTTAGGATGGGACACTTAAAGAACACAAATAAAAATATTTTTAAGAGCACTACAAGAAAGTTAGATGTTCATAAGGAAGCTAACGCATATGTGGAAAAAATATCAAATTAAGTTAAGTTAAAGATGCTTTGGCGAATCAAAAGGAAAAGCTTTAATAAAAATAGTTGGTGGTGGAGTGTGCAAGAAAAGATAAGAAATAAATATTATAAAACTTGGTTTAGATGTAAAAACTTGGAGAATTGGGAAAGATATAAAATGTCCCAGAGATTCTAAGAAAGATATATATGAAAAAAATTTAAATTTTAGTGATTTATACAATAGATTAGATACCAAAAAGGTGAAAAGATGTATGTATAAGTTAGCCAACCAAAGAGATAGGAGAAGTAAAGACA
Source organism: Cymbidium sinense (assembly GCA_021442155.1). Taxonomy (NCBI): domain Eukaryota; kingdom Viridiplantae; phylum Streptophyta; class Magnoliopsida; order Asparagales; family Orchidaceae; genus Cymbidium; species Cymbidium sinense. The sequence continues at coordinate 3,250,439 of CM038228.1, read as the reverse complement.
TAGTGAGGGTATTAATGATGAAAATAATAAAGTCTTTTCAGAAAAGAAAAATATGGGAGGTATTTTAATAAACTTTTCAATGAAGGATCGAAAATACGATTGATTTTAGCAACCTTATCTAAACAAAATAGAGAATTTATTTTATCATCGATTAGTAAATCAAGAAGTTTAAAGCTTTAAAAGAGCGATAGGACCGGATAATATTCCAATAGAAGTGTGGAAATGTTTAGGAGATCATGGAATTTCTTGGCTTACAAATCTTTTTAATGTTATTTTAAAGACTAAAAAGATGTTAGATGAGTGGAGAAAGAGTTTGTTGGTACATATTTAAGAATGCAAATTGTGCAAGAGGAATTAAGTTAATGTGCCATACATTAAAATTATGGGAGAGAGTAATTGAGCACGATGTGATAGTTTCTCAAGTTTAGTTTCATGGGTAGATCTACTCTTATACATTTGTTAAGAGGTTTGATGGAGAAGCATAGAGAAAATAAGATTATGATATTTATATTTAGAAAAAGCTTATGTTAAAGTTTCAAGAGATGTTCTTTGGAGAGTTCTAGAACAAAAAAGAGTTAATATATATTCAAGTCATTAAGGATATGTATAGTTACTTGTGTCCAAACACAAGGAGGATTGAAAAAAATTTTCCTTTGATTGGTTTACATCAAGAATCAACATTAAGCCATTATCTTATGGATATTTTTATGAAAGAAGAAGATGTATGCAATGATGACATTCTTCTTGTTGATAAGACTAGAGAGGAGTCTAAGAAACTTGAATTATGGAGGTCAACTTTAGAGTCTAAAGGTTTTCGTTTAAGTAGATCTAAAGCGAATATATGGAGTGTAATTTTAGTTGTAGAATTTTTAGTGGTAGTGTTGTGACTTTAGGTGATCAAGTCATTAATAAGAGTGGCGATTGATATTTAGGCTCTATTGTTCAAAATGACGGTGAAATAGATGGAGATGTTATTAATAGAATTGTTGGATGGTTGAAGTGGAGGAACGGCCTATTATGTGATAGAAAAGTTCCACTTAAACTTAAGGAAAATTTTATAAGATGGTGGTAAGACCCGATGATTGCGAATGTTGGCCAATAAAGAAACATAAATAAGACTAAGTTAAGTGTTACGAGATGAGGATGCTCAGATGAGTGGCTTTACCCATGAGATAGAATGCAAAATGAGTATGTTGGGAAAAAGTTAGGAGTAGCCCAGGTAGAGATAAGATTAGGGAGAGTCGCTTAGATGGTTTGGCCACAAAGCGTGTCCAATGACCCGACAGAGAGTAGATGCAGATTTAGATTTATGTTAAGAACGGTAGAGGTAGACCTAAAAAGACTTGGTTAAGATTAGGGGTGTAAACGAACCGAGCGTTCAACAAGCTACTCGTGACTCGGCTCGATTAGAGCTCATTTATGTTCATTCATTTAATTAATCAAACGAGCTTGAACACTTTTGTAAATACTCGATTGTTAAATGAACAAGCTTGAACAAGTTATTGTTCAGTTCAGTTATGTTTGTGAACAATATCATTTAAAGCTTCGTTCGTTAAGGAGCTCGATAATGGCTCGATTAAGGCTGATTAAGGCTTGTTCATAAACGATATTGTATAAGGCGATCGTTAAGGCTTGTTCCATAAACAATACCAGAGGCTTCGATAATAAAGGCCGACAAGTTCGTTTATGAGCACAATTTTTTTAAGCGAGCTCAAGCTCGAACACCATCTAAAGCTCGAATCGAGCTCGCGCATCCATACCAAGAACGAGCTTGAACTCAAACAGGCTCTGCTTCGGTTCGGTTTGTTCGGTTAAGATGTATAAAAATGATCTTAGTATACTTAAATTAAATGAGAATTTGACACATAATAGGACACAATGGAGACGAAGGATTCATGTAGCCGACCCCACCTAGTGGGATTAAGGCTTGTTGTTGTTGTTGTAGAGTATTTTTTAATTTAATTTAATTTGATTTAATTTGAATTGGTTATCTTTATTAGTCTATGGGTTTGCTTAAGTTCAATGTGATTATGTGATTAGTTAAATTAAGAAGTGTATTTATGTTAATTATAAAGGTTTGTTTAATTTTCAATTTAATTTCATATTTGTTTAGGTTAATGATGTAATTAATAACTTAGTAATTTAGGTTTTGATTAGAATTTAATTGCATTTATGTTTGATTAAGTTTAGGTTTAATATGTTTAATTTGATTTACTTAATTAGCTTATTTAAGATGTGTGTTCAAATTAATTAGTAGATTAATTAAGTGTTTGATTTGAATTTGATTTGAAAAAGTTAATTTGGTTCATTAAGATGATGGATTAATTTATTAAGTTTGCATTAATTAGGTGTTTATTCAATTGGATTAGCTTAAGGGTAATTAGTATAGTTAATTATTAAATTAAATAAAGATTTATTTAATTCTTAATGATGTAATTAATTACTTAATGATTTAGGTTTAATTTAGGTTTTGATTAGTATTTAATTGCATTTTGATTATGTTTGATTAAGCTTAGGTTTAATATGATTAATTTGATTAACTTAATTAGCTTACTGGGGGTGTGATTAATTATTATAATCGGTGTTTGATTTAAGTTTAATTTTAGAGTTAGCTTTAATGTAACTTATTTAAATTAATTTGATTAATTAAGATGATGGATTAATTCATTAAGTTTGCATTAATTAGATGTTTGATTAAAGGTAATTAAATTTTTAAATCATTAGATTAATTAAGAGTTTGCTTAATTAAAGATTAATGACTTAATTTTCCACATATAAGTGATTTGATTTAGTTAAGTGTTTTCCTTAAGTTTGATTTGATTAAAGGATTATTATTATTACCATCATTGTTATTAAGTGAGTTAATTGTTTATTTCATTTCAATTAAGTTTGATTATTTATGATTAAAATTTTATTTGATTTGATTCATTTATTATGTTTATTTGATTTCATTAACATGTTTGATTTAATTATTAGGTTGAAATATTTAATGATTAATTAATTATCTTATTCCAAATGAATGTGATTTAATCATATGTTAATTAAGTTTACTTTAACTTTATTTGGATTAATTCGGTTAGTATCAAATGATTATGTTGAATTGGTTTGTTAATTAATTTGATTTTTAGTTTATTTAATGATTAATTAGTTTCAGTTTATTTATACTCATTAAGGAGTTTCATATGATTAAGACTCCATGCTTAGTATAGGTTTAGTTATACTAGTTTGACCCATATTAAAGTTTCTTAGATTTGTTTAATTTTAAGTTTGGTTTAAGATTTAATTATTTTATTGAGTTCCATTAATTTAAATAGGTTTAATTATATTTAATTTAATTTCCTTTAAGGATAATATTTTTCTGATTTAGGTTTGATTAATGATTGCTTAAATGTTATTTCATCTCTATTTTGATTTGATATTTAAATTTCTTTTAGATTATGTTTTAATTAACTCCTTAATTGATTAAACTTTACTCTTAAGTGTTTGTTTGAGGTTCATTAGGATTCAAAAATCACATTATTTTCTTAAGAGTTCTAGATGTCAATTGAATTAATTGAAGCCATTTTTGAAGATTTTTGTAAATTTCTGAATTTTTATTTGATTTATTTTACTAAAATGGATAATCTGAACTTTAAAATTTAATTTTTCTTAATCCAGAAATCTTTTTTACTTGAAATTTTTATTGTATGTGTGTTTTAACTTTAATTTTAATCCCTAAAAATTTCAACTTAATCTGACATATTTTTGATTTAATTAATGAAATTTGATTTTTCACAAAAACTCAAATTAAGCTCAAAATACTTAGTGAAATTTGGGGATTTTGAATTTGTTAGATTCCTCTCGGAAAGACGAATCCAATGAGCTATTGTTTGTAATTTTTGGTTAAGTATTTTATTTTCTATGATTTTTTGAAGTTTTAGGTGATTTAAATTAATTTTTTAAATAAAAAAAAAATGTGTCGGCGTTATATCGGATAGTCCCCAATGGAGAGCAACTCGCACCGCTTCGCCGGATCTCAGATCGCGATCCGTAGGATCGCATGATCGGCATGACTGGCCGCCCAATTCGCGAATCGCATCGGATGGTCATCGCGCATCCGGCCAATCGCCGATCCATGCGCGATCGAGCCATCATCGCAATTGGATCGGACGGCGGCCCGGACGTGCGAAAAACATGTTTTTTAAAGAGAAAAATAGGGTTAATTTTCGAATTGGATAGATTTTAATTAATTTTGATCGCGATTATGAGGTTTTAATCTCCAATTATGCGACGTCGCCATTGATTTTCATAGATTTTGTCATATACGTTTAATTTGAATAATGACACATACTTGTAAGTCAACAATATAAAGTTGATAGAAATTTTGACATACATAGAGCATTAATTGTTATAAATGTTTTTATCTATGAAATTTATTATCAAGAAATCTTTGTTCTCGTTGTTAAGATAAACATTATCAAGATAATTTTTCAACTTGCTACTAATTTAAATTGGTTACTCCATCAAATTGATGTAAATAATGCTTTCTAATGGGTCTTTACAAAATGAAGTTTATGTGACAATCCCTCTTCAATTTAAGAGTAAGAGCGAAAACAATCAAGTTTATAGACTAAATTTTTTTTATATGATTTAGAACAGTCACCAAGAACTTGGTTTAATAGATTCACTATGTTGATTTGAAGGTCTGAATACTCTTGAAGATAGACTAAGCATACTTTTTCCTTAGAAAAATATCTAAATGTAAAATTTCTTTTCTGATTGTATATGATGATAATATCATCTTAACAGGGAATCATAAAGAAGAGAAATATGTTCAAAGGTATCTTAGCTAAAGGATTTGAAACAACAACAACAAAAAGCCTTAATCCCATTAGGTAGGGTCGGCTACATGAATCCTTCGTCTCCATTGTGTTCTATTATTTGTCAAATTCTCATTTAAATCAAGTATACTAAGATCATTTTTTATACATCTTAACCAAGTCTTTTAGGTCTACCTACCTTTCTTAACATAAGGCAAATCTAATGCATCTACTCTCTGTCGGGTCATGGACGGTCGATGCTTTATGTGGCCAAACCATAGGCTCTCTCCTAATCTTATCTACCCTGGAGCTACTCCAACTCTTTCCGAATATACTCATTTTGCATTCTATCTCAGAGTAAAGCCACTCATCCACTAAGCATCCTCATCTGCAACACTTAGCAATCTTGCTTCTCTTTTTGCCAACATTGCATCATAAGTCATTGCGGGTCTTACCACCATCTTATAAAAGTTTTCCTTAAGTTTAAGTAGAACTTTTCTATCACATAATAGGCTAGCATTCCTCCACTTCAACCATCCAACTTGAATTCTACTAATAACATCTATCTATTTTCACCATCATTTTGAACAATAGAGCCTAAATATATTTGAACGCTCACTCTTATTAATGACTTGTTCACCTAATGTCACAACTATCACTAGAACTTCTACAATTAAAATTACATTCCATATATTCAGTTTTAGATATACTTAAAGCGAAAACCTTTGACTCTAGAGTTGACCTCCATAATTCAAGTTTACGTTGGACTCCCTCTCTGGTCTTATCAACAAGAATAGAATGTCACAAAAAAATACACCAAGGTACATCTTCTGTAAATGCCTAGTAAGAACATCCATAACTAAAGTAAAAAGATAAGGGCTTAAAGCTGATCCTTGATGTAATCCAACTAAAATAGGAAAATATTGTCAATCCTCCTTGTGTTTGGACACAAGTAACAACTCTAGTATACATATCCTTAATGACTTGAATATAACCAATATTAACTCTTTTTTGTTCTAGAACTCTCCAAAGAACATCTCTTGAAACTTTATCATAAGCTTTCTCTAAATCAATAAAATATATGTAGATCCTCCTTACTTCCTCTATGCTTCTCCATCAAACCCCTTAACAAATGTATAGCATCCATAGTAGATCTACACGGCATGAAACCAAACGATTTTGAGAAACTTACATACATCGTAACCTATGCTTAATTACTCTCTCCCATAATTTTAATGTATGGCACATTAACTTAATTCCTTTATAATTTGCACTTTTGTGCATCACCTTTATTCTTAAATATAGGAACCAACAAACTCTTTCTTCACTCATCTGACATCTTTTTAGTCTTTAAAATGACATTAAAAGATTTGTAAAAAAAATTCCTTGCTCTCTAAACATTTCCATACTTCTATTGGAATATTATCGTCCTATTGCTTTTCACATTTCATTTTCTTTAAAACTTCAATTTACTAATATCACGATAAAATGAATTCTCTATTTTTATTTTTGTTAGTTATATCCGATCCTTCATTGAAAAGTTTATCAAAATACCCCATCTACCTATTTTCAATATCATTTTCTAAAAAAAGCATTTTATTATTTTCATCCTTAATACACCTCACTTGAGCTATATCTTTACTTCTTCTATCTCTTTGGTTGGCTAATTTATACATACATCTTTCACCTTTTTTGGTATCTAATCTATTGTATAAATCACTAAAAGCTAAATTTTTTGCATCATTAAAAGCTAAAGGATTTGAAGCCATGGATCTTATTTTATTAAAGCATTTCTTTTGCAAGCAAACAACAAGCTCAAGGAAAATGATATCTATACAACAACAACAACAACAAGCCTTAATCCCACTAGGGTTTTTATGAATCCTTCTCCATTGTGTCATTATTTGTCAAATTCTCATCAATTCAAGTATACTAAGATCATTCATCTTAACCAAGTCTTTTTAGTCCTCTACCTTTCTTAACATAAGCAAATCTAATCATCTCTCTCCTAATGGGTCATGGACTGGCTTTATGTGTAAACCATCTGGCGACTCTCCTAATCTTATCTACTTTGGAGCTACTCCAACTTTTCCCGAACATACTCATTTTGCATTCTATCTTTTAAGGTAAAGCCACTCATCCACCTAAGCATCCTCATCTCTGTAACACTTAACTTAGTCTTATGCTTCTCTTTTGTTGGCCATTACTTATAAGTCATTATCTTACCACCATCTTATAAAATTTTCCCTTAAGTTTAAGTGGAACTTTTCTATCATAATAGGCCAGATGCATTCCTCCACTTCAACCATCCAACTTGAATTCTACTAATAACATCTCCATCTATTTCACCATCATTTTGAACAATAGAGCCTAAATATCAATCGCCGCTCTTATTGACTTGATCACCTAAAGCCACAACACTATCACTAAAACTTCTACAACTAAAATTACACTCCATATATGATATCTATCTCGCAAAAAAATTTCTTGAACTTTCTACGCTTTTTAATAAACGCACAAACATGTTAGTGAATTCATTAATAAAATTACTTTGGCAGATCCTACTTTGATTAGCAAAAGAAGGTACCAACGGGTAGAAGAAAAGTCTACTCACCTATCTCACACTAGACTTGATATTCACCTTCTTCGTTAGTGTTGCTAGCCAGTTTAGAGCACCTTAATGCTGCATGCATGATAATAAGGTAATTTAAAAAAGCATCTTAAAGAGGATTGTTCTTCTAAAAGAAGTCAAAATTGGTAAAAATAATCTTTGATGTTGGCTTGGATGGATTAATAGTAGATCGTAATGCCACATGTAGTTTTTGCTCCATTTTATGAATAAATTTAGTTACATGGTGAAGAAATAAATTAGAGTGGATTGAATTTGTGAAGGTATGTAGGTTAAGTTTCTTGTTGAGGACTTAAAAGTATGTATCTTATATATCTTCTTGAGCTCAAAGTAATGTTGAAGCATGGAATTCGTAAAGATGTATAGCTTAAATATCTTCTTATGGATTTAAAGTTTTCATTAAAACTTATGATACTAAGGTGTGACAATCAAGCTACTTTGCATTGTTAAGAATTTTTTCAATCATAATAGGACCACACATATTGAGATTCATAGACACTTTTTAAAGGAAACAATTGAACAATGAATCATCCAAATTAATTCCACTTCAATAAAACTTCATATTACTAATATGTTTCTTAAAGCTCTTAATTAATCACATTTTGACAATTTTAATTTCAAGGTAAGAATGATTAACATATAGTCATTCCTTGAGGGAGATTGTGGAAATCCTGAAATCAACTCCTCAATTCTAGCTCCTACAATCATTTTGGTTGGCCACCTGCTACCAGCTTGCAACAATGCTAACTTCCACCAGGCCACAACTTTCCTGACCATCAATTCCCCTTGTTGCTAGCTAGCAGTTGCATCAGCTGCACTAAGTCCCGCCAGACTATTGTGCTCTTTGCAAAAGTCGGCTTGCCCACTTGCTTGTTCCAGTTGCATGACTCTTGCTTGATATCCGCCAACCATTGTTCTCTCTGTTGTCCGGCATCCATTATTTTTTAATGTGAATGATTTGTCTTTTTGCATTGTTGCCATACTTTATTGTAAATTGCTTATGCTAACTTCTTTCTTGTTGCTTACCTCTTTTGTGTGGCTGACTATGGTCTTATGTAATTACTTTGTCTTCCTATTCTAGGAGGATTTGTACATCTTTAAATTGGGCACCGAACCCTTTTCACCTATTATGATTAAGAAAAATATAGTATTCTTCTCTTATATTTCTCAACATTGATACTATCTTAACAGCCAATACAGAAAAGTACTTGACTTTGATAATAAATCCTAATTTATGTTAGCCTCTCCTAACTTAATAACTATTTTTATTTCTAGCCAATACTGATTTTTTTTGTAGAATTTAGAGCTTCAATAACTACATTGGAATCATTTATGCGCTGTCTGATACTATGCTATATTTCGCAGGGGTTCCTTATAGTGAACATTCAAGTTTTACGGAGCTTAGAGAATTTGTGAAGGTACATTCCTAATAGCTTGTTTTCTTAATCTTGTATTGCTTTCTTAATATTTGGCATTATGCGTTCTCCATTATTTTCTAGTTTTTGAAACCTGAGAAAATCATCCCAACGGTTAATGCTGCCAATGCTGCTGAGCGTGCAAAGATGCAGGCTTACTTCAAGGAATGGTTAAAAGTTTAATGCTTTCAGTTAAACATCTAAGCGTAGCTGAAGTTGAACGGTACGAGTAATAGAAAACTTACTCTCATCAATATTAGTCTTTTCAATATCGTAGGTGTGTAATTAGTTTTTGATTAATTCCATTTATTCAATTAAGTATGCTATGATTCATGTTTAAATGATTTTATTGCAATAATATTTGAGTAGGATGATGGTCCTAATTTTTACATAGCTTAACCATGCCAATATTGGTGTCAATTTTTTTTATTATTCTTAGTGAGATATATTTCACTAGCATTAATCTTTTAATTTCTAATATAAATTTGATTATTCATTTAGATCACAATTGACATTGATTTCAAATTCATAGAAATAAATTTAATAGTTTGATTTAAGATCTTCATCATCTCTAAATTTGAAGCTCAAAACTTCTATTGATTGCTCTACCATCATTAAGATCATCATGCCCTGACATGAATATCAAGGTGACTCTTCAATCTTTGATCTATCTGAGAATTAAAATATACTCATGTGAGAGGCATTTTAGTTTGGCATGAAATTTGAAGAAGGTATATATCATCTTTTTCTTTTTACCATATTCTATTGAATTTATGAATATTTTATTTACCTTTGAACTTAGTTGCTGACTTAGTATGAGAAGGTCTCCCTAAACACAAAATTCTCAAGATTTATGAGTATGTAATGCAATTTGAGCAGTTAATTCTTTTGCCATAAATGCATTACTGGTGAATGGGCTACATTGGAACATTTTTTTTAACAAACTATTGTAGTTAACCATGAATACTTATTGCTCTTGTTCAATGGCATAATTTGGTTTTTAGTTGATTATGTACGTGGAACATTATATAGCATTAGAACAATCGATCTACTAAACTCTAATTTTATTTAAGATTGCTTTGATGATTTTTCAATAAATTAGTGTTTTAGTAGCTAGGTGTAGTATTCTCAGAAAATTTCTTAAAAGAAATTCAAGGCCACATCTTAGGTAAAGCATGTAGTTTTTAGGATTATTTACTTATTTATTTATCGTCGTCATCATCGTTATTAAATCTTTGAATCTTCCTAATAGAAAACGCGGCCTGAGAGTATTTCTTCTCTTGAGAAGGGAAATGAGGTGATGAAATGGCTCAAGCTTAGCTATACCAAATGCTTAAGGATTAAGCTCATAATTTAGTTGTCCTTTTATTTTTGGATTTTTCTTGATCATTTATCTTGTTTTCTTCTTCTCACTTAAACCTATTTGGTAGTGTGTGAATCAAGCATGTCTTTTAGAACAAAATAGGAAAGATCTCAAAGCTTCGCAATAATAGTGGACTTGAAATTATATTATTTTTGTCAAGTATACAAGCACCTTTTGATAAGTTCATTGTTGGTAAAAGTTTTTTCAGGATAGATTAGCCCATTGATTATGTTGAAGAAATTAGTGAATCTATCTTTAACTTGATTGATATCCTTATAGGTGACTTTTGATTTCATCCTTATCTCATGAGCAATTTTGAGATTGTATGCTTAGTTTAACTTGCTAAGAGCCGACCTACAATGACTATGTTTGAGAATGTAGGCATTAAGTTATGCCATATGTTATCATCTTACAATAGCTCAATGAACTGCTTAAGCACCATCATGCCATCAATTATTGTCACTGAGATTTTAAGCTCATTTACCCTCACTTATTATAGTTTAATATCAATATCATAAATATAAATAAATGTGCAATTTTCTTAATAATTTTCATATAAACATTCTTAAAAATGATGGGACATTTACATAGAGATTTTGGCAAAGAATATTATCTATATGAAAAAGATAAGTTATAAATGCTATATAAGATGTTAAGCTCAACAGAGAGTTAGGTTTTGATATTATATGTTGGTTCCAATACAAGCTAATATGAGATAGAGGTGGGATGAAGTGGTTGTAATTTAAGAATTAATTGTGCAATGCAAGAATTAGAATATCAACATATCTAAAGTTGAGGAGGACTAGAATTGCTAGATAAAATAAATGATTATAATGGGTTAAATGTTATGAATATAAATCAACACTCTTAAGTAGGCGCATATTGTAAGTATGATTGAAAGTGAAATGTGCATTAATTAAAATGCTATAAAATATGTCCTCACATTTATGTAGATGTGGACTATAACAAATGTAGAGTTGCAAAAATGCATTAATACATCAAAGTGGATATGAACTATAACTTAATGAAATTAAAAATATGATAAGCAAATATAGAAATTATAGAAGTCGTATTTGTTGACCTTATTTTTATTATGAGGTTAATTAAGCTCTAGTCTTAGTTAACATTGCCTTATTTACCTTCATGGACTTATCTTTTTCTTAAGCCCCATTGAGAGGATATTTAATTGAAATGATCTAGTTAAATCTTTGGTACAATTGATGTTACATTTATCTTATCATGGCTTTAGGAAGCTTTAGATCACTTGTATTTTGTCGAATGTAGTCTAGTTTATCTAGATTCCATTCGATTGATTGTACCTCTTTCTAGTTTTGTGGTCTACCTTATTGACTCATTGTTTGCTCTATTATTACATTTACGATAGAGTGAACTAAGCTTAAGTTAATTTAACCATAGGATAAGCCCTTATCCTACAGGAGCTTATGATAAGCCCATTGAATCCAAAACTAAAATATATTGAACTCCAAATGGCTAGTAGGTTTTTGGAAGATCAATTGACCATCATGGGACAATTATGTCTATGCTTTTTCCTTGCTCACCATATGAATCCTTAAAAGTCATTTCATATGCTAGTTTAGGTATATTGACCATAAACCCAATATGTTTATACATTGAACCTTATTGAACAATATATATTATTTTGACTTAGAAGAACACAATACTTCGGTGGTCAACTAGACTTAATCCAAATCTTGCATGAACCTAGCTAGCAGGTGGGCTCATTTCCATGATCAACCCATGTTTGATCATGTTCAATCTAGTTTGACTAACAACCTTGAATGAACCCATTAAAAAGCCATTGAACTAAATAGGTTAACTCAACTTCTAATTGATTTCAAAATAAATGTATTGATGCTAAAATCCTTAAGAAACCATCATAGCTAATTCGACCAAATGAGTTCACTTAACCTCATGAACTAAGCCAACCTAAGCTAAAACCTTAAGTATGTATTCCAAAGACATTGACCCAAATCTAGCCCATGAGCTGATGTCTTGGGTTGATGTTTGAAACTAGGTTCATCTTCACCATACATGAGAGCTAGACTCAAGTTATTGTAGCTCTTGAATTAAACCAAGAGGATTGACAAGGTGTTAATCTTAGGTTCAATCAATTTAATCACCACAATTAATGACCAATCTTATGATTGTTCAAAGATGCTAGTCCATAACTTAATGGTTGTTCCCTAACAGAATCAAGCATTAGTTGGTGAGATGAACTTATTGGTCTATAAATGTTGGCTCATCTAGTGGGTGTAGATTTAGTTTCCTATTTCAAAGCATTCTCTAAGACGCCAACTTTCACCCAAATCATTCCGTATGTTAATGATGCAACACAGGGTCTAGTCACAAGGAATCAAAGCAACAAGAAAATTTGATCAATTATAAGGAGCATGAAAAATAGTTAATTAGATTAAAATTTTTATTTTTTATTATAATTTATGAGGAATTTTCTTAGGCTTAATAATCTAGACTTATATAAAATTTTGAAAAATTTAAGGAGTTTTTATATACATGACAGCATGTTTACATGTTTTATTTCAACAAATATTACATATTTAGTCTCCGTTTGAGTTTTCATAGAATGGATTCACGGAGGTTGATGGAAGTCTAAAGTCTATTTTATGTGCAGCTATATCACTTTTGAGTGTTATGTAAGTAATATTTAAGTTTGATGTAACATATAAATGTATTTAATCTATATATAAAACCCCAAAATTTAAATTTCATTATATTGGAGAGTAATTATTATTTAATGGTTTGAAATCTTGTAATTAATTAATAAATTTCCAAAATATATAACTAATGTACATAAAATCAGAAAGCACATAATAAAATTGCATAAATCTACAACAAATGTAGAGAATCAGATAAACAATTTGAAATTGTTTAAGGGTATGTTTAAAAGATTTCCCTAATTATCTTAATATCTCAACAAATCCAATATATCTAAAATATTGTAAACATTGTTTATGATTTTATTTAACTTATTTGCAAACTCTAATTGCTTTAAGATTTTCTTAGGACCTATAAAAAACTATAATAGCCCACTCTCCTTTTGAGGACACAATGAGTGATTACCTCATCTTCTGATATGTAGTCTTCATTTATTCTTTATATAATAAAAATATGTATATGAAACTATATTTTAAAAGCTAAATTAAAGTTTTAAGATATGAAAACTTAAACAAAATAAGCTTAGGGTATAAATTAAATCTCTCTCTAAAACTTGCAATGAAATAACATACTCTTTATAGTGAGGCATCCATATGAACTGCTACATACTACTATGATATAGATATATGTATATGTTGGGAGGAGTGGGGTGCTTAATTCACTTTATCGTTTATGTGGCTTAAACCTATGTTTTGGCAATAAGTTCTTGAAGGCCTAAAATTTCTATCCGATAATTAAAATCAAACAACAGTATGAATGATTTCATTGCAAATTTGTACGGCTTCTTTATTTAAGAAAAATTATTAAATTAATTAAAAATTTAGTCTATATATATATATATATATATATATATATATATATATATATAGAATTTAATTAATTTCTTTATGAAAAGATTATAAGAATAGTTTTAGGTATACTTATTTTAAAATATCTTTTAAAAAATTTATTTTAAAGTAATTTTAAATAATAAACTCAATCTAACAGTTTATGAGAAAATGATGTTTTATAAAAAGTGTAGAAAATTCAAACGGTTTTAAAATTTATAAACTCTATTTTAAAAAAATAAAACAATTAAAAAATTCTAAAATAACTCTAAATAAATTATTTCAAGTTATATGTTGCACATATAAGATTTAAATTTGAGTTATTATTTTAGTGGTGGTTTTTAATATATATATATATATAAGATTTAAAGCTAATATTCTAGGTTGCTATATCATAAGTTCTTTTTGTAAGGTCTTTTTTAATTTTATGTTTACAAAAATATAAGTTCTAATTATAAATAAATATATAAATTCAATCATAAACTTCAATCTTTAGATAATAAAACTCAATCTAAGATAGTCTTGAGTGTTTTTGAGTTCCTCAAAATTCAATGCTCTTGTCTCTCTTCATTTTGCCACCATATAAAAAAATCTTTTTTAAATTTGAGCCAATCTACTATTAAAATTCTAAAATTATAACTCTAAATAAATTTTTATTTCATGAAAAAATATTTGTTACAATTTAAATTGAAAGTTTTCTTAAGAGATTATTTATTTTGTGTATTGAGTGTGCAATATTATATTATTAAAATCAGAATATAAAATTACATTCAACTCATTATAATAATCTCTCTTATGATTTTGAGGGCGTAGAGATGATCGGAGGCAGGAGAAAAACGTGTGTCTTACATATATCGACAGTGTTGAAGAACAGGAGGAAAATAAGAACAGTCAAATAACAATGGATTACATACGAGTAAGAATGGAATGTTCGATCTGTATGAAAATTTGATCGTGTTTACATAAGCATAAGTGTCTCTCCAACAATAAACATGCATTTTTTTATTAACGCCGGTTTTAAATTTTTAATAAATTGTCACATCAAATATATACTATTTTATATTTTAATTTGAAATAAAATATATTTGATATTTAAAACATTTTTAATTATTTTTAAGAATAGTAACTAAAATATATTGAGAATTTTAAAAATAATTTAAATTATTTTTTAAAACTAAAAATAAAATATTTGAAATATATATTAAACAAATATATTTTAATAATTAAAAAACACAAGCGAATCTAAATGGCACCCAAATATACGCCTTACCTTATATTGCATGGGAAGAATCACTTGTATATATATCACATTTTATTCTCTAATGGTGTAAAGAGAAAGAAAAGAGAATATGGGTTCTTCAACATTAGTGTGCATTAGTTGATTGAATGGATCAATTTTTAATTTCTAATGTTCGATTTGAAATTGAATCAGAAAATCCATTATAAGATTTAATATAATCCATATCCAAAAAGTTGATTTTAAGTTAGATTTTTAATAAACAAAATATGTAATTAAAAATTTAAAATACCTAAATATTTAAATGAGGAGTAATAATACTATGATTATCAAATTACTAGTAATTAAAATGCTTAAATATTTATAAGACTGGTTTAAGATAAAGTTACTATTATTCTATAGAAAGTAGAAACCATACAATAACAAAATACAAGCATCGATCAACCTTCTTATGAATAGTTAAATGGAATTATATTAACAAACATGATTCCATGAATTAAAGTTTTCAAATACACTCAAAAGATATAATTTCTCTACAGACAAAAAATCATGCTACAGATATACGTCTCCATACAAATTTCATTTTAATTTATGGAGTCTTACAAAGTCAATTTAAATTTTCAAATGAGAGATTTTCTAGCAGCTTACAAGTTCAAATGTACAATAATTAAAAAAAATCTGAATTTTGAATACTAAAGCAGCTACAACATTGAATGTTTGAATCAAGCTTGATGAAAAAATACATATTGACTTGTAATGCTCAATTAAGAGTCCAAGACACATAATAAATGCTACCAAAACCTTAAAACCTAACTGATTAGAAACATGAGATAAAACAAAAGAGAGACTAAAAATTGAAAGTAAAATTCAAAATAAAAGAAAGGCTCAAGCTCAGTCAAAAAATTACTAAGAGCAATAGAATATGTGAGCATCCAAACTCCAGATTGAAGGGTTACAATCACATATAAAGCTACCAGCAATAGTAAATGAAATGTAACATCAAAGCCATCATTCAAAAGCACATCCCGCATGCAGTGCATTGAAGTCGAAATAGCACATCACAAGCAATTAAAATTGAAATGTTACCTCTCATAACAAAATATGCAATACCGACTTATGAGTGTAAGGAGGAGTATAGAAGGTGGCATTCTTATAGCGAGAAGTAAGGGATATGTGAGCGACATAGCGAAGAATGATCGAAGGATCTGTTTAATTCACTCGCCATCATTCATTGAATTCAATTTTTCAGAGAAGAAAACTAATAAGAAATACCAAGTCTCCAAAGCATAACAAAATAATCATTACTCCATTCATTTCAATAGATACTCAAAGGCATAACAACAACGGCTTCAAACTCAAAGGCATAACAATACACTCCAAAGGCATAACATCAACGGCAAAGGCTTAAACAAGACAAAGGCATAACATCAACGGACTTAGCTCACGATGGTTTCTAACAAATTTCACATAAACAACAAAGTTTTTTTTATTAGATTCACTTATCACAAAAGCAATCATGAAAAGGTCATTGTTGTCATCAAAATAATTCGCATATAGCAATACTCTTAAATACTTGGTTTTAGTTGATAAACATCAAGTGCACGTACATTAAGAGAGTGATCAAAGGGTTTTGGCTAGTTTTGCACGGATAAAGTGAAGTGTGTGTCTAAAATCCATTATAAAATGCATACTGCAACATACTGTAGGAAGCCTTCATTATTAGTTTAGATAGTCTTGGCTTTGACTCAAGAAATGAGAACACAAATTCAAACCCTTCCTTCAAAAGCCAATGATCTATAATCAAAACTAGGTTCAACAAATCAACCATTATAGATAGCTATATGAAGATGCAGAACCCACCTGAAGTAATGGGCTCTGAGAGTAACAGATTCAAGCAAATAAACACTAATACTAACAGCATTACACAAAGAAAAATCATAAACCAGAAAGGGAATTGTATGGTAGAAAATAGGATAATGGAGTGTCACCACTGATTCGTGCCACAAAGAAGAGCTGAGCGAGAGAGACAAGATGTCTCGCTGATTCGTTTGATGGGAACAAGATGAAGAAGAGCTGTCCGACTGTGTAGTAGCCCAAACTCCAAAGGCATAAAAACAACAGCAGCTCAAAGGCATAACATCAACAAGACAAGCATAACACAAGGCATACACATAACATGACCCAAAGGCATAACAATGACACAAGGCATAACATCAACTACTGTATTACTAAATCTTGCAAGCTCATTTTATTGAAAACAAGACCAAAAGTATTTTTCAACCAACAAAAAGAAAACACCAACCCACACCAGGAAAACAACCAAATAGATTTGAAAAAAAACAAAGTTAAGCAAATCCTAAAGAGGCCAATAACTACCACCCTAAACCAACAACAAGACGTGATAAGACTATAAGTTCAATTCGTAAGTAAAGAGCGTGACATGAAACAATCCAATATATTGTTGAACAGTGTTTTATTTCAGTATCATTTCAGTAGAAGACTAGAAGTTCTAATCAACAAGCAAGAAAAAAAAATATAAACCATAAAAGAATCTACCAAAATGTATCATTTCAGTATAGCATGTGCCATGTACTGATGTATATGAGTATATGTATATCTGCTACTCTGTATGAGTGTATGACTGTAGTCTATATCTATCTGTATCTATATCTATATGACTGTATCATTTCAATTCTTTATCAAAAGGTTGGATCATCTATAACCTTCAATAGATCAGAAAGAAAAAGTATTAATGCATAATATAGTTTGGTAGTGATGTTAAAAAAAAAAGTGTTGTAAGTAATTGAAAAAATCTAAAAGATATAACAATACATTCATCAAATTTATCAATATAACGAATGTTCTCCTCAACATTGACAGGCTCATTTGTCTTTGCTCTCATCCAATCTTGGGCACAAATAAGAGCTTACTATTTTAGAGATAAAGAGCTCTAAAAGCATATAGAACATGACCACTTACTAAAGTAGACTTCGAAGCTAGGTTGATATAGAACGCAATATCTGTAGCCATTTGAGATAAGATGGGAAACCTTGGAGCATTAACCTTCCACCATATTAAAATGTTAAAGTCATCTTGCATAACTTCAGAGTCTTCAACCAAGTATTTATCTAAGTCTATTTTACTCTCAAGATCATCTCTCCCATGATTATGCCTCTTGAACTTCTCAACCATGTACTTTCTCCCCCATCCCTTGGATCATGTTGGCTTTCAACAATATTTTTTATCTTATCGAGCAATTTCATCTCTATTCGTTAACAAACTTCATCTTATAATCATAAAATATATTAGGTAGACCTTATTGCTCGTGCCAAATTAGCCCCATCCAAGCCAGGATACATATCCACTACAACAAATTCAATATATCTAAGTTTGAACACGGGATCAAGTACAAAAGATAAATATTCATATTCATTTTATCAACACAACCCCAATACTTATCAAACTTTAATTTCATTTTCTTTGCCATGCTACTAACTTCAAACATCATTATAGGATTCCCAACTTTGAAGCACACATTGGACCTCGCAATCTCATGAAAGAATGTATTTGAAGTGACATATAAAGGCAGAAAATCGTGAGTCAGTTCATAAAATCTTTCTAAGAATGTAACAAGTCTTGCATTCTCCCAATCACCATCACATGGAACTCCACCTCCACCATGATTTGCATCCACTTCTCTCCAACTTTCTAAATTGAGGATCAACCTCTTCATATCTCTCAAAGCTTTACTGAGAATTTAACATCGATATGTAGAATTCCACCTTGTACATCCAAACACAATAAGCTTTTGCTTTGTATTTTTTCAATTTCAATGCATTCTTTGAATTTTTTAAGTCTTGATGGTGACTAATGTACCTCACCTACTCTCTTACACATTATGCAGTTTCCTTAATTCCATCTTGAACAATAAGATTTATAATATACAACACATCTCATATGTAAGAACTTACAATCAAGAACACTTCCTCTCGTTAGAAAATTTCTTCGCAAATGATTGATAATACCATTATTGCTAGCATTATCTGTGATTGTAAATCGCATTAATACCCCAATCAATCAAACATCTTCTACCTCAACAATCTTCCTATGACTATATATGGACAAAATTAATGACTCTCTTATTTAAATTATAATCTTCATCAATATAGTGCGGTTAGACACATGTAATTAATTCTTGATGTCCATGTGTTGTCAACAAACCTTTGTAGTTGAATCTCGTAATATTTTTTTAAAGTATTCTTCTCATGTAAGTAAAATTCAAAGCAGTCACGAGTGAGTGTCCAACGGGAAGGTATTTTAAACATTGGGCAACATTGAGTCATAAAATATTTGAACCCATATCCTTCAACATGTTTGAATGGTAATTCATCCATAATTACCATGGCTGTTAAAGCTTTTCTAACAACTTCTTGATCAAACCTCCAAGCTTTGAGACCTCCAGTATTTTGTTCACCTTTGCTACTAGGTTGTAATACTAGTAGAGTTTGACTTTTCTTCATATTATAAGGATTCTTCTGACATACAGAAAGATGTGTCCGTAAAGTTGTAGTACCATTAAGCTTTGTATCACTATGATAAGTCTTCCCACAATAGTTACATTTACTCATCTTTTCTCCATCAGAACTGTTAAATTTAGTAAAATGATCCCAGACATCAGATCTTGGTCGGATTGTCTTTCTTGTTCTCTTTTCAAAAAATGACTTGCTACTTGAAGCACTTACAACACAATAGATATTATCTTGGTTGATAGATGTTTGATTTTGGGAAGAATCAATCAGGTTAGAACTCTCTCTACAATGAGACATCTAATCAAAGTGTAAAGAGATCAACAAAGAATAAGCCAAATGAAATGAGAGTAGAAAATACTAAAAATTATATATATAATACACCCGATCTTGATTATACCAACGTTAAACCTCTTATGAAAAAAAACAAAACCACTGTAGTAACTTTCATTTACTTCAAAATGATAATTAATAATATGATTTTTTCAGACTCAATAAACATCATATAAATATTCTTTGCACTCCATATTACTTCTACTAATTATTTTAGCACAAAAAAATCATTCAACACAGTAGATCTTTCTGACAAGAAATAAAATTGATTTCTCTGATGCTAACATGACTTTCTAAGGTTTTATTTTACATTGAATCATAACTTCATTATGTTATGCATAAATTTATAATCAGCATAAACTTAATACCTCCTTTAATTTAAAAACAACACTAAGCATATTTTTCTAATTCTTTAAGATTTCACTAAAAAAATTATTAAGCAATCTACTAGCCTATCTCCTACAGGCTACAACTTTCCAAAAATTCAAAGTATCTATATATAGAGAATACCTAAATATGAATATGAATACAACGCAGAAAAAATTGCATCTTATGAAAAAATACAAAAGTTCATACAAAGATAATCCCATTCGGCCACTCATTTCAAAAGAAAGATAAGCCATGAAGGGTTACTTTCTTAAGAGCTCATGAAACATGACAAAGAATATACTGGAAGAGTTGCATATATTGGAATAGTAAACAACTCCAACTCTAAGTCTCCAAAGTACCAAAGAAAACACTAACCATGTCCAAAGATAAAAAAAATTCAGAATCGAGACAAAACCTGTTGCATTGTTGAATGTTATTCTTGACAACAGATGCAGGAATCCGTGAACTCGAGAATCGAGATCATGACCCAGAAGCGGAGAGAGAAAAACTTAGAGAAGAAGGGAGAAGCGGCTTCTGTGATTGAGACGATGAGGCCGAAGGAGAAGCCAGAAGAGAAGTAAAACAGATGAATCATGAACAAAAGTCTGAACGCAACGTCGACAACTACAAGTTTACAACGAAGAGTCGAAACAGTTAAACTGTCGAAGAGAACTAGAGAAGTAGAACAACATCGAACAAACCAGCGGTGGGAATGGGATTGCCTTTGCCACTTTGCGGCTTTGCCCTTTCGCCGAATCGCCTCCCTAATCGCTTTTAGTTTTTACCCTAGTAATATCGGCGATTCGCCGATTTCTATTTTTTACTTTGTACCGGGCACGCGGACCAAAGGCTGGTGGACGTCACCGTCGTCGAGACTCGGGCGCTACAGGCCTATGGCTAAATGCCAAAATTTCAGATTTTCAGTTTTTTGAATTACAAATTTTAAAATCTGATCCATAATCCAAAAATTGAATTTAGCTAAAATTAAATTCAAAATTCAAAATAAAATTAAAAAACCGATTCAAATTTAAAATTTCCGGTTTAAACGGAATTATGCACGGCCCTAGCCGTCACCCAGCAGCCTCCAGGATCTCGAGAAGGATGACGCTCCCGTGATCAACTGCATCAAGGTAAGGGCGCTCTTCGAGAGCCAGGAGCTCCACGATTCCTTCCACAACCTCGACCAAGCCCAAGCGTTGGCCCAAACCCTTCTAGAGGCCCTCAGCGCAACCTTCTTCTCCGGCGACGGCAGCAATGCTGGCCTAGCTGCACTCACGCTCTCTCAAACTTTCGCTGTCCTCGGTTTCACGAGATCAGATAACCCATTGGGTAAACTCTTTATTTCTTATGCCATCATTTACAAAAACTGCAACTTATGCAACCAAAATTATTGAAATTTATCAACATAAAATTTGCATCAAATTTCATAAACTTTTTAATGATATCAAAATCATTCAATTCCAACCAAAAATGAGTGAGTTATACCACTAATGCTTTAGGGTCCGTTCTTCGTACTTTGCCCTGAGAATACAATATATTTTAAAAAATTATAACTTATACAGTCAAAATCATTGAAAGTTATCAACATAAAAATTTAATAACATTTTGTAATCTTTTCAACAATATTAAAATCATTTAATTTTGACAAAAAATGAGTGAGTTATACCTAATAATATGCCATAGGGTCTGTTGTTCTTCGTAGATATGTTCTATAAAAATGCAACTTACACAGCTAAAATCATTCAAACATAAAAGTTGAGGCAAATTTGGTAAACATTTCAACAATAATAAATTCATTCAATTCCACAAAAAATGGAGTGACTTATAGTCATTTTACTGCTACAAGGTCGGGACAGATTGGTTAAAATTAAACAAAAATTTAGCTGACAGTCACCATTTTAACAAGTGAATGGCTGTCCAAGTGAATGGCTGTCCAAGTGAATTTAATTAGACAACTAATTATCCGTTAAATGGGCGATTATATCTACAATTACAAATTTTTTAGATTTTTATCATTTAATTTTATAATATATCATACAAAATTTAAAAATTTAGCTCTTTTTATTTTTTTTTTCATTCTGTTTTGACAATATTTTTAGTCAACAACACTCCTCAGAGCAAGAACATGAAAAAGAATAGAGTCAATCATGGCCTCTAAAAATGATCAAGAAAGAGGCCATATCAATACACAACACACCATCCCACTCTATGTAGACATCAACAATAGATACAATAACTTTCGTGTTATCAAAGCTGTGCAAACTTCTGGCTTAATTTTTAAAATAATCCTAATTAAAACCGTAATTAGCTAATTAATCCTTCCAAAAAAAAATTTAAAATAGCACGGTCAGATCGGCGGCTGACTAAAATTAAATTTTTTTAAAAAAAATTAATGTTCAATTTTTTGGTATGCTCATCATCGGTTGTCGGTTCTGCGTGGTGGTATCGTTGGAAGGAATAAAATATTCTACAATCGTGTTGACAAGTTCGGAATCTCGGCGTAGTAGCCTCAATTTTTTATACGTATAAATTTTGAAAAAGTTCAAATCTTGATGAAAAAAAAAGTGTGTCTCTTTGAAATTTTAATTTTCATTCATTTGTTAATATTGAACTTAACTTGACAATTAGCGTGAAGAAATGAAATATAATAATTGCATAAGTTAAATAAAGATGAAATCAGTTAATGAATTTTAATATGATTGTAGTCTGAGAAAATAAGCGTATATTTATATAGGTAGCTACAAAGGGTCAAAATGAAAATTAAAACTTAAATTGATAGAGTTCATTTGCTTCTAGAAATTAGGGTAAATGATAGTATCGATTAAATTAGAGATTTTTTGGATCAATCTTATTTTATGTTTTTGATTTTGTATGTTAATTTAAAAACATAATTACTTAATATATTTTTATATTTAAAAATAATTATTTAATGTATTTTAGATATTTTTATTTTTTGTTTATAAATACTCAAAAATAATTTTTGGACACTTTAAACTATATGTAATTCCACATTAAGTCTTCCATCCTCTCATTGAGTTAACCAAATTAAATAAGCGATAAACATTACTAGGATATCATGATGAAGTAGGTAAATTAGTAAGTATAAAAAATATATAAAGTCGATAAATGCCATGAAGCAGAAAATAACATAATACATCTAAATTAAATTAGATGCTGCGTGGTGGAATCGCATGCCGGAGGGGTGTAGTGGGATGGTGGTCTCCGTGGCCGATCCGCAGAGATGATCTTTGTAGATGGTCCTCCTCATCTTCCATCCGCTCCACAGGTTGTTGTGATCCTAACTCTGTAACATGAGGTATGTCAACTGAAGCTTGTGTAGGCAACGAATACCCGTGGTAAACTCCATATGGCGGTGTCATGTGATATGACGGTGGACCATATGACGGTGGACCATATGCTGGCGGGACTGCTGTGTTCCATGGGTGCATTTGCGACCAATTTACTTCCTGATATGAATCTGGCGTAGGCTGTGTAAATGTCGGTGTCGTCCCTGCTGGGAGAGGATGGCCCATCCATCGATGGAACATCGGTCTGATCGCGAGTGCACGGAATGTCGATGCTCAGTGTCACGAGATATGCATATCCGCCCAGTGCCACCAGCAGTTCCTCGTATTCATTGAAAGATGTCGATATCGGTGTCGTCACTTCCCGGAAATAAGCGGAATATGTCCTCGGTATTCAAGATGTGGTCACGCTGCATATACAGGAATTTAAGGGATTGTACCGTTGTTACAAAGAAAGAAAATTTTAATACTAAGCATTTAAACTAACCATCAGGCGCTCTGCAGGCGCGCGGGGGTAGTATGTGTCAGGAGGTAGTGTCGGCGCCTTCAACATGTGCAGTGAAGCCCATGAACGATACCATCTCATGTATCTGTTAATCGCTGGCTCCCTATCATGCTGTGATGAATCCACGTCTACAACCGACTCACGTCTTCGCTCCCACAGTGCAATGTCAGAGTGGTGGTAATGGACCCAATCAACATCAGCTTTTCCTCGGCCATCAACCCGTACAAATGATGGATCTATCGGATATATATATATATATATATATATATATATATATATATATATATATATATATATATATATATATATATATATATATATATATATATATATATATATATATATATAAAGAGAGAGAGAGGGAGAGAGAGAGAGAGCAAAAACTAAATCAAATTATACATCCACATTGATTTTATGGAATAGTGGGAAGTACTCAAACAGAACTATATATAATCATGCAAAACTGCACTCCACCAGAAAAAAAAAAGGTTCAGTTATGCCCGTGTTAAGAAAGACATCCCTCTTCATGCTTTTTTATGGAAGAAGCAGTAAGTAGCTCCACAAAAATGCCACCAAGAAATTCTTGAATAACTTGAAATGAAAATGAATATGTGACTAATGACTAAGTGTGCTTATAAGAAAAAAGTAACAAGAGATTCTTTTTCCTTTAAGACAACGATAGGCTTTTATTAATGCTAACACTACACAGACACATGACAACATAAACCAATCGATAAATTACAGAAGATATTTGAGGACACGTCGACTTTGTTGTGTGATGTTACACACACTACAAACCCCGGAACTTTTGTAGTGTTCTCCATGCTATTTTAAATCTGTTTGTCCTAGGCTGTCTTCCTTTTGATATTGTTCTATAATCTTGAATGTGCCACTAATGTGTTCACCCCACTCTTCCCGGGTATTACATGGAATTTCAGTGCGTGTTGATATAGTTTTGCAAACTATAATAGATGAGACATAATGGGCGTGGTTAATGCGTCGTTGTCAGACAATCACGTCGCACATGGCGAGATGGTAAGCTGCGGTTGTCTACGCACATACGTCATTATCTTCACCTAATTCAACCTTGAAGGTCCTGGTGACATCAAAACACGGTACTCGACGCCTATGAACGGTTCAGAAATCTTCTTGCCTCTCTTTCATTAGCACATAGCGTTACCTTAATGCGTGGAGAGAAAGAAGTTTCTGCTCTAGAGTTTTAGGATTCAAAAGCGTTTCATGAAAACTACAAGGTTGTAGTATCACGGTAATGTCAAGGCTTGATCGGTAAACCACGTGCTCTTTTAAGCACACCATTACCATTTGCGTTTGTAGTCTGCATACACATCGTCAGTAAGAGACCATTGTTGAGCGTCCCTTGATACAAGTCCTTATGCTTCCTTGATATTCTTGATGTCTATAGCTAAAAATTCATCATCCGTGTTTCCAGAACATACATTTTTTGACATACTGAAGTCAACATCGCTATGCGCTGTCAACGCCCGTTTGAAATTCTCCCTTAAATGACGCAAAGCGATGTCTTTGCCCAGGGAAAGATCTCTGTGAACTAGGCAAGATCCATCGAGATCGGTAGATCACCCCTTGTAGAAATAGTTGGGATCAAGTCTTGTAATGTATGCAAAAACCAAACCCAGGACTCGATGCTCTCTGATTCTACAACTGCGAAGGCTAGTGGGAACAAACCGTTGTTTGCGTCAATCCCAACTGCAGTTAGAAGTGTTCCTCTGTACTTGCCTAGGAGAAATGTCCCATCAAGGCATAGTCTCTCAATCTTGCCGACCTCTTATGGAAGGCTCAAATGACCAAAACAACCGTTGAAATCTGCACGGTTCTGTTGAATGTATCCGATATCTTGACCAGCATTGATCGCATGTAAGATTCCTCCCAACTTCCAAAGATAACCTTGACCTTTCGGCGTGCATCCCAAGCCTTCATGTAGGACACTCTTATATTGAACTTGCTCAATCACTACAATTTCCCTAGCTCAGTTGGCGTCGATTGCGGGTTGGATGAAATAACTAATGGTGGCGTCGCCTCGCATTTAGAAATGAATGGCTACGTATGAGGTGCTAAGTGAACTAATCATACGCACCAACTTCTTCTTGATCTTGCATGTAAGCTCCACGACAAGGTCTACGGTTAGAATGATATGCACCTGTGAATTTTAATTGATTTGAAGCACAAATGACATACTCAACATTGTTAATGATAGACCAGCCCTGAATTGCAAATTGCAACTGTTTCTTGAATTGAAAACACTTATGTTCAAATAATTCATCTGGAATGCAGTTATCCTCTTCAAAGACTGAATGATCTGATGGGCTATCGAATGTGAGGTCGTCATCCCATTCTCTAGCGGTTTGCTACGCAGAATGTTATTATTCAAGTGCTCTTCCATGACTTGTTCTAAGTAATCAATCAAGTCTCTAGCACTAAGGGATGATCAGCGTAGTTAGGCCGTTCACGGTCATCATCATCCTCCTCATCATCATCCTGCCTCCACTAAAGTTTGCACAACATCTTGGTGGGTACTTCATTAATCTCATTATCTTAAGTCACCCATCACGGCAACTTGTCCAACGAAGAAATCATGTTCTCTTGCTTGATCATAACATTCCACGAGTACTTAGCGAGAAGGCAGTGCGATGTACCCTGCTCGTTCCTCTCACATTCCTCTATTGTTAATCTCCTCTACCCATTAATTCCACAACTTGACATAAACCACAATAGGGCACAAGCTGATGAGTATAGTTTCAACGACTTCTTTCATCAATGCGAGTTGCAACAAATCCGACCACGGAAAATGACCACCCATTCACGAGAACTTTGTTGGATCTATCTTCAATGATTTCATGATTTTTTTACGTAATTCCTCATCTAATACGGCGTGGGATTTGGATTGGACGATTGTTCCACCAATGTATGTTGGAATGAAATCGTCATTCACACTCACCTCCATAATAAAGCACTAAAAAGACGGGTTGAATTCATCACTAACCAGCGATAACGACAATAATAATCTTTCACCACACGATAAATGCAAATAATTTAATTAAGGAGAAATAAAATTCGATTTCATTTATGATATAGAAGATGCGAGATGCAACCTATTACATAAAAGCATTGAAATGAAAATTTGTTAAAATATATACTAATTTAGTAAAGTAGTTGAAAATTGAATTGAGTTCAAGATTGAATTGAAAAATAGATGTATTTCTATATTTATATGTATTAGCGTAACATATTTATACTCTTCTTAGAAGATTAAATAAAACACTACTTTTTTATTATGCATGATCATAGAGAATTATTAAAATAATTAAGCCAATTAATTTTACAGTTAAAAGAAATCGAGCAGATGAATTAGAATTGAATCAATCAATTCTAATCATAAAACCCTATTTCAAGATAAAAAAAAGGTTAACATAAAACATAATTTTCAGCATTTAACATTTTACATCCTAAATTTCATATTTACATATATAAAAGCATAAAATTGATACGATGGTGCGATATTAAAATTTAAATTATATAGATAAGTATTTGGTGTCATAAATAATTATATATATCCTCTTAAGATCAAATGAACCATCAGGTCTTGGCAATTAGATCTATTTCAATCAAGAAAGAGACCATCACTAAGCTATTTCAATCAAGAAAGAAAGAGACCATAAGCTATTTCAATCGATCTTGGTGGGTCTGCTATCTCAAGCTTGATTGATCTCGGTTAGGGTACCGAACCACATAAAACAAGTCAAAGCGAAATTACTCACCATTCAAAATGCTTGAGATCCATGATCCACTTTAAATTTGACGATCAACAAAGTACTCAACTAAAACAGATAAGCTAAAAGCCTATATTCCTATAAAACACTATCTATCGGAAGTAAAACACAGAAATCCAAAGAGGTAAAAGCTCAACATTTATTATTATTATTTTTTGAAAAAAGAGAAGAAAACACTATCGGCTGATCTGGGAGTTAATAAATAAATTAGAATTGCAACAAACAGTAAACATAAATCCAACTCTAAACTTAGATGCTAGTATGACAAATTAAGTATCAAACAATGAGGGTAGCATTTTACTTTCAAAATGCAAGATATAACTAAACATACTACAATAAAGTAGATCTAGATACACAAAATTGGATCTACAAATTACACAAATTACATATTAGATCCACAAAATTAGATCCAAAAAAAAAAATTAGATCCACAAAATTAGATCCAAAAAAAAAAAATAGATCCACAAAAGAAGTTAGATCCATAAAAAGAAATTACATCCACAACATATCACAAAGTAGATCTACATATTACCGTTTTGTTTTGAAAAAAAAAATTAAAACAAACCTTTTCCCAAAACTCTGGTTCGGATGGGCGTGGATGAGGCGCGTCGGGATCGGTGACGGCGGGATCGGCGTTCCGCGGAGAGCCGGGGTTTAGGAGGAAAGAATAGGAGCGTAGAGAGAACGAGATCCGATCCGATCTCTCGTTCGGAGTTTTATAGCGCCGGTCCCTTGATCGTGAAACTAGCTCTCCATTTTGGAAGGAATGATAATTAATGCGGTTTTAATTAAGGTTATTTTAAAAATTAACCCCAAACTTCTAAACAATTATCTATCTATATATATATTTTTTATTATAGCAATTGAATGTTTATAAATATATATATATATTTTTTGTGGGTATTCTCATTTTTCACTTTCATGTATAAAATAATATGAATATATCTCCATATATAGATAGTTTATATGTTGCAAATAAAGAGAGATTTTAAGACTTCTAAAATCCACTTTGATGTTTAAAAGTAAATTTTATAAAACTGCCAATTAGACTAATGATGTTTTATGGATCCAAATTTTTCGTTGAAAAGTCATTGATATCTAAATTGAACGTGTTTAAATGAGAATATTAAGATGAATATGTGATGAAAAAATAATAAATTAAGAAATGATTATATTACTTAATTTAAAACTAGTAACATAGGATTGGTTACTCTTAGAGATAGAATGCAAAATGAGTATATTCGGGAAAAAGTTGGAGTAGCTCCAGTGGTAGATAAGATTAGGGAGAGTTGCCTTAGATGATTTGGCCACATAAAGCGTCGGATCAGAGGACAGATTAGGAAAGTAGATGCATTAGATTTTATATTAAGAAAGATAGAGGTACCTCAAAAGACTTAGTTAAGATGTATAAAAATGATCTTAGTATACTTGATTTAAATGAGAATTTGACACATAATAGGACATGATGGAGGCATTCATGTAGCCGACCCCACCTAGTTGGATTAAGGCTTGTTGTTGTTGTTGTTGTAGTAAGATAGGATTGGTAAGGAGAAAAAGTAAATCTAAAATTATGCAGATAAAGTTGTTCAAAATAGTTTGCAAAGAATATATTTAACACTTCAAACCACACTCAATCATAGTGAATGAAAAAATAAGAATTCATAGCATCAAACCCTGACAGTCGAGATAAGGCTAATGTTGATAGAAGTTTCAATCTTTTACCAAAGGCTCTTAGATCAAACGAAAAGAACTAATTGATGAGTTTCTCAATGGAGTTGAGCAGTTTATGTATGTGGCATCTTAATTTTCTATTTATCTTTTGTTAGTTTTTTTTTGGGACATTTGAGCGAATTTAATCGCAAACTCACAATCATGTGTGGGACTTGAACCCACTCTTGAAAGTTCAATCACTAGGCTAAGGCTATTAGTGAATGCTTTGATATTCATGTGACAGACATAAGAAATTGTATACTATAAGAAACACCTAATGTGGACATACATTAGAGATAAATGACTTTTTAATAGCCCAAAATTTGGTTATATAAAAGTTAATTTTTAACTTTCATGTTACTTAAAATGAAACAAACATTTGTGTCCTACAAAAAAGCACATAATATGAATTTTAGAAGTCTTAAATCTCTACTATAGCAAATTCATTACCTAAATTATTCTCAACGCCCGATGAGGGATTTGATCGAAGGAAAAAGTAGATGAAACAAAGATGAAAATAAAAGAGAAAAAAAAAAAACGAGTTTTCAAGAATTGAATCAACCAAATAAAGAAAAAAGCTTAAATACCTTGAAGATGCGGCTCTTGATATTCTTTCCAGTAGGATGATTGCGCGCATAGTTCTCCTAAGTATGCTTCTCAGCTCTCATGATCTCAGCCACCACCGTGTGCCTGAACATTATCTGTACTGAGGAGGAGGTGACGGACTAGAGGCCAAAGAGGCAGACCCTCCCTTTGAGAGGGAGGTGGAGATTCATATCGCAAAGCGAGCCGAGGGGCTTCTCACGATAGATGTAATAATCAGGCCGGCTCCTTTGGACTTGGTGCAGAGGACCAGACTGAGGAGGTCATCGGAGGCTCCGGACTTATAAATGAGGACGAAGATATCAGAGGGGAAGAGAGAACCGACGTTGCCGTGGAGTGGGCATCAACGGGTGGAAGGTAGACGGATCGGGTGAAGCCGAGGGAAGCGATGGTTTGAGAGTGCCTGAGTGCGACGAGGCCAGCATTGCCTACATCGGAGAAGAAGATTGCGCTGCCGCGAACGCATGTTCTTCATCGAGAACGAGGTTGTGGAAAGAGTCGGGACAAATTTTTAAAAGTGATATGACACTTAAAATAATATTAGTCGAAGCACGAATCTTGATGTTAAAAGCAAGATCCAAAGTTGTCGAATCAGCTCTTAAAATATCCCTTGAAAATTTTAGGATATCAGTTAAATCCCAAAAGCTCTCAAATATGAAATGTTTATAGTCATCGAGGGTCCGGCAAACAAAGATCTTACAATTCAAACGTTTGAGCATTCAAATGCACAAAATACATCATATGATCAAGGGGATCATTTTGAGCCGTCCGATGAAGTGGAGTGAGCGGGTTTTGCATGTATTTCTGAAGACGGCACTCGCCATCTATAAATAGCCGCATTCCTCATATGAGGGGAGGCCAGGAGAAGGGGGCCCAAGCAAGAGGAGAGACAAAGATCTTAGCCGTCGACCACTGACGGTTATCAACCACCGCCGCCACCGGCCGATCACCGCGTCATCGTGATTTGCCGGTCATCATCGCCGACCATATCATTCGGACATCATTCCATCGTCGTCAACATCGTCGTCAACTTTGTCGTCAATATCGTCGTAAACATCGTCGTCAACATTGTATTATTCGTTTCCATCTGATTCTGTAATCGATGGGAAGATCTTTGTACTCGAGCAGATACAGTGGAAGCTTTTCTTGGGCTAGGCCGTGGTTTTCCCTTTTTTCTAGGTTTTCCATGTAAAATTTTTAGAGTTTTATTGTTCACTCTTTAAATATCATGTGTCTTTGGATTTCACTTGAAGCTAAAATGAATACTTTTACTACCGGATGGGCTTTCTAGCACGCATGATAGTTTAGCGGCGTGTGGGGCGATTCCCATTATTTCATCTTGTATGACGACCAAGTTTTCCAACAAGATCAAAACCACCATCGAGGAGCATTTCAAGCTCTTAAGGGCGTAAACCCTCATTTTGTCACAAATCTGGGGCAAGATTGCCCATGTTAAGTATCTGTCGATTACCATCATCCAAGCAAGTCAAAGTTGAAGGATATTTCAACATTGAGAGATAGCACAAATTATGATTTTCCAATCATACTCATGGAAAAACAAGACCAAGGTTAAGGGAGCAACTTTGGCTACAACTACAAATGGATGTTTTGATTCAGCTCTTCCTTGAGTTAACGTCGTTGGGCATGACAAACAACTTACTCGGATAGGGCAATCCTCAACTTGATTAATTCGACCTCTTCCATACAGGTTAACGTCATCGGGTAACACTCTGACAAACAACCTAGGATAGGTCAAAAGGTCCTTGGTGGACTTTCCGACCTCTTCCACGACGTCATGGGTGCAAACTCGGATAGGTCAAAATCTCAGCGGATTCAATTCGACCTCTTCCATACAGGTTAACGTCATGGTAACACTCGACAAACAACCTGATAGGTCAAAATGGTCCTTGGTGGACTTCCGATCTTCCATACAGGTTAACGTCATCGGGTAACACTCTGACAAACCTCGGATGGGTCAAAATCCTCAGCGGATTCAATTTGACCTCTTCCATACAGGTTAACGTCATCGGGTAACACTCTGACAAACAACCTCGGATGGGTCAAAATCCTCAGCGGATTCAATTCGACCTCTTCCCATGTTGCGTCGCCGGGTAACACGACAAATAACCTCGGATGGGTCAAAATCACCGGCAGTTGATTCGACTCTTTTCCAGTTAGCGTCATTGGGAAACACTCGACAAACAACACCGGATGGGTCAAAATCTCGGCGGATTTCAACCTCTTCCATCGAGTTGCGTCATTGGGTAACACTCGACAAACAACACCGGATGGGTCAAAATCCTCGGCCGGATTGATTCGACCTCTTTCCATA
This sequence comes from Cymbidium sinense, assembly GCA_021442155.1. Lineage (NCBI taxonomy): Eukaryota > Viridiplantae > Streptophyta > Magnoliopsida > Asparagales > Orchidaceae > Cymbidium > Cymbidium sinense. The sequence goes on along the minus strand of CM038228.1, from coordinate 3,217,986 downwards.
CATGTTGGCGTCATTGGGTAACACTAAACAACACCGGATGGGTCAAAATCACCGGCGGATTCAATTCAACCTCTTCCACGAGGTTAACATCATCGTGTTAACATCTGTAACACTCGACAAACAACACCGGATGGGTCAAAATACTCAATGGCGGCGCGCCACTCCCGCTGTTATCGCCGACAACCGCTACAACCTCAGAATGGCCACTACCGGCCGATATCGCCGACTTCACCGGTCATCACCATTATGGCACCGCTGCTGACTCCGCCGGCTACTACCAATTATCGCGGCAATCTGACATCACTATCGTGGCCACCGCTGGCCACATCTTATTTGGTCACCAGCTGACTACTGGCTATATCACCACCTCGCTTAAACACTGCCGCTGACCATCGCCGTTGCTTACCGCAACGCATATCTCGCTGATTATCTCGCAGACCTGCCGGCTACTATCGGTATCCCCTCGCAACTACTGACGCGCATTGCCGACAACTGCTGCTTTGTTGCGCTGGCATTCGGCCACATTACTAGATGGCTATCGCTGGTCATTGCTGTATTCACTATCGCCATAATCTCCGTCGGTCTTCGACCTCCGGCTACTACTATCGCTCCGGCCATCCTACCACCGACGCCAGCCGCTTTCGCCGCCTGCTGTCACTCCACTCATTATCCGCCAACACTATTGCGCGGCCACCGCTGCTGACTACCGCCGCCGGACTACCACTATCGCCGGGCACTCCGGGCCACCACATCGTGCGTTGGTTATCCCGCCACCACTCACTGCCGCCACCAATATCGCCGCCACCATCATCGAGCATCTGCCGATCGCTCCGGCGATCGCCTCAAACCCGACGGTCCGACGAGTATTGGCCTCTTCGAAAAAATCAGTGACGTGTACGCGCTGACGCTTCCCGGCCCGGACGGTCACGAGTTGCACGCTTTTCGAGGGAAAATTGTAGACGACGTGCGGCGCGATCTCCTCCAAACCCGACGGTCCGATGATGCGATTCTTTCGAGGGAAAACCGGAACAACGACATAAGTCGGGCGATCGCCAAAGAGCCCCGACGAGGTCGGCTGTTTCTTCGAGGGAAAACGGAACAACGACGTAAGCTCGCTTGATCGCTCAAACCCGGACGGTCCACGGTTGACGCTCTTTCGAAAAATCGCAACGACGTAGTACGGGGCCTGATTGCCAAACGACCTTCTCAAGAAGAAGAGAAGGTGCCTTCTCCTTGCCTGGGGTTTTATAGACTCAGGCAAAAGGGTAAAACGCCTAAAACCTGAAACCGCAAAACCATCAAAATCGCGATGGGGGCGCTCCGCCCGCCGCATCCTTCAGGTCAGCCGCACCGCTGACCAGGCGCTAACCGCCATTCGGCCGCAGAACGCCGGCCCACTGTCGCGAATCGCCCGGCCATAGCTGCTATTCGCGGCCGCGAATGGCGTAGAACACCTATTCATGGGCGCAACCTCCCACCGCTGGCTCCGGATCGGCCGACTTCGCTGCCTGACCCCGCCGTTTCGGCCAGATCTGACGTTCATACCGTTGGCTGCGGATCGCGAATCCGGGGATCCGATCCGTTGCTTCACGGATTCAGCTGCTTCGCCTAATTCGCTGAGGCCACGCTTCACGCCAACCACGCTCAGGAAGTGCTCACACCGGATGGGTCCCAGAACCGAAATCTCGATCGCGATACCTACACATTTGCGTGCATCGCGTAGTCATAATGTGTTCTATGAAGACTGTTCTTCAAAATGCGTTAATGGACCCTCAAATTTTATCAAGAATTTGCTATTTTCAAAGATTTGACATATATTTTGGATGATTGAGATAATGTCACCATGTGCAACCGATATGACACTTAAAATACTATTAGTAAGCACGAATCTTGATGTTAAAAGCAAGTCGATCCGAAGTTGAAACCGGTCGAGATCAAGCTCTTAAAATATCCTCGAAACTTTGGGATATCGTTAAATCCCTAAAAAGCTCTCAAATATGTGTTTATAGTCAAATCGAGGGTCTCGACGAGCCCCAACAAGCCAAAGATCTTACAATTGACTTCATTTGAGCATTCAAATGCATAAAAATACATCATATGATTAGGGGATCATTTTGAGCCGTCAGATGGGTGAGAGACGGGTTTGCATGTATTCTGAGACGCCACTCCTCCAATCTATAAATAACCCTCATAAGGAGGAGGCGGAAGGAGAAGGGGGCCAAGCAGAGAAGAGAGCTCTAAAGATCCTCCAAGACAATCGGTTACCACTGACGGCAATCAACCACCGCCGCCGACATCACCGCCACCACTGCCGCCACATCATCGCCGTTGCCGGTATCATCACCACCACTCATCGTCGGACATCAAGCCAACATCGTTGCCAACATTGCTGTTACTAACAACTTGTCCTTTCATATACAATTGTAATCCCAGATCGAAGATCTTGTACTCAAAAGATACATAGTGGAAGTTTTTTCGAGCTGGTTTTTCCTCTCTTTCGATTTTTCGTAAAAATAGAGTTTTATTGTTTCACTCTTTAAATATCTGTATGTGTGCTGGATTTTACAACGAAGCTAAGGCGAATATTTTTACTCTACCGCAACGGGCTTTCTAACACGCAACAAAAAGGATTACCTTTTAATTTAGTAGAAGAAGCATCTGTAGAAAATTTGAGAAGAAAAATCTTAAATAATGGAAACGTTTTATGAGAATGAAGAAAATGTGACTACTATTCACGTTTTCATACAAACATTAAGAGCCATTCACGTTTTCTTGGTTCATATTTCATTTCATAATATTTTCAGGCGTGCAATAAACTTTTTTTCTTTCAGAAAAATATAACTAAAACAATATTATATTTATATAATAAAATAAAAGAAAATTTAAAAATAATTAATTAAATTTTATAAATCATAAAATAATTATTCAAAAAAATTATATTGATAATTAATATTTAGTTATCAGTGTTATATTTGTAAATGTGATTAATTAATATTAATCACAATATTAATTTAAATTTAATAATTTTCTATAATTCTTTTGGTAATGGATATAAAATCAATTTGTAATATAAAGAGGTGCAAAAAAAATTCATTATTACGTTTTTAATAATTTTAAAGAAAATGCAAAAAAATTGCTTTTTTATAAAATTGTGAAATAATTTTAGAGCATTCATCGGTCTATTTGGCCGGTTGAATTTTTTGTTAAACCGAACAAACCAAACCAAATAATTTAAAATAATCGAACCATCCAAATAACATATAAAACCGAAACCAAACCAATTATAATTCGGTTTATTCGTTCTTTTCATTAAACCAATAGCATATAAAATAAAAAAATAAAATATTTTTTAATGAACTAATTAATTAAAATAATATAATAAATTTTATATATTAAAATTTCTTACTCAATTATAAATCTATAAATCTATACAAATAATTAAGTACTTATAATCAAAATTACATATTTATATTTGACTTTTAACTAATTTTTTATTCGGTACCCAATCTAAAAAAAAAAAAAAAAAAAACCAAAACCGAATATCTAGATTTACAACCAAAACCAATGTAGATTTAAAACCCAACCAAACCGACAAAAATAACATCGGTTTTTTTTTTGAACTGACTAATACACCCTAATAATTTTGCATTTTTTTAATTTAAAAATATAAATTAATAATTTATTTTATTACAGATGTGGCCTTTTTCATTTCTTAAAATAACATCAAAATATTTTTATAAATTTTAAAACTATTAAAAAATAACTTTTAATTTCATAATAGATTAATTGAATAATAATAATGTTAATTATATATTAATATGACAAGTAATAAAATATTAATATTATTATTAATATTAAATATTACATAAAGATTAATTAATCAAATAATTGTATTTTAATAGATTTAAAACATGGGATTTTGATAATAACTTTAATTGCTTTTTAATAATCATTTAATCAAATAATTTTAAAAATTATTTATTAATTTTAAAATAGTTCATGAATTATTTCTTACTTGAATTAATAAGCTTTTCATATTTACTTTAATTTAATTTTGTTAATTTTTTATGTTAATATATATTTAATATGATTTACAGTTTATATTTTGAAAGTTATATATAGCCCTTGTTTAAGTATGCACAATTTAGGTTTACTTTTGTACCAATTGGCAGTGTGCAGTAAAACCCTTTTTTTTTCGTTATGCTTTTTTATTTTTATTTTTATATTATTTTTAGAAATATATTTATTTGATATATTTTTAAGTTTTTATTTTTTTAAAATAATTTATTTTAAACACATTTAAAATAAATTTTTTAATAGTTTAAATATTTTTAAAAATAACTAATACTCAAAACTTTGTTGTCAAATATATTTTATTTCTTCTTACCTAAAATAGTCATCCGCCCATATCCTAGCCCACATCCCTCAACTCGCCCGTGCCCCTTGAAACCCTCGATAAAAATCGCCCGCTCACTCGCAACCTTCTCCTCCGTCGCACCTTTTCTTAGAGTTGACGGCCTATAGCAACTCTTTCTCCTCCCTTCGTTTCTTCCAAACGCACGCTAGCTCTCTTTCCTTCCTCTCTCTCCTACTTCTTCCTTGAGTGTTAGAAGGGATCTGGTACAAAGGTAGCCTGTCGAGTCCAGAGTTTTCTCCCTAGCGGCTATAGCTCTCTGAAGACGAACTCCTCCGTTCTTGAAGTAGCAATTTCTTTCTATCTTCTATATTAAATTTCTGGTACAATGCTCTTCCATCAGATTTTTCTACAGATTCTCTCTCGGTTTGAATGATCAAATGTTTTTGCACACTCCAAGCTTTACAATTTAGTCACATTTCATGGCTAAGACGAGTTCATTGGTTTTATTTTCTTAGCATAGATTTTAATCTCCCTGCTACAAACTTCTAAGCCTAGCTTAACTAATTTTCTTTCTAAATTTGCTTTTCTTCAAGGTTTGAGTAGTTTGAATGATTTGTTTCATTTACTAAATCACTCCACAGAGTAGTTCCATTGGGCTCTTTGAAGATATTGGTAATATTACCTAAATAAGTTTTTTACATACAATACTTTGACCAACATTATTACATTAACATTTAGTTTTGTAATTTTTTTTTTGTTTTTTATTCTGATCTGGCATACCATAATCTTTTAAGTTTCTACTTTTAAGTTCGCAGTTGAATATCTCATCAAAATCAGGAGAGTTTTGTGGAGCATTGTCCAATAGTTGTTTTCATTGATGTTTCTTATTTTCTATTTAGCTTTGTATTTTGTATTATATAGCATCATTGATCAAATTCAGTCCCCAAAGATGGTGTTGGTGTTATTTGATATCCTCATAGAATTCTGAGGCCATTTAATTAATTTATATATTTTGGAATAATTATGATTATGTGTATTATATATACAATATGAGATTGTCAAGCTAAAAAATTATCAATTTGAAACTTGAATGTTTCTGTCATGATAGTGCCACTCACTCTATCACATTTCTTATTTAGAACCGTAAATAATGTGTTTTCGCAAAAAGTTGGAAATTTCTTTTGGTAGGTTTTCTTGTAATTCAATATCCATTCAAGGCTCGAGTAGTTTTCTTTCTTACATGAATTTTCAAACACCCATTGTCAAACATATTTTTAAAAATTTGAAACCAACAAGCGTCCTTTCTAAATTAAATCAAGATTGAAACTATGTTATATCTTAGTAACTGATTTATTAATTTTTATTATTGAATAATAATAGGAGCTTCGAACGAGAAATCCAAGGAAAGATAGAGCATGTGCTATATGGGAGAGAGATGTGAAAATAAATTTTTTGTGATTTTGTTTGAAGTAGATAAAGTTAGGCAATATACCAACAACTTATTTTAATAAAAAAAAGTTGGGAGAATTTAATAAATTTTTTTAAGAAAAGGACTAGAACAGAGTATAACAGAACAAAATTTAAAAATAAATGGAATCAACTGAAGAATAATTTGAAATTGTGGAAAAAGTTGAAATAAAGATCAACTAGTTTGAAATGTGATCCAAGAAAAAAGACTATTGACACATCAGATGATTGGTGGTGAGAGAAACTAGAGGTAAAGTTCTTATACGCATTTGTACCGTCTACTTACTCTATGAAGAATTCCTGTGGTCATAATATATAATACTTAAGTTAAATTGCATGTAATGCCAAATGCCAAATGCCAAGAAATTTAGATATTGTGGCATAGAATTTGAAATTGAGAAGAAGTTAGATCTCATATTTGATAGTTTAGTTGCTACAGGTGTCCATTCATGGGCTCCTAATCAAGAAGTTGATGACAATGTGTATGAACAAAGCAACTTTGGCTAAAGAGATAGTTCAAATGATTCAATTCATGAATCATTATGTCACAGATTCTCACATCGAATCCAATCATTCTAGGAGCACATCATCTCTAGGATCTAGAGATCTGAAGAAAAAGAAAGGAGATGCTGGATTTCTCCAAAATTAAATATCACAGTTAGTTATTGTATATACCAGTATAAGATCCAAAGTGAACAAGCCAATTGCACCACCATCTCTATCTAAGGCAATTATTAAGTTAGATCAGATCCTTGAAGTTCTCGAGGATATTACACTTTATTTGCACTCAACGAAGTTGCTTGAAGATATCAACAAGCGAAAGATATTTATGGCAATGACACCTGAACGAATAGTTCATATTTTTGTTATTACTTTGAAAAATGTGATGTTTAATATTTACTATTATGATGTATTAGTATTTGTTTTGTTCTAAACCTATTTAGAAATTGATAATAGCTGGATTGCCTATGGTATCTACTTTTGTTATCTTTGATATATGATGTTTGCTTGGTGAATTTTGACCAATGTATAAAGTTGAAATGACTATCACTTTTAGAGAATGATGTTTTGTTGTGTGAATTTTTATCAAAGTATGATGTGAAGATTGTATTATTTTTTGGTTGTAGTTATGGAAAGTGATGATAAAGATCAATCTAAGGCTATTATTGTTGTCATATACCTAATAAATGAATATGAGTCTTATATTTAAAACTTCATATATGACTTCAAAATTTTGTTAGAGAAAAATGAATTAATGAGTTACTTACAAGACATCCAGAGAAATTTCATAATATGTTTTGTATATCGCAAATAATTTTTATTGATCTCTTGTAAAAGTTAGAACATTTTCATGGACTCTATGGATCTTCTAGAGCTACAACTATAGAAGTGTTGTATTTAACAATATAAATATTATTACAAAATGAATCAATCAAGGTGACTAGCGAGTGATTTTGACACTCATCTAAAATCATAAGCAGATACTTCTCTATTAGTCTTGGTGCTTTGATAAGTTTATCAGATAAAGTTATAAAGCTAAGATTCAACTTTTCAGAATATATTAGACGAGATTTTGCAAGATTGTCTATATATATTATATTTTAAGGTGAACTTCATTTTTAAGTTTATGTTTCAACAGATATTTTTTATTTTCACCTAATTATGTGTCAAACTCTATTGTAGGATTGCATTGGAGGAATTGATGGGACACACATCGATGCCCGTGTGCTTTTAAATGACAAGGTAGCATATATTGGCTGATGTGACTCACCTATGTAGAACATAATGACAATATGTGCTTCACTTTTCTAATATTTGGATGAGAAGAAAATACACACGACATGATATATTCAAGATTGCACACATCATAGAAAATAACTTTCAAATGCCTCCAAGTATTCTTGTATTGAATCATTTATTTATTACAATAAATAGTTATTGGAGCTCATCGTTAGAAATTCAAATAGAAAATAATTATTTTGTTGATGCTGGTTATCCAATGCAACGAGGGCTCCTGAAGCTTTTTTTGAAAATAAAATATCATATGCCTGATTTCGAAAAGAGCAGCCAAGTCATTAGGGGAAGGAAAGAATTATTAATAACCGACACTCATCGTTGCGTGGTGTAATTGAGCGAGATTTTGGAGTATGGAAGAATAAATGAGTTATTCTACGAGACATGTCTGCATACTCATTCAATAAGTAGGGTAAAATAGTTCCTGCTACAATAGCTCTACATAATTATATATGTTGTCACCTGTCACACAATGATATTGAATTTAACATTGTAGATGAAGATCAATCTTTTATGCCACCTGAAGCATTTGAATATTGATTGAGCTACTTAATGGTAGAAATTAATCAATACATAATAGAATTTGAGATACAAGATGGAGAAGGATGAGGAGATGAAAGAATTACGGAGTAAATTACAAATACTTTAATTAGTGATTAGATTGAAAGTAATTACTATTTGCAACTAGTTTATGTAACTAGCTTTAGAAAATATTTATTATTTTGATTGACCTTAATGATCTCAACCATTGAGACTCATAATAGAAACATAGTTGGTACTTGATGAAATGGAGGTGTCGACCTCCTCTCCAAATTATGGTCAACTCGCCAATCTTTGAAATGAGTTTGCCCTTCAATTGGATCAACTCAACCCTTCTTTAAACTCCTAACTTCTCACTCACAGTGTTGCCTCAAATCTCCCTGTTAAATTGATGAAAATTATTCCTAGGATGGTATGGCTCTTTATGCTTCACACCTAATGTACCAGGTAGCAAGTTATACTCTATAATAGATATGTGGTTGATGGCTAGCTCTAATAACTCATGAGTTTCTTTGAAACTCTTACCCAAGAGCATAACAAAATGGGCATTCCCTTAAGCTCATGCTAGCCCATGCTAGGGCAACATGATCACCAGGTGGCTCCAAATCTGTCTCTTCCAACATCTCTTTCTAGGAGCGATTTATGAAACTCCTAAAAGACTTCCTAACTTTTGATGCATTTACAGTAACATTTATAAACTCTTATATGAATTTTGTGCATTGGCAAATTGTGTAATGAAAATACACTTAAACTTAACTGCAACATAATTACCCCAATCGGTGAATTATTGAGCCAACAAAGGGCACTCTATAAAGGTAATAAAAATAGATGAAATTTAAGCATGTCATTGATCCTTAGCAGATATATGACCTCCACATATATTACATAAATCAATCGAGCCTATAAGGTGAATTTGATTTGACGCTTTAGGACAACGGAAATGAAATACACGGCGCCAAAATCAATCGAAATGATTTCGATCGATGAACGTATTATCGTCATGGCGTCGTAACATCGAAATTAATAATATAAATATCGCAATTTAACGATCAACCGATCGATCGCGAAAGCGCCACGCGTATGCCGAGTCGGAAGTTATGATGGTGTCCGAATGATCTCCGTCATAAAATTGATTGCGTTGTTAACTTCGAAACGTCGAAATCTGTTAAATGTGACTATCCACGTTCAATTCGAACGAGCCTGCACAAATATTGATTGATTGAAAGCGAATGCTGCATTTTGGAATTGATCTAATTCGACGCCGACTAACTAAACCGACGAAACGACCGCTGCCAGATCCGGAATATCTAATAACAATCAATATATATATATATTAATCATGTAATGAGGTCATAAAATTCATATTAAAGTGATTAAACACTATAAAAAAAATTATTAAAAGACTTAATAACCCTAAGACCCGACTTTCCCTCAAGCCAAAATCCTGTTCACGGTTCGTTCGAGCCCTAACTTGACCTCTCCCTTTTCGCACGACCTGTTCGATCCGTCTCCTCAAAGACAACGAACCGCAAGGCCTCGATCTCTACCCATTCCCTCCCTCTCTTGCACGATTTCTCTTCGAACCGCAGGCATGGGCCCCTCTTCTCTCGGCTGCTCTCATTCATTCTCCCAAAAAATCATCAAACGAAGGATCTCCCATAGTCCTCCTCTAAACCCATACCCTTCTTCCCGATTCCAGCAAACGATTCTCACGAGCAACCATCACTCCAACCTCTTCCATCTTTCGATTTCCCTCTGTAGCAATCGAACCCGACTCTAGTCACTTGCACGGCATCTTGGTTCGACACTCTCCCTCTTTCTTTCTCTCGACCAGTAAGGCCTCTCCGTTCTACCCCTTTCCCTTCTCCGTTCTTCTCGTTTCTAATCAAGCCTCAAACCGCACGCTTCAACGCCGCTGGAGATTTCTGCGTGGTGTTACGGAGGATTCCATCTAATTTTCTCATCCTCTGCTTCCGATTCTTAGATTTTCATTGGATTTCTGTTGGACATTTGACCTCTGATCTTGCGATAATATTTTGGTTATATTTTTTCTTGGAGGACTTGAGTACGACAGTTCTACGCTTATATGGTCCTCATTTTAGAGACAACAACCCTTGGAATTAATGTGCGATTGTAATGATGTGATACCTCGACTCTATTGGAATGATGAGATTTATTGCCTATCCTATGAACCTTTTGAATGAAATTATTATGTTTCTTCTTGTAAGTTTCAAGATATTATCAAATAGGATGTATCGCGAAAAAAAGATAGCAAAAACCATAGCTTATGATCTTTGTAAAGGCGTGTCAGTAGTAAAATTATTAGATCTTACTTTATGTTGAAATGTTCTTAGAAATTTTGGTAAACCCAGTTTAGAAAAAAAGAGGGAGCAGGTTTGAATGTATAGAAATTTGTAGTATTTTTATTTCTCAAACTTTGGGATTGGAGAAATATAAATGTATTATTTGTTGCGACATCACATAAATCTGCAGATGTACTCATTAGGGTGATCGGGTATGATATTGAGGAATGATATCTTATCTCAATAAGTAAATCATCCTATAATGGGCTGTCACCAATAAGAACTCCAGGACAATCGATTTTGAATGAACGAAATCTTTCCCCTTTTACATGGGAAAATAAGCGGGGTTTATTTAAACCGTTCGTCAGTTTCCATGGAGGTAAGCTCCATTAATTACATCTCTTGGGAATGAGATTTCTTAAGAATACTCTCGATTAAGATAAATTATCGTTGTCTCCAAAGATTTCAAATATAAGACTATCAACAAATTGGTTATTTTTAGAAAATCAAGTAGGATTGATCAAAAAGAGAGAGTTATTGTCGAAACCAAAGGGAGATGAGTAGGGGATGCTCATGATACTAAGAAATATAGTGAGCATCTCAAACTACCCTAAAGTTGGGCTTTATATTTTTGAAATTTGAGAAGAATTATATGTTTGAGTTGAATATTTATTAGAAATTTAGAGCTTACAATTCCACAACACGAGATCATGAAAATGCCTAAAAGGTGAGGATTTATGCTTGTAGTCCGCAAAGGAAAAACAACAACCTCGAATCCTGAAGCTATGAGCTTTGGCGAGGGCCAAGACACGACCTAAATTTAAGGTGAAAATGAGTATATTATTTACCTCCATAAGAGAGAATAAATCACCCGACTGTTGGACTTACAACCGCTTGGGGGTGGCTGCTAATTAATTCCTCCTTTGATTTTAAATTGATGTAAGGAAGTCTTATGCTTTGCAAGATAGCTAGGATGTTGTTTATTTAGAAATGAGATTAAGTCCTTAAACACACTCTCTAAGAGATTAGATCATGAAGGGCATAAATAATTACCTAAATCTAATGCAAATTTTGTTAAGTTTTATTTTGATTTTTAGGACATTTTTATTTGACACAGGCTATGGGATTTCATATGCTTAATGCATGAGAAGATTGATTATGGGCCAAAATCAGCAAGAAGGAGATGTGTTTCCACCATAGCTCTGAAATGTCAAGCCATTTTCTCTAGCAAAGGTGGAAGCCCTCCATTAGCAAGAGTGAAGCAATGTGATTTATGCATGATATGAGACATACAACATCCACCTAAGGGGTTGCTAAATCTTTTATTATATTAGTTTATGTCATAGGCTTTAAGTGAGGTTGAGTTGTTTAATTTAATTTTGAGTTAATTAATTGGATAGAAAATTTATTTTTTTCTTAAGAGTCTAATCGCATCCAGGCCATTCAACAGTCACCAAGCAATTAAGAAACTAGGAAAATCACGCTATCCAAATGCACAAACAAGCATCAAATAATTTTATAAAGTATCACAAAAGAATAAAGACGATGTGGTGAACCAGACAAGAAAAGAAATATGGGTAGTAGAGCTCTGCCCTTATATTACGGATTACAAATGAACAATTACAATTTAGAAGGAATCATGTTATGGTGGGTCTTCATTTCTCATTCTTTGTTCTTCATTTCTTCTTTTCTTTCTTTCTTCATTTCTTCATTTATTCCTTTCTTTTGGTTTGTCTTAGGATGTAGTTTGCTCCAAGGCTTCACATGGTATATAAGACATGATTTTATAACCAATGTTCACCTTAATTCTCCCATAACATTCATTCCAAATTTAATTGTAAAATTTACATCAAAATAGGAAAGGTAAATCTAACTAAACATGCAAATAGAGATTAGCTAAACATACCACACAAAAGGTTATATGAAAAAGTTGGACTTAGCACCCCACATATGGATAACCAAGTCCACCTGCCTTAATTTGGATCATGCTTAGGAGTATAGGCAATATGCACAGCAAAAGTATTTATATATTTATTATAGCACCCCTTAAGCACAATCTCTTGTAGAAAATATGATTAGACTAAGATCGTCATATCACCCAGTCTATGCACATGCACCCTAATATCCAATCTAAAAATATTACATCATAAAATAAAATCAGGCATCAAACCATGCACTGCCCTGACATAGAGTTAGAAATGGTGACTTAGCTTAATGTGTGTGTCATTTAAGGCTTGTGTGGTTGCCTTAGCTAGACTTTAAGGTTGAGATTTTCTAAGTGTGAAAGGTTTAATTTGGAGAGTAGTTTTAGTTTTAAGTGATTTAGTTGATTTGTCAATTTTAGTTGGTGATTTGACTTGGTTTGAATGAACCTACACTTAGTTACTGAATGTTATGAAGAGAAGAAAAGAGAAAAGGACTTCTCTTTCATCTCTATCCTAAAGCATTTCTAAGGTAGATTCATTAATGATTTTCTTTTAGTGAATATTTTATTATGCATTTTAATTAATCCTAAGTTTAGATTTACTCTAAATAACCTTATTCAACAAGAGAAGCATCTTAGGATTAGTTAGGGTGGATTACTACCACATAACACACACCCATTTATTTCTTTCCATCATGTATATCATGCACATGAATAATCCTATGCATAGTTATACATGCAATGTAAAGTTGAGCATACTTTGATGATGAATGCTAAGAGATATGATTTGAAAATTTGAATATTCTATGAATGCATGTCTTTATTATGTAGAAAAGGGAGATTTTCATCCATTAACAAAATGCACATCCATATGTATAAAAGACATTAGTAAGTCTGGCCATTATTTTCTACAAGGCATAAGATCTGGCCTTTGCTTTAAAACCTGACTGAGATGTCCAGACTAATATATCATTTTTCTTAAATACAAGTAGATGTATAAAAAGGAACAAATGGATGAAGAATAATGCAAAAGATTTTTGTTTAATTTGGTATTATAATTTACATGTGTAAATGTGAGGATCCTTCTTAAGCCATAACATAGAAATGCATAGGAATAGATTTAAGCAAGTGTTGTGTTCTTTTCAAATGAACTATACACTTTATAAATTCTATTCAAATCCATGTTAAGGGAAGAGAAGAAAATAACATAAAATACATCTTTATGCTATAATCACATGCAAGCTTATAAATATTTATAAGTAGCATCACTCCATTCATAATATTTGATTTATAGGTTTTGAAAATAATTTTTAGTTTAATAGTGACAATAGTCACTCACATTCTTAACTTTAGCTAAAACATGTAATTTGACATAAAAAGAAATATTTTACTTAATTGATTTTTCAAAAGACATAAATATATGATTTCATATGACAAACAATATTTAGCATGCTTGAAAGAAATAAAGGGATGTAAGTGTGACTTCATTTAATTAATTTTAATGATCACAAAATAAGATTATTTAAAATGAATCAAAATTCCTTAAAGAGATTTTTATTTTTGAATTTGGTTTGATTTAGGAAATGTGAAAAGAGTTTGCTGGTCCTAATACATTTTCCCCCATATGTGAATTAGTTTAGTTTAAGTTTAGAACAACTAGGTTGATTTTTATATTTTGTTTAGGTTAAGGTGTGAATTAAATCTATTAATTATCCCTTATCTACACCACTTTAATATAACTAAATAAGTAATTATGAGCAAAATATGTGAAAATTAAATCAAAATGCACCTAAGAAATAAAGAGCTTAATTCAATTGACTCATGTTATTAATTAATTGCTAAAATTTAATTAAGTACTTTCATAACCATCCTACATGTAATTTGATTATAATTTTCTTTGAAAACCTCTTGATTGAACACACGAGAATCTACCCAAGATAAGTGATTAAGTTTTGGAATAAATTGGTTTTGAGTTTAGTTAATTAAGTCATTTAATGAAGTGATTAAATCATTAATCAATTTACAAATTAATTAAGTCTTTATCCAAATGAAATAAACTTAGGAAAAAAGATTTGGAAAAGAAATTATGATCTCATTCCCTAAGTTCATTCATTGTTCTAAGATGATTAGCAAGCTTAATTAATAAATTTATCAATATTTAATAGGTTAATTAATCATTTAATTAATTAGGGAAGTGATTAGAGATGAAACAAGCAATTCTTCTAATTAATCTAATAATAAATTTCATGAAAATCATGGGAGGTAGAGGTCATCTCACTAATCAACTTTAGGAAGTTTGGAATTAATTGCTGAAGTAATTAAGGAGTAATTAGCCTAATTATATTTCTAATAAAACTCAAATCGAGTGAAAGTCACTATTCAAAATCAATTGATTTTAATTTTATATTCTTCCTTACTGAATTATCTTCAAAATGAAGTTGAGTTTGTATTTTTTGAAATTTTCTACAATTGGTTTTGAAGTTCCATGATTAAAATTGGATTAATTAGAGCTAATTAACCGTCTAAGCACATGGTGGTGATGGTGCTTTCCGGTGGCAATGGGATAGGTTATTTAAGTTGTCACATCCATTGTCGAGTCGGTGGCGACGGACGTTCTCTCTTGTCGATAAGATCGATGACCGATTAATCAGCAGTTAGGCTTAAATTAAAGGGAGATCTAACGAGATTTAATCACAACCGTATGTTCCAATCACGCGGAACGGATGGTGTGTGATCTATCTCTTCCCGAGCGGTGAGAGATGATTGTCGCTCGATTTGAGCTCACCTAAGCTCGGATGGAGTTCAAACTCACCCCACACCTTGGGAGAGCAATGAATCGCCAAGATCTAATAGGATTATAATTCCCTTCACAAATGACCAAGCAATTTTTATCTTAGGATTAGTTTTGAGCAATACCTTGCTGGAGGCTATCACCGTCGCTTAACAGGAGGTAGCTTCATCTAGTGATGAAGCCAGAAGATATCAAGCTTTGATTTGAAGTGGATGGCTCGGTTGATCAAGCTCCCCTTCAATGGCAATCGGGTTTGATTGAAGTCCCCTTCCTGTGGCTTAGTGACTTGGGAAATAACTTGATTAAGCTCGATGAGGTGCCTTGATGGTGCTTGCAAGTTTAATTTGGATTTGGTGGAGAATTGGATGAATTGGAAGTGATTTGGATCTCCCCTGTTTCGGCTATGAACAAAACTGAGAAGGAGAAATTGGAGGAGCTTAGGAATGGCTTGCAAAGGCTTGGAGAAGCTTGCTTTCAATTCCTAAGGCTCAATCAAATTCAGTCTCTCTGGTTTGAGTGGGAATGAGGGGGAGTATATCTCCCCCTCCTTGGATCGGATGATCGAGACTAGCTTTGTCGTTTCAGCTCAATTGCTTGAATTGATTAGTCGATTTAGGCTGTTAGGCACTCCATGTGATTCATTTTAGGTAGTGGAGGGAAGGAGAGTGAGTGCCCATGTGTTAGGTGAGTTCATTTAGTGATCTAAGTGTCTAATTTTTATTGGAGGGGTTGGTTTGGCCTTGGGTTGTGTCATGGCTGACCCAAGCCCATTGGGTCATGTTCACCACCTCCCTTAGTGTCCATATGGACCACTAGGAGGATGCCAAGTGGCTTTGAGAAATAATATGACCAAATTCCAAGTAAATTTGTTCATAGGATACCCTTTGACCTAGAGGTAAAGTGGTCATTTGGCCTTGATTTTGATTTGGGCAGATTTGAAATTATTCAAAAATGGGTTGGGCTAAATTTCAAGTGATTTGGAGTTCATTTGGTTTGAATTGGTTCAATTTGACCTATTTAGGTCAATTTGGGTTAGGTTGATCAATTGGTCAAATTGGGTCAAACTAGAAGTTAGGTCAAGTTCAAATGATCATTTAGAGTCTATGGGTGTCTTTGGTTTGATTCAATTTGGTTTAGATTTAAATTTGATTCATTTAGGTTCATTTAGGTCAAACTGGTCAAGCTGACCAATTTGACCCATTTGACTAAGTTAAGTCATGGGTTGGTTTAGGCTTGGTTGTTCATTTGAAATGTATTGCAAGTTTGGTTTCAATCAATTTTAGTTTAGTTTGATTTCAAGTTGATTTGACCTTTTAGGTTAAGTTGGGTTCATATGGGTTGTTGGTCAATAGATTGAAGCTTTGGTCAAGTTCAACAAGTGATTTAGAATGAATTTGACCATTGGTTGCAATCAATTTGGCTTAGATTAATATTTGACTTTGACTTTTTAGGTCAATTTGGGTCAACTTAGATTAAGTAGCAAATTAGGCTTGGTTTGGCTCAATTGAAAACTTGGTCAAGTTCAATTATTGATTATGGATTGGTTTAGGTCAATGGTTTCAATCAATTTGGCTTATGGTGGATTTTGGCTAGTTTGAGTTTCATTTGGGTTAAATGTTGACTTGGTCAAAGGCTAAATTTGACTTGGTTTGACCTAATTTGAGTAATTGATCATCTTTGGATGATTGCTCCTGTAAGGTTTAGATGAGCTTAGTTCAATCCAATTTGGGTTGGATAAGAATTTGGAAAAGGTGTTTTAGGTCACTTTGGCTCAATTAAATTATCAAGACTTGATTCAAGTTTAACTCATATATGGACTTATGATTGAAATGTAAATCTAATTGCAAGTAATTTGAAGTCAAATGGGTTTTAATTCATTTGATAATTTCAAGTCAAAAGGGTGAATATTGGTTTAACTTGGGTTAGTTTGATTTTGGTTTGATGATTGAAGTTTGTGTTTATATTTTGGTATGTGATTGAAGAAGTGATTGTTTGAAGAGAAAATCCAATAGTTTGATTGATTTGAGAATGATTTGGTTAAGTTCAAGGATTTGACTTGAAAGAGTATGAGTTGAATTTAAGTTGGATTTGGATTTGAGTTTTGAATTAATTTGTGGTTATCTAAATTTATATTTCATTTATATTTGTGAATATAAATGAGAATATAAATGGATTATGAGAAAATCTTTTGTGCTTGAAGTGATTTGAATTTGGTTTGAGCTAAGACCATAAGATGAAATCAAAGGGCTTATGAAAGATTTTTGGATTTGAATTCAATCATGGATTCAATCATTTGATTTGGATTTGATTTATGATTTGGACTTTAGAATTGATTTATGATTTGAGAAAATCAATTAAGTAATTGATTTAAGGTTTAATTTTCAAATGATTTATGATTTGAGAAAATCAATTAAATTGGAATTGATTTAAAGCTTGATTTTTGAATTGATTTATGATTTGAGAAAATCAATTAAGTTTGAATTGATTTAAGGTTTGATTTGGATTGGTTTAAAGGAGAGAAGTAAGGATTGGGTTCAAGTTATCTAGTAGACTAATCTTGCTAAACCCCTAAAGTATAACTCATTCCTATGGCTAACTCTTCTAAGTCTCTGGGTTAGGTTAAGTGTTCACCTAATCACTAGAAGTGTCTTAAGACTAAAGAACTCTTAGTGTCTAGAGGAGTCCTATGTTTAAGATGGAGAAGTTGAGAGCTAATTCTAAAAATGAGGTCTTCAAAATTACATATATATATATATTTACTTTTATAGATGATTAAGTTTATGCTCGTTGAATGATTGAAAGTATCTTAAAACATAATATTACATATAATAAATATTACGTAGGCCCATGGGGATGATGTAATCGTCAAATATTGTCAAATTTAGGCAGTCAGACTTAGATAAATTTAAAGGAAAATTTTCTAAAATGAAATTAGATAAATATATATATATATATATATATATATATATATATATATATATATATATATATATATATATATATATATTATATATATATATATATTATATATATATATATATATATATATATATATATATATATATATATATATATATATATATATTGTGTGCTGAGAATTTTATTAGGTAGATCACGAGATCTGGTAGCAAAATTATCCAACACACCTGGCGGGGATATGAACAAGGGGTTATCGTGGAAAACCCGTTAAGGAAAAACCACGGGCGCTGTAGAACTTTCATATGTGTTCAAAGATCAGGTCCTTGCTTCGTTAGTTGGAGAAGAAGGTGTTCTGACAATATTAGAGTGTAGAAAAATACAATATCGGTCAACTCAACCCAAGGAGAAGTTTCCCAAAAGCGGCGAGAACGGATCTTACGGGAGCAACCTCTTGATCTTGAGGAGAAAAGAGCGGCAAGCGGTCTTTCTAGTCCCTCAGGCGATCTCCCCAAGGCGAGCTCGATCTTGACACTTGGTGGTGCTTGGTGGTGATAGATGCGTCGGCGTCAAGGTCGTGGTGGTTCTCATAGCTCTCGGTCTTCGTCATTAGGTCCTCTCAGGTGAGAATGAGGCTCTATTTATAGATTTTTTTGGGAGTGGCGGCCTTGTAAATTCGTGGAAAACTCCAACCACTCCCATGACGGCGGTCACGATCCCCACGATCGGACGGTGTATTTTGATGATCAGGTGCCTTAATGATGTCGATGGTGATCTTGGATTCGTTGGATTCGTCTTGGGCCGCTCGATCTATAAATATGTCGATTTTGGTGACCATTTGGCGAATCGATCCATTTTCATGCCCGATAGCTTGATCGGTCGATTTGAGCTCGGATCGGACTATGCTTGATGTTCTTATGTTAGTCTCATCCGAGATCGATTTATTTAGAACTGCTGAAATCGGTGATTAGATCAAAGCATTTGAAAATGCCTTGAGATTCGCTTGATCATTAATTTTGAGGATGTATCGGTTCTATTTTTGGGTGACATTATCTCGTCATCAAAATATATGTCAAATGAAAATAGCAAATTCTTCAATTTGAGAGTCCATCAAGCGCATTTTGAGAGAACAAATTTTCATGAGTACAATATTATAACTTCGGGAAGCATTCGGGGCAAATGCGTGTAGGTATGCAGTGCGAGATTTGAGTTCTGGATCCATCCGGGTGCAAAGCGAGCTTCATGGCCCATGTAGCGTGCGCCACGGCCTTTATGGCATGTGGCTCCATATGCCTCATGAAAGCGGTGAATGATGAAGCCGAGTGAGCGGAATAAGCGAATGGTCAGCGGTGGCGATGAAGCCTATGTGGCCGAAATTTCAATGATGTGGCAGCCATGGCTATGATTCAGGCCAACAGTCTGGCTTCGGTCAGCATTTCGGCGAACTGGTCGGCGAGCTGGTTCGACCCAGCCCGGTTTCGACGAGGCCTGAAGTCGACGATGGATCAGATTCGCGGCCCGTGACGTATGGCGATGCCTTGAAGCGAGCGAAGCAGCCTTCCACGAATAATGATTTTAAGCGGTTTTGAGCGGTTTTGGGGCGTTTTTTGCTTTTGCCTAGAAGGGTCTATAAAACCCCCAGGGAGGAGAAGGCACACCTTTCTCATCTCCTCTTCTCCTCTTAGAGTGCATAGCCCTCCCAGGTGGGAGTTTGGGCACTCTTTTGGATCCACCTCTCCCAGCTAGAGTGCATAGCCTCCCCACGGTGGGAGTTTGGGCACTCTTCTTGGATCAACCTCTCCTCATCTCCAGACCCGAGTCGTAGCCCTCCCCACGGTGGGAGTTTGGGCACTCTTCTTGGATCAACCTCTACCACCATCTCCACCAAGCTGAGTGCATAGCCCTCCCACAGTGGGAGTTTGGGCACTCTTCTTGGATCAACCTCTTCCTCCTCATCTCCCGAGCTGAGTGCATAGCCCTCCCCAGTGGGAGTTTGGGCACTCTTCTTGGATCAACCTCTTCCTCCTCATCTCCAGAGCAGTGCATAGCCTCCCCACGTGGGAGTTTGGGCACTCTTCTTGGATCAACCTCTCTCATCTCCACCAAGCTAGAGTGCATAGCCCTCCCCATGGTGGGAGTTTGGGCACTCTTCTTGGAATAAATTTCATCTCGATCGTACGAGTTGCCGGTGTTTGTAGATGGGTGAGAATCTTTTGAAAGAGACACGTCCAGACCCAGGAGGCTGACGGCAGAACCTTCTAAAATGGGAGGGCGAAGATTAGGAGTCGTTGATCACGGAGACACATTGATCGTGCTTGGAAAAATATTATTTTTTGAATGATTTGGTTCTTAAGTGTCAGAAGAAGTGCGAGCCCAATCTCAGCCGGGGTATTTCACCACTTACGAGATGAGTTTGGGCGGGATTGCGGTTTCCCCATCCCAGATGATCGCCATTTTGTCGACATCAGGTTTGCATTTCCCGTTTTCGGCGTAGCGATCGTGATGGGACTTATAGTCTTTTGAGCGTGCGACGCGACTCTTGATTACCTGCGGATGTGCAAGTTTACTGACTGCGTGGTGTATCACTGCGAGTCGGCTACTTGACCTCAGGACGAAGGATTCTCCCAAGGGTGGCAAGCGATTCTTTTGTGAAGAATGGCGGGGTCTTGAGAAATGGGGAAAGGCGAGAGATTTACCCATTCCCTGAGTTGGTGATGAAGATATCACTGAATGAAATTCAGAATATTGAAGATCTTGATTTGAGATTCGATATATCGCAATTTGTCGCGGGAGAATCTTTGTTGGCGGGGCTTTCTATTCATCCGGCGGTCTTATCTGATTGCGTTGAAAGCCAACAAAGAGGTTTCAGCCGATCTCCGGCGTCCTCGGCTTCTTCCAAGAAGGACCCGTCTCGATAGAGAAGAGGAGCAAGAGGTGATGGTGATATCGACACCAAAAGAGTCTGCCCTTCGAGTCATCCCAATCTTCATTCCCGAGACGTGTTGAATCA
Organism: Cymbidium sinense; assembly: GCA_021442155.1. Taxonomy (NCBI): domain Eukaryota; kingdom Viridiplantae; phylum Streptophyta; class Magnoliopsida; order Asparagales; family Orchidaceae; genus Cymbidium; species Cymbidium sinense. Next base: position 3,196,884 of record CM038228.1, on the reverse strand, counting down.
TTCCTGGGTCGCCAAAGATGTAAAGAACCGTAATCCTTCTGCTCATCATCTTTTATTTCCCATTTCCGGTGTTTAACGTAATTTTTCTTATTTCGATATCGAAGAGCAATAACTTGACTTCAAAATGAACATCTTGAATGACCGGAATTGAGTTCGTGAAGGTCAAGTTTTTCCATGGTGAATATAAAGATGTGGAAAAGTAAAAGAGATGTTCGTGTTGGAGAATCAACTGATGACAGTGACCAGCATGACTTCTTTCTTTTCGCCGAAGTCGAAGGAATGAATTAGTGGAGGCTAACAGAGGTTGGCAGGATCTCAAGATCTTTCCGAGAAGGTTTCGTGTCTTGAGGCAAAGAACCGAGAGTTACGCCTTTCAGAGAAAGAGGCCTTTATCTCGTAGAAGCGGAGATCACAGTCGTGAGGACTTCAAGAACTCGACGCCTCAAGAGTATCATACAGATCACGCTCGAGGGAGACCACGCATGATGTAGAGGTGAAGGCTTGAGCGGCATGTTGATGAAGGCTTCATCCGAGGTTTAAGGGGACACGCCATGACGCAAGCTAGTGTGAGGTCCTTTCTTCTAGCCTCTTCACCCCTTCTAACGACGACGAGGATGACTCGTGATAGTCTTCATCATCTACACGAGACCATCAAGACCGGTAGTTGTAGTTCCTTTATGTTGCCGCTTAGTGTTGTATATTATTTCTTGATTGATTGTATGTTCATGAGAGTATTAATAATCCACAAAATTATTTGTGAATATTTCCGAGTTGTGTCAAAGCGCATCGGCGATAAAGATTCGTAAGAGATCATCTGAATCCCTTGGGTAATTGATCTATTCTAAGATCATTACCGAGCGTACTTGATGACAAACTTGCACGGAATATATTTATGAGGTTCTTTAACCTCTCGATCTATCCTGTATCGGAGCTACTGATGATGTTAACCTCTATTAGAAAGTTGAAAATGATGAGGATTGCCAACTTATCCGTTGTTTATCGAAAGGCGTTACCATGTTAACTCAGATAAGATCTCGAATTGAATCGATTTTTGACCTATTGTTGTCGCGTGCTACCCTGACGAAGAAAGAGGTCGTGGAAGTCACCTCTCGACCTATCCCAGGTTGTATCGAGCTTACTCATGATGTTAACCGCTATGGAGAAAGTTGGCGATATAGAGGATTGCAACTTATCCAAGGTTGTTTATCGAGTGTTACCGACGATGTTAACCCAGAGGAAGATCTCGAATTGAATCCGAGATTTTGACCTATCTGGTGTATCGAGCGCTTACTCACGATGTTAACCTGCTATGGAGAAAGTCAGAAAGCCTATGAGGATTGCCAACTTATCCAAGGTTATTTATCGAAAGGCTACGACGATGTTAACCTCAGATAGAAGATCGATCAATTCCCCTGGGATCGATCTACCGAATGATACAACAGATGATCTCGAGTCGGTTTTAAAATGCAAGCATAAGCAAGAAAAAGTCACAATAAGTATGAGAACTTTAACATGAGTAAACATAAATCCAAACACCTTGATGCCAAGGTTTACAATGACGACAAACGAGTATCGATAAATTCGACAACAATAATTACAATACAAACATACACGATGATAATGTTTTCGCATTCACTAGAATAAAAAAAGTCGATACATCACGGTAGTACTTGAGGTTTGTAGCATTCCGTGCACGTAGAGTCTTCCCCATACCATCCTTAAGCTTGAACGCGTGTGCTTGATTTGACACCACCACATACCTGCCTTCCCAAACCGGTGAGAGTTTGTTACAGGGCCTTTTCCGCCGAAGAGAGACTTCGAGGACAGGTCCCCAACAGATATCGGTCGCGGCTTTACCCTTCTGGTGAAACCTCGAGCAATCCTTTGTCGATGAAGCCATTCTGAGGCCGACATGTCTCTGCAGAGATCCAATGGAAGCTTATCGCCGCCCGCGATTAAAGTTATGGGTTCTGGGCTCGGACCCCGATGTCGACGGAATAATGCCTCGCCCAAACACGACAGACGGCGCTTTCTCAAGAGGGTCCTGATGTATAAGCCCAAAGAACATTGGATAGTTCTGCCCATTGTCTTTAAATTTCTTTTAGTATTGTCCATTGGTGACTTCCGCCCATTTGCCCGGATGGGATATGTGGATTAACTGATATGCGACCCCGCGTAAAGATGTGAATGTCTTTCCCGCGGAATCCCCATTATCGATGATTTTGCCGGAATGTCAAACGACAAATAATATTTTTCCGCATAAATTGCTTGGCATTTGTTTGGTGATTTTGGCCGTTTGCCTTCCACCCACTTCGAAGTAATCAACGCCAAGATTATGAATTTTCGCTGCTGCAGGCGGGAAAGGGTCCCATTATATCGATCCCCATCGAGCGGGCCACGCTCCTGGATTGTGGTGAGTTCTACTGATGGTGTATGAGTGAGATCGGAATGTAATCGACACTTGTTACACTTCTTTACAAACTCCAATGCGCCTTCTTCATCATAGGCCAAGAAAACCTTACCCTCATGATTTTGAGGGCTTTTTTCCTCCCAAATGTTCACCACAAATTCGAATGAACCTCAGACAGCATAGTTAGCCTCCGAAGGTGGTAGACACTTTAAGTAGGCCCCAAGAAGGACCGGTAGAGTTCATCACCGATTATGGTGAAGTTCAGCTCTACGGAGACCTAACATTGATCGGCGGGCAAGGCCCCGCTTTGAAGAAAGGACATGACGGGTCAATCCATGAAGATTCTTTTGGGTCCTCCAGAGATTGTATCACCCAAGGGCCTCAAAAAGTGGACCTCTATGTATTTTCTCTTGAAAAGATCTCCGCCGTTGTTGTGGCTAACTTGGAGAGGCATCCGCCGCTGTTCTCGCCTCCCTTAGATGAGTTATCTCGATGGGTCTCGACTGGCAAGAAGTGACTTTGCCAAAAGATCTGCAGACCAGCAAGTGATGACGGGTATCGTCTCCTTCAACTCGGAGGCCACAAGTGGAGTCTATGGCTAAGTTCGGACCTCACTTAATGGAGCCTTAGTCCCACGAGGGCCTCGACTGACATTATTGGTGGAACTTTAGTCGTAATCTAAAGTTATTTTACTTGGGAGATAAGCAAAATTCTCGCTCCCGACCGGTATCAAGCTCCATCAACATACAATGTCCATTGATTTGTCATGGAGTGATGAATGATGCTGTGTGGTGATGGGATGGTACATTCTACAATAAGTCAAGTGACTTTATATTTACGTGGAAGAAAATGGATGTCAAACTCTCCAAGCTCGACCACTTCATCAACCTTCCGGATACATCGCTTTTGCGAATAGTTCTTAATGGAAGATGAGTGTGCGATTGATGGTGCAATTTTCGCTGTAATGCACTGGCCAACGCCGCTTATCTCGCTGGGATAGGCCCTTCTCAGATCGAAAGAATTTCCATAATAAATGGGTCGCGTAATGAATTCTCCTCAGACGACGAGCTTACGCATGAGAAGAAACAAAGAAGATAGATGATGCCTTCTCTCCTCGATAGCTTTGATAATGAGGGGGAAGCTAAATAGACGCTCAAGTTGCGACATTCTGCCGAATCCATGAATCTCGTGCACCCCTTAAGATTTTGAAGAATGGTAGATACTTATCTCCGAGCGCCAAGAATCGTGATAAAGTCGCAATCCTTCCAAATAAACGTTGGACTTCCTTGATCGCTCTTGAGGTGACATGTCCGAGTGCTTTTATCTTCGGTTGGCCTCATCCAAGTGACCATGAAGCCTAGGAATTTCTGAGGAAACTCCAAAATGCACTTGAGCCGCATCTTGTAGTGTCAAGAATGTCAAAGCACTGTTGCAGTAAAAATATCTCGTGATATTTCCAAGCTTCAAAGATATCATCAACATACACCTCCATATTGTGCCCTATAAGATCCTTGAAGATCTTATTCATAAGTTGATATGTTGCTCCAAAGATTTTTAGTCCAATGGCATGACCGATAGCAAGATACCCTTATTTGGAAGGATGTTATTTTCATCTCGCTTTTGTTCATCCCGATTTGAGTAATAGCATCCATGAAGCTCAAGATCCGATGTCACGATGGTCGGTCGAAAGGGGGAAGCTATCTTTGGGCATGCACGACATTAAAATGCACATTCTCCGTGAACTGCTGGCCTTCGACTAACACCACGCCAACCGTGGGGTAGTAGACTCGAATGAATGACTTCCGTAAGTTTGGTGATTTCTTGTTCTATGACTGCAATCGCTCGGAAGGTCTCTTTCTTCAGATCACCGGCCAGGTTGAGTCAACTTTGAGGAGTGCGTAATGACTTCCGTCAATGCCCGCAATATCGACGCGTGCAAAGATATATTGATTTTACGTAGAAAATCTACGATCGATTGATCGTCAGGACAAAGAACGATCCCACCTTCACCTTTCGCGATGGATCAACTTCGAGATAGGAAGACAAATTACATCTTCAACCTGGAAGCTTTCGAGGCATCCTCATCTCGTAGTCGAAGTTCTCGATGTTGAGGGTTAAAGTAAATGGTCGGCTTGCTTGATATGACGCCAGGTTATTCTGTTGATTCCCACTTACCATGCCAGATGCCGTCTGGAATTTCATCTGAGGTGAGGCACGATGTGATGCTACCAATATGATCGGAGAGGTCTCCCAAATATTGCAGACTGCATCGACTACAATAAATTGTATCAAGTGGGTTGCGGTTCGGGAAATTCCCAAGAGTTACGGAAGATCGATTGTCCCTTCCACTAATACGACATCAAATCCATACCGGACCATGGTTGAAGCTTCTCTTCTATACCCATGCCGAAAAGTGGAGTAAAAAGAACATCAACAACTCCCATTGTCGATATCCTTTAATATTGAAGCACGGATCACCGACCCTCATCGATGACAAGGGGATCTTGATGTGGGATGCTAAGCCCTCTAGATCTAAATCATCAAAGGTGATAGAATGGTCAACCCGACTTCTTCACTCTTGAAGGCTGCGGCAATGAATATTTGATAACACCGCCCTCCCCGCAATATCTTCTCCACCGCTTGGTTCCTAGTTGGTTGCTCAAAGATTTGCTTGACGAGGGTTGGTTTTGTATAAACGCAGATACCGATGATAGTCTTTCAATCTCCTCCTTGGGTGGCACTCTTCGTGGTGTGCTCTACCATGGAAAGTGGCAGAATTTCTCTTGATTTCCAATTCCAGGCTTTAAAGGTCGCGCCACTTGACGCCATCCTCTTCCTGAATAGCCAGTAGGATGTTCGCGCATGACGTGTTGAGAGCCATATATTTCCTCTCGAGTCATCGAGGTCGAGGTTTTGGGGAGGTTGTCGCTTTCTTTTTTCTCGAGATGTTTGAACATCATCTTTGGGAACCTTCTTCCTTCGCTTGGTGGTTCAAAGCTGTCGATGAGCATTTCGTCCGGAGATTTGTGCCTCTATTCGGACCAGTAAGCATAGGAATGGACTGCTCCGCATTAATGATGAATAAGTATCCGGCGAGTCCTCAGAAGCACGCCTCAAAAGTTCGGATCTACTCAGGTCTGCTCTTGGAGGAGAACCTCGGAAGTATTCTTTGAGGACTCTCCATCGCTGGATTCTGAGAGATGTGATGAATCTGATGATTCTCTTGTTCGTGAACTGCTCTACAAAAAATCAAGAAGCTCTCCAAATGATCTGACGGACCCTAGCGAGTGAAGAATCACGAGCCTGCCCTTTGAGAGTCGGGAATACCCTCAAGACAGGTCATTTCATTTGGAATGTGCATGATCGCTCAAAAGTGATCGATATGCTCGTGACGGACGTGCCATCGTAAGGGTCCATGCCGGGAAGCTTGAATCTCGCCTAATCGGGTATTGCGAGATGATCTCGCCGAGGGATGAGTTTTGGAAGAAGAGGCGGGAGAATGGATCATTCGATTGGCCGAACTCTTCCCCGCACCGTCGGTTCATCGCAAGGGTGACGTGGAGTTTCACCGACAGGCGGAGCCATTCGGGGTGAGTAGAACCGGCTGATCCGTAAGTTCAAAGATCCGGATGTGGTGCCAAGGGTTCTCACTTGTTGATCCCAGATTCCTAATCATTCTCGTGGAAGAAAATCTGATTACGCCGGTCGCGGAACCCGCTTCTTCCAGCGTGTTGAACGTTTCGGCCTCCGCAGAGTCGAAGAATTTCGTTCTGGGAATCCTCCATCCTTTGAACGCGATCTTCCAAAGAGGGGCCTGACGGACCCTCACCTGGGGACAGAAGTCTGTTATGTAGAGAAGTGTTGGAGACTTGGCATCCTTGATCCTGAGAATGAGGAGCGTTGGAGCGCAAACCCCGTTTACCAACCATAGTGGAGATATAGCAATGGGGGAACTGTTGTTCCCACGAGACGGCGAAACTTGCGTGAGAATTTTATTCTAGATGCGAGATCTTCGTCAGAGCCCAAAATTATCCAACACACAAGGGGATATGAACACAAGGGGTTATACGGAAAACCCGGGAAAACCACGGCCTCCGCCTCAGAACTTTCAATGTGTTCAAAGATAGCCCCGCTTCGTTAGTGGAGATGGGAAACAATATTCCAGTGTAGATAATATCTCAACTCCAACCCAAGGGAGAAGTTTCCAAAAGCGGCAGGAACGGATCTTCTGGGAGCAACCTCTGATCTTCGTGGAGAAAAGAGCAACCTGTCTTTTCTAGTCCTGGGCGATCTCCAAGGGCGAAGCTCGATCTTCCCAAGACTATGGTGTGGCAGATGATAGATCGTGGCCAAGGTCTGGTTCTCGAGCTCTCTGTCTTCCAATCGATCCCCCTCTAAGAAATGAGGCTTTATTTATATAGTTTTGAGTGCCTAAATTGCGTGGAAAACTCCAACCACTCCCATCTGGATGGCAGATGACGGACTGTATTTTGATGATCCGGGTGCCTTAATGATCGAATTGATCTTGGATTCTTGGATTCGCCTTGACGAGCCGCCGACCGACTATAAATATGTTAGTTTTTGGTGACCATTTGGCAATCGTGATCCATTTTCATGCCTCGATACTGATTCGATTCGGATCATACTACGCTTGATACATCTGTTCTCTCATCGAGACGGCAATGAGCCGCTGGGATTAGATCAAAGCATTTCAAAATGCTTTGAGATTCGATTTATCGATCGAGGATGTATATATATATATATATATATATAAAATAAATACAAAAAATGTAAGCAAAGAAAAGAAGAGGAAGAGCACTTACAAATTTTTTTAAGCATGTAGATATGAAACTTGATTTGGAGTTTAGGATAAATTCATATTAGATTTGAAGTCTTTTTTTATGTAAACAAATCTTGTTTAATATCAAATGAATTAAAGATCTCAATTGAATATTAAATGACAAATGATTAAAGTCTAAATGTCAAATTGAGAATAAAGTGTGTAAGAAATTTGGTAGCTATAATTCATTTAGGCAACTCATGATCATTCATGAATGTAGCCTTTAAAAGAATCATTTGGGTCTTGCATTTAAAATTGAATTTGAAACACAATGAGATTTGTGATATATTTAAGTGTCTATCTTCAAAACTAATAGGATCTAGATGAAATACATAAGGTTTTCACTATAACTAAATGACTTATTTGCAAGTATAGGCAAGACTTCTTATTGAATAATTGGCTTGTATTCAAAAGAAGCTTGGTTAAAGTATGCATAATAAATTATCTGTGCAAAAGCAAAAGTTGAATATGATGAGTTGATAAATATTTAAAAGATTATTAATGATCGCAAGCTAAATAATCATTGATACTTGAAGAATGCAATGAATAAATTAAATAAAAGCAAAGTTGCAATATTTTGAATCGAAAATGTAAAATGTCTTCAACGCCACCGAATCTGCAACACAAATTTAGAAGCAGATAGAAGGCGTTAATTAAGGCTTCAATTAAACTCTTGAACATATTATAAAGTATGACTAAAATTCAAATTCAATATACTAAAATTATACAAGCATTCTTTAAAATATCCGCCCCAATACTATCAATACTTGAACTTAAATGTAATGATATGCGGGTTGGTTCTCGGTTTGGTCTTAAGATCGGGTCCGGGTTAACAAAACTTAAAAATATAATTGTTATAAGAATTTCAACTTATTAAAATATCTGATAAGCTAATTTTATCATATGACAGTAAATTTAATTCTCTATTATTAAACTAATAGAGTCGACAAGATCTAAAATAATAACTAAATGATTAAAATAATACATCTATCTCGATTATGGCTATGTTAAATGGTGATTTCAACCGGAGGGGATACTTTCATCAAAATATAATTCTAATTTCAAATCAAATTAACTCAAATTAAGTGTAAATCTAAAAACTACTTAAATGAAATTTAATTTTTAAAGCTTAAAGCAAATTTCATTCAATCCACCTTTCACATGATAGTTTGTTGACAATAAATTAAGAAAACTCAAAAAAGCAATATTAAATCAAGTATTTTACTGTCACTCTCAATCAATTTCGCCGAGGATGTGACTCCTCCGACTGCTGGCTAGCTTGTTGATGACGATTATGATCGATTCCTCTGATCGCAAATGAAACCATTATATTATGATCACGATCAGTTGATGCTCCCAAGCTCGATCTTTGAGTTGTGAATCATAGGGTACACATGATATGGCAAAAAGCCATTTGTTAGCTAAGGTAAACTTAAGCATGTCTCCTTAGGCAAACACCACCAAAGCTCTATAAGGATTTCTTGGACGACACAACCCATGTATTGCTAATAAGGATCCTAGTTGATTACCTCCGACTAAGTTGCGGGATCATGACCCTTATGAGAACCATGGGATCTAGATCGGTACATCATCATTCTCCCAACCATCTGCTCTAAGTTAATAATGATGAATTTCATAAATTTCAAATTCTAAATTCCAAAACTTCACATGTCTACTATAATGATCGATTAAGCGAAGCTAATGACTCTTAATCTAAAGTTTTCTCGATTGGGAGGTAATTAACCATGTGCGCCATGCTAATAGGAAACTTGAAACCAGATTTAAAGCCCTCACCAAATGAGATCTAAATTGTCTTATCTACTATTCCATCTGCCTTCTGAAAATTATACCGACACATAAATCATACTTTTTTCATTTGCAAGAGGTTAATGGCGAATTTTCGAAGCCCACAATAGTTGACTCGAACGATACCACATGGTCAATAAGATTGGTTTTCCCTTTATAAGATTATAGAGCTAGAATCTTAAACTTTTCAAGTGCCTCGATCTTAGTGATATCCCTCCAATTACTACTTTCTCTTCTATACTACTCTTCTCCCTCTTCTCTCAGAATTAGAAAGAAGAAGAATCTTTACTATCAGGATAATAAGTCTTATTTTCTTTTGCTAGAGTTGAAAGTAAAGGTCTTATAACTCTTGTAGCTAGTACTCTTTTTCGTACCGCCAATTTTGAGCAACTAGATGACATTTGAATGAGTGGCATTATTCTTGGTACATGCTCCAAGGCCTCCCTGATCAACATCATTACTTGTTCGTTCCACTCATTCATTTGTTGAACCATAAATTTTCTAGTACAATCAGTGTTGGTTGAATTGTCTCTGTTGCTTGGTTTTGCTCTGTGAAAAAACTCCCCTTCTAATTTATGGCATGCTTCATGCTCTCCGCATTTTTGAGGATGTTGGATCTTGAATTGTCTATAGATAACACCACCTAGGAAAGAGTTGTATAAAGTTTAAAAGATTGATATTATAGAAGAAAGAATCCAAAAAATTCTCGAAATCTTATCATGTATGAAGCGGGTTTACAATGGTTCTTGCGAATCATGTATCCTTTGATGGTCTCCTTTATTTATAGGTTTGGATTGACCAGAGATCACTCATAATAACAAGAAAGCATGAACCAATATGCATAAAGAACATATTTATATAAATCATATATACAGATGCTTAAACACACATGCACACCATACATGCATAAATGTATATAAGTAAAATAATTTATACACAAATGTCACACACTCAAACATGCAAATGTTGTTGACATACTTAGAGTCAATCACAATAACAAGAAGAGCAAGAGCAATATGAATAAAGAATATATTTATATAGATCATGCATACAAATGAATAAACACATATGTACACCATATATGCATAATAGTATATAAGTAAAATAATTCATACACAAATGTCTCACACTCAAACAGGTAAATGCAATTAGCACATTCAAAGTCATGCACTCTTAATGAAAGAAGAGCATGAACCAATATACATGAAGAACATATTTATATAAATTATGCAAACAAATGCTTAAACATACATGCACATTATATATGCACAATAGTATATAAATAAACTAATTTTTACACAAATGTCACACACTCAAACATGCAAATGCAGTAGACATACTCGAAGTCATGCACTCGTAAGAACAAAAAGAGCATGAACCAATATGCATAAAGAATATATTTATATAGATCAATCATACAAATACTTAAACACACACATGCATAATATATATGTATAATAGCATATAAGTAAAATAATTCACACTCAAATATCACAAGCTCAAGCATGAAAATGCAATTGGGGTATTTAGAGTCATGTACTCGCAATAACAAGTAGGGTATGAATCAATATGCATAAATAATATATTTATATAGATTATACATAAAAATGCATAAACACACATGCATAATAGTATATGAGCAAAATAATTTAGACATAAATGTCACACACTCAAATATGTAAATATAGTTAGCATACTTAGAGTCATACACTCTAATAACAAGAAGAGCATGAACTAATATGCATAAAAAAAATACATTTATATAAATCATACATAAAAATACTTAAAAGACACATGCACACCAAAATAATAATAATAATAATAATAATAATAATAATAATAATAATAATAATAATAATAAATACATTGTTAAAAGCAAGAATAAAATAACTAAGAGGTCTTGAATTTAAATTTTTGTACATATATTATGTGTGTGAGTTTTGTTTAAATATTAAAGAGAAAAGATAATTATTTATTTGAATATTATAAATTTTTTTATATGAGATAATTAAATTAATTATTTGAACTTTTTTAAAATTAGTATTATCTATTCTTTTTAAAATATAAATAATTTACTTATGCTGAAACAGAGATTGATTCCTCCCCTATTTACATATACCGAAAAGTGTTGAATAACAAAAGAAATATATATTTTTTTTTTTTGACACACAGAAATAAAAAACAGTCAAAGAATAATGAATCATGCGAGGTGAAATTATGTTGTTTATATGTAAATTTTATTGTGCTTACACGAGCATAAATGTTTCTCCAACAATAGAAATATATTTTTCTTTTTTATTGTCGGTATTCAATTTTTAATAAATTATCATATCATATAATAATTATTTTATTTTTAGTTTTTTTTTTGCTTATTTATATTTTAACATGAAATAAAATATATTTGATATGTTAAAACATATTTAATTATTTTTTAAAATATTAATTAAAAATAAATTGAGTATTTTTAAAAATAAATAAAATTATTTTAAAAAAATTAAAATGTTTAAAAATATAAATTAAAGAAATATATTTAAAAAATTCAAGCGAATCTTAAGGGCCCTTAAATTATTGATTACCTCATATTGGTTGGGAAGATTATGGCATATATATATATATATATAGAGAGAGAGAGGAGAGAAAGAGAATGGGTTATTTATCGTCACCCAGTAGCTTCCATGATCTCGAGAAGGACGACGGTCTCGTGATCGACCGCGGTAAGGCGCTCTTCGGGAGCCAGGAGCGCCACCTCCACGATTCCTTCCACAACCTCGACCTCCACGAAGCCCAAGTGTTCACCCAAACCCTTCTGGATGCCCCCGGCTCAATCTTCTTCTCCGGCATCGGTAATTCTGGTCACGTCGCACGTACGGTCTCTCAAACCCTCGCTTCCGTCGGCTTCCGATCCGCCTACCTTCATCCTGTTGATGCCCTCCATGGCAGCATCGGTTCTCTCCACCCATCTGACATCGTGGTCCTCATTTCTAAGTCCGGATCCTCTGACGAGCTTCTCAAACTAGTCCCCTGCGCCCGGGTCAAAGGCGCCCGCCTGATCTCTATCACATCTGTCGAGGGCAACCCCCTGGCCTCGGTATGCGATATGAATGTCCACCTCCCTCTCGAAGATGGGGTCTGCCCTTTTGGCCTCTCGCCGGTCACATCCTCCTAAATACAGATTATGTTTGGGCATACGGTGGTGGCTGCGATTTCGAAAGCTAGGAAGCTTACCAAGGAGATCTATGCGCGCAACCATCCTGCGGGAAAGATCGGCAAGAGCCTTATCTTCAAGGTATTCGGCATGTATGAAGTTCTTTGGCACTCAATTTTATTTATTTGCTTGATTCAACCATTGAAAACTCGTTATTCGCTTTAGTTTTTCACTTGTTGTTTTTTTTGCCCTTTTATTCCCTTCGTTGTTTCATCTACTTTCTACCTTGACCAAATCCCGCATTAGACAATTAGGAAGAAAGATGCGACATGTACAACGAATGATGGAAAATGCACTTGCTAGTCAAGCTGTTTAAATTAGCATAAGATAATTAAGAAGAAAAATGGGTAAATATAAAGTTTGATATATAAAAGTTGTTCATAATGATTTGTAAAGAATACATTTAATAATTCAAACAATACTTAATAGGAATAAATGAAAAATGAAGTTTCATAACATCAAAGCCCAACAAGTAAGGATAAGGCTTACGAAGATGGAAGTTTCAATCTTCTACCAATGATTTTTGGATCACACATGAGGACTTGTGAAAGACTACTCATATCTATTTGAAGAGTATTTGGCAAGTTCTTCTAGTTTCAGGGAGTTGATGCAACTCATAGAGGATAATTTTTTAAAATAAGTATGGTTTAAAATATAATTAGTAATTTAAGTATCTAATAAATAAAATTTAAATATAGGTATAGTTGCGTTTAATGATTACTGTCATTATGTATTGCGTTTAGCACTTACATACTTTTTAAACTTAGATCCAAAATAATTTAAAACATAGTTACATATAAAATTCGCGTTTAGCGGACGACTTTATAAGCAGTAAGATAAGCTATATCTTATATTTAAATTTTATTTGTTGATACTTAAACTACTATTATGTTTTAAACCATACTTATTTTAAAAAATTCCCCACTCATAGATCCAAATTCAGCCTAGACACAAATCCAAATTGATTTGAGATTAGACTATCTCATGAAATTGAATTTTTGCTTATTTTATTTAAATTTTATGCAATTTATTCATTCAAATCTTGTCTCTAACTTTGAATTAGATGATAAGGTTTTATTTGGATTTGAATTTGACAGTTCAGCTTTGATTTTAATTTGCAAACCTTATATATCCGTAAAGATGATTAGGAAGGGATAATGTTTGCATTATCTATGGATTGCATTTGAAATCAAGATTCCTAATGCCACTAACCTCTCTCATACAATGCCCCCATCCCCCACGATTCCCTAAAATTGCAATTTTTCTCTCTCAATCTCTCGATCAATACCTTTTGTTTGGCATGATTCCTAAGGCATCTTTATATCTCTCCAATTATGGCATTATTCCCATAGCACAAATTAACTCTTAAAGGCATATTAAGAGTACTATGGAAGAAATCAAAATACTTTGACTATGCAGGTAATTCAATAATCCTGGTAGCACTGGAGCCTATAAAAAGAGACCGTATAACCTCTTTTAGGTGAAAGAACTAAAGGCACAATTTGACAGTCATATATAAAAAAAAAACTTCTCGCATCGCCTTGCAAGTGCGCATCGTGACATCTCTATTCCTTTCCTCGATGGTTTTAAGGAGCAAAGCAGAAGGGGGAGAAAGACGTTGGTTTTAGAGGTCTTTTCTGAAACCACAATCCTGTTGTTGCTAATCACTACTATGGATGAGGATTTCAGGCACAAGGGGAAGGGGAAGGTGGTGGGAGGTTTAACTAAATAAATACTATTTATTTAAAAATATTAAGTTAAGCAAGTTATTATTATTTTGTTTTAATTTGGCTAATTAAAAATTCTTAATTTTAATTAATTTTATATTTTATTAGCTAATGATCAATGAAGATATTATTAAAATGAATCCATTCTTAATTTAATATAGGTTTAATAAATAACTAATTCATGATTAATTAATGGAAATTAATGTAATGATTAATAAGTAATTTGTCCAGTGAAATTCTAATTAATTATTAATTAGTTTAATAAATAACTAATTAATGATTACTGAAATTTAAAATAATAAAAAATAAAGGAATATTTATATACATTGTTCACAATTCTTATACATTTACATGTCTAACACCCAAAATTTAATATTTACTAATCTAATATTTTTATATGCTTGAAAATGTACATTTCACTTTGAAAATGTTGATGATAATACTTTTGATGTGATAAGTTTAGATTGTAGATATAAAAATGCATAACAATTACCGTCGGTGAAATGTGCAATAGGTATATTCTTATCTTATTGAATTATGATCTTCGACAACTTTTCTTTAGTGTGCATTCACATACATGCCACATAATTCTTATAGATTTACATACCTAACATCTAAACTTTGATATTTTTATGTATAACACTCAAATTCATAACATCATAATAAAAATATCACTATTAAATACACCTCATATATTAGAAAAGTGGTATAAAATGTAATTATCAAATTTTAGGGATTATATATATCTAAACATATAAAAATTGAGTGTTATGTATGTAAATTTTTCTTTACTTTTGAGGCATTTACATGCATACCACACATATCTAATACCTAGACTTTGATATTTACATGTATAATACTTAAATTCATAAAGTCACAATAGAAATACCACTATTTCTATCTTTTGAAAAGTGAAATATACCTTCTCATATATAAAAAAAATGGTATAAATGCAAATATCAAACTTTAGTTGAAATAATGAAAGCCCATTTCTAGCATTCGTTGATCTTATCTGATTTATGGTTTCAACATTTAATGCCATATAAACAGCTTCCTATTCACCTCTTAACCCTTTGAGTTTCTCAATGTATTCTCTTGTTTGTTAGCCGTAGTATTCCCATTATGAAGCCTCTACGATTCAAAAGTTGTGAAAAACTATTCTCAAACCTCGCTAGAGCGTTAGAAGTCAAATACGGTTTACTGGTTTCCTGTGAATCTCAACGAAGTAGAGAAATGTGGAAAGAGATTCAAAGAAACTGTTTATTGGTACTATAAATTGATCATGTATGTGTTAAGCTCCAAATCATTCTCTCCAGTTTTTTTTTTTTCTTCAAAGTGGCAATCTAAAATCTTATTTTAAAGTTGATCTAAAAGATAATTTGTGATGCCAATATAAGCTAGTTTTATTTAAGGATCTTATGGAGAAGAAAGAGAAGGGAAACCAGCAGAAGCAGCATGATTTAGCCAGAATATAACATAATTTCTTTTCAATATCATCATATTCTAAATGCAAATATCGTCTATTGCTAAGGGTTTAAAAACTATACTTTTCGAACATTTGTATTATTTGGAAGGAAATGCAGAGTGTGTAAACTGCTAAAATAGGCTTTGTATGTTGGAAGAGTTTAGGTTGAATGTAGGGGTGAAAATGAGTCTGAGTCTAACTTGAATTTCAATAAAATCAAGCTTTTCTCCCATGTGTAAGTACTAGCTCAAACTCGAGCACGGACTTGATTAAACCTCATGTAGTGGGCTTGAGCTTAGCTCGTTTTAAAACCATGAACTTCAACTTGGTTCTTAAGCTCAAGCATAGATCAAAGCTTGAGCTCAATTCTAATTTAAGCTTGTGATTTAAATGTAAATGGTGAACCATAGATTTATTGACCTCGCTTCATCAAGCTCAAGTTTGACTTTTGCATGCACACAGAAATGAAGATTATTTAGATTACAATTTATGATTTGATTTTAGAAAAAATCTTAAGTTAAATGGAAAGTCAAAATATTAACAATAAACACACCTTATATTTTAATTTAATTTTAGTCTTTGCATTATCAAAATCAAACCTTTTACTTTTCAAAATTCAGTTGAACAAAAATCAAACTATATTACAATTCGTCTCTACCTCTAATTTGATCAATTTGATTATGCTTATAATTTAGTTTAGTTCAACTTTGTTTAACATGAGAAGTCTGTTTTTTTAATTATTAATTTAATTTTTAGTGGATATTTTATTTTTCAGGAACCCACGAACAATCACTCCAGAAGCAATGGCTGTAGATGCCATGAAGAAGATGGAGTCGCCACCTTCTGCTGTCCAGTTCTTGCCTGTTGTTCATGATCGACGAGTTGTCGTTGGGATCATAACCTTGCATGGATTGGTTTCTGCTGGGTTATAGAGACATTTATTCAGTGATTTCTTATATTTCTATTATCTCTTAGCACGCATTTTTTTATGTATTTTTATATTTAACACTTAAGGTTTGATATTTATAAAATAGTATTTTTTTTTTAATGCTTAAAAAGTGCATTTTATTTTAAAAAGTTAATGTTTGTGTTATTTTTGATGTAATAATAAAAATATGAGTGTTATTTATATAAATATGAAATTTTAAGTATTAGATATGTAAATTTTATGTATTTTGTATACAAATGCCTGTTATTTGTGGTGATGTTAGAAAATTATGATTTGATTTTTATAATAATAAAATTTTATATATTTAGCATTTTTTTTTCAAATAGTAAAATTTTTATAATAATTTTATCATTATGTTTTTAGATAGTTATATTTGATCTAAACAAACCTAATTTAGAAAGCAATTTTAAAATTAGATTTATTAAAGTGTGCATGATTTAGTGCCTCTCAACAAACTATAAGATTAGCTGTTTAAATTTATCAAGTTATAAAGAGATCTTGTGATTGCTTACATAACACAATTTCAATACATTTGTATGTTTAGCATCCAAATTTTGATTTTTATATTTATAACATTCAAATCTTTTGAATCTCATAAAAAATATCACTATTATTAATTTTAATAAGTGAAATATAAATTTTTATGTATAAAATAAGTATTATAAATGTAAAAAATTAAAGTTTTAAAATATTAAATATATAAATACATAAGAATTGTAATATGTATCTAAATGTTTTTCAATATTTTTATTTTGTTTTGAAGTATGCAAAATTTGAGTTAATATTAATGACTATTTATTTTCAAATATTTGTAAAAGATGTTTAGAAAGTCATTCATTTTACTTAAATGACCACGAAAAATAAAAATTACTTGATAGTGATGTGAAAAAAAGATAAAGTGAGAGGAATTAAGAGAGAGAGAGAGAGAGAGATGTGAAAAAACATAATTAATAATCATTTCTATCTTCTTTATCTAGTATTTTTGTTTAGGATTTAGAATTTAGAGTGATAAAATAATGAGGGCATTTGCTTGATTTATTATTTTTTCCTTATAATTAAATTTGATATTAGTCTTTACATTATCAAAATCAAATCAAGTAAATAGAACTATAATATGATTTGATTTCATTCAATTCTATCTAACACTTGGTCTATTAAGTTTCATATATAATTTAATTTGGTTCATTTGATTTGACAAATTGTCAATTAATTCGATCGAATGCTTATCTCTATTTTTATATAATCATTAAATATGATCGTAAAATAATTAAATTTTGGTCGATATCTTAAAAGTTAGAGGATTGGATTAGCAAAGGAAATTCAAAAATCCTTATGACTATATTCTCTTATTGTTTATTTATGTGAAATGTTGCTAAAAACTGAGGTTTTCTTTTCATATCTATTACTAAAAAATAGTTTTAAGTTAAATTCAATGTGGAAATAAATTTTAAATAAAGTCATGAAATTAATAGAACTTTGCCGAGAATTTAGTTTTACTTCTCTACGGTGTTTTGATGGTAAAAAGTATAATTCAGACTAAAAAATTAAAGATTAAGTCTTTTATTTATTATATTTCACCACTATTTCTCTCCCTTTAGATATCGAATAAATCTCATATATTATATATAAGTTGTTTTGAAGATTAAGCTATTTTGAAAAATTAATTGTAAATCTACTGTGGATAAAATAATTTTTTAAAAAGTTATTGTGTTATAAGTATTTTTTTTTTGAAAAATTTAAAAAATAGCTTTCTGACGCCATCACATTCTAACAATTTTGATTCTCAAAACAGTTTTTCACCACAAAACTTTCGAAAAAACCAGCGGTAGCAAGCAGTACTTTTAAAAAAATCAATGCAATAAAAAATCGTCCCAAATGCATCATTAATAGTTGATGATTTTGATGTAATAGAAATATGAAATATAATTTAAAATAGATGATACTTACATTGAACCTTATTTGGCAATAATAAAAGTTTTTTGACTTTAGAATGACTTAATACTCTCAGGGTCAACTAGACGTAGTCCTATTCCTGGGTGAACCTAGCAAGCAAGTGTACTCATTTTCATAACATGGATGGCTTGGTCAACCCATGTTTGACCATGGTCAAGCTAATTAACCAATGACTTAAAATGAACCAATTATAAATCTATTGAATCAATTAGGTCAACTTCGACTTGACTTCAAAATTATATTGATTGAGCCTAAAATCAATAAGAACACATTCAAGCTAAATCTACTCAAATGAGTTCACTTAAACCCATGAATTAAGCAGACCTATGCTACAACCTTAAATATATTGAAGACATTGGTCCAAATCCAGCTAATAAGTTGATGTTTAAACCTTCCTTCGGTTCATCTTCACCATACTTAAAAGCTAGACTCAAGCTAATGTTGCTCTTGGATTGAACTAAAAGGATTTCTAAGGTGTCAATCTTAGGTTCAATCAATTTAAGCACCACAACCAACAGTTAATGTTAGGATCACTTAGGAATACTAGTTCATAGCTTAGTTGTTATTCCCTAACATAATCAAGCATTATGATGAGTTGTATGCCCCTTCATTTGCAGAATGAACTAGGCATTGGTCTAAAATGTTGGCACTTCTAGTGGGTGTAAATTTAGCTTTCTAGTTTCAAAGTATTATTTGAGACTTCAACTCTTATCCCAATCATCTCTTGAGTCTATCATATATGTTATGTGTGAAATTAATGAAGGCTAATGAGCTCAAATGGAAGTGTTGGACTTTGTGGTGATTGAGCTAGGATAGGTTCTAGGTTCATTCATTAGTTAGTTTTACCTCTTCAAGGCGAAGCTACTATGATTGTTTTGTTATCAAGAAAGCTCTAGTAGAGATAAATTAATTAAATCAAATTAGCTTTAGGTGACTTCATACATTTTGACATGAATGCTCATGGTAAGGTAAGAAAATCATAGATCTAATTAGGGATCATTTTCCTGGTGGAGAATCAATTAAAAAAAATTTCTCTTTTCAAATCAATAGCGAGCACGTGCTTTCTACTAGAGATGACTCCATTACTATTTGGATAAACTTGGCTTGGTTCAATTTAATTGAGTGTATGGTTTGATTTCATATCATTTGATTAATTGACTTGAACCCATAAGCCTTAAGCTTTAAACTAATTTTTTAATGTCGTTGGATTTTAGATTGAGCGGTGGTTATAGATCATACATGAAGGAACTCACACTCATAATGCTACTTTCAATTAGGAACCTAGATGTGTAAATGTCGGTAGATAATTAAGATTAAATAAATTTAAATAAATCGATATGAACCTTTAAAATCAATATCTTTTCATAAAAAAATTAGAAGGATATGAAATGAATTGCATTAAACTAAGAAAAAAAATATTTAAATAGAATCTAAGCTATGTCAATTAGAATTTAGAATTTTCTAAGATGTAGATTAGTTATTAGTGATTCAAATAATTTTTAAATGCTTCCAGATTTTATTAGATGATTCTTAGGTTATGATTGACCTGTGATTTTAATTTCAAAGAATTTAAAAATTAGATAAATGTGTATTTTCTAAGGTTTAGAATCTAATTAGTTTTAAATAATACTTAGAATTTTTAAAGTACCTACCTTAATGTGGGCTCTAAAAATTCGTCACCGACCTCTCGACAAATTTTTGAATTGAGTTGAAGAGAGTATGATTTGAAGTGTCGATGTAATTTTCAGAAGACAGATGAGATAGTAAATAAGACACTACCCAGAGATTTCATCCTCGTTTGGTGAAGAATTTAGATCTGGTTCTAGGTTTCTATAAGCAAGCCCCTATAGTTAATTACCTCCCCAGTGAGAGAGAACTTTCGATTAAAAGTCATTAGATGTTGAATCGCAGCGTATAGTAGCAGCATGCAGAGTTTTATAATTTAAGATATGAAATTTATCATATTAGCTTAAACTAGATGGTTGGGGGAATGATGATGTGCCTGATCTATATCCCATGGTTGTCATCCGGGTTGTGTCGCGGTCACAGTCTACTTAGTCGGTAGATTGAGACTTGACCCGAAGAATCCTCATTAGCAATACATGGGTTCCATCGTCCAAAAAATTCTTGTAGACCTGGGGTGGTGTTTGTCTAAAGAGATAGACTTAAGTCTACCTTAGCTAATAGAGGGTTGTTTGCCCTATCAAGTATACTCTATGATTCACTCAAAGGCCTGGAGAGCATACAATTACGATTGGTGATCGGAATATAATGGAGCCTGACTGGCCAAACCACCCAATCAGAGGACTCTGGTTGTAATTGTTTCATCTATGGAGCCTATTGGCCAAGCCATATAGTTAAAGGATATGAGCTACATCCTTACTAGCAAAAGATTGATTAAGAGTGACATAGCAGAACACTTGATTACACATTGGCTCATTTGTGAGCTAGAATTTTCTTAATTTGTCACCCCCGAAAACCAGTTGCAGAAGGTGGATGGATTGAGTTTGATTTAAATTTTTAATGATAGAATTTCATTTAAGCAGTTTCGATTGCTACTTAATTTGATTTGAAAACTTGATTAATTTGAATTTATTTAAGAGTTTTAGTTCATGTCAACTCTATTTAGCTGATAACAGATGATTAGATCTACTATCACCTGATAAAATCAGTTTCTCAAATATTTTAGTGATTTAAAACTCTTATTATAGGTTTTTAGGTTTTGTTAAAACTACAAACCGAGAAGCAACCCACGCAACATCCTCAAATACTTGAATTTAAGCATTCAGCATAGTATCGGGGCCCAAGTGGGTGTATTTAAGACTTTATGTGGTGTTTTTTTTGAATTATGATATTGATTTCAGATTTTTATTTAATTCCAACTTATCTGCACCTTTTTAGACATTATTAATTTGAAATCTCTATGTCCGAGCACATGTATGTGTTTATAGCTTTAGATAATTTCACTTAATTAATGGTTTCGTTGATTTTAGAATTCATAATTAGAATGAAATCCCTCAATTTTTGATTAAAGGAAGGCCTATGATTTTTATAGATTTCGATTTAGTATCGTCTTCTGTCTACTTATACAAAGAATTACATATCTAGTGGCGAAGAAGACATTTTGACTTATATTGTAGTTTAAAACATTACTTGCACTTAGTTTACTTGTTGAGTTTTTGTAATTCTCCCAATTTAATTATATTCAATCTACATCACTTTTGATAAGTTATGCCAATTTTAGTGTTTATTATTTTAGCCCTACTTATGCTTATTAGCTAGCATAGTAATCAACTCCATATTCGTATAAGAGTTATTAAACCCAATTTGGATTCATCCCTAGACTTTAAGTTTATTGTAAGTTTGTTATGAGTTTAGCATTAGTCCCCCTCCACCCCCCAAATTCCAATTAAAGCTTGTTTAATTTTAAGAAATTTGTAAGAAAAGAGAATTCACTTTATCTCTTTAATTTAAGCCATAGAGAATTACAATTAAAGTTTGTGAGTTCAATATTAAGATAATTTTCATTAAAACTTATTGTAAGTTTGCTATGAGTTTAGCATTAGTCCCCCTCCCCCCCAAATTCCAATTAAAGCTTGTTTAATTCTAAGAAATTTGCAAGAAAAGATAACTCACTTTATCCCTTTAATTTAAGCCATAAAGAATTACAATTAAAGTTTGTGAGTTTAATATTAGCCTTTCCCAAATTTCACTTAGATTTTAAATGAATATTCTATTCTTTCCAAAATTTTCTTTAAAGGCTCCTCCCCTATTTCTTTTTGATTTAACATTTATCTTCATATTTATCATATATTCTATTGTTTGACCTAAATTTAGATAATTTTCATTTGAATTTATTTAAGTCTTGAATTTTAATCTAAATTATGGCACCACCATCCCCGTGGTGGCTACATCGGTGTTTTGGCTTACTGACGCCTCTCTTAGTGAGTGATGTCTTGCGACACCGCAGCTGGTTTTTTCATCTCGTCGCGCCCTCTTAAGGATGACCAGACCTTCAGACCTGAAAGAAGATATACAATGCAATATATATTCATCCCCTCCCTTTTTTTAAGTCTAGAAATTAGACAAAATTTGACGATTTTGTCGGAGAATACATCTAATGGGTGTTGGCTTTCTGCTTCTTAAGTGCGGTGTCCACACCATATTTTTTTCATCTCGTTGCACCCTGTTGAGCACAATGAGGTCTTCAAACTTGCAAAAAAATACAAGCATGTATATATATTCATATTCACAAATCTCATATGTTATGACACATTTTTCGGCGTGCTTCAATGCTTGGCAAAGAAATGGGTTAGGTATGCAATTGGGAATGTAATGTAAGGAGTGCGACAATGGAAATCGAAAGAAGAATTCGCCTCTTGACGATGTTCTTCTCCCGATTGCGGTGAAGCGAAAATTGGAAGGCTAAAGTGAGAGTGACGCCAAAAATCGAAAGAAGAATTCGCCTCTTGACGATGTTCTTCTCCACTACTGAGGTGAAATTGGATGGTTATGAAGGAATGTGAAAAAGCAAGAAGAATTCCTCGACGATGTTCTTCCCCGGTTCACGACGAAACAAAAATGGGAAGGCTAAAGTGAGGGGTGTGACGCCAAAAATCAAAAGAAGAATTCTCCTGTTGACGATGTTCTTCCCGACGGCTGATAAACAACCGGATCTGGCCGGGGTAGGAGGTTGGGTCGCGAAGGAGATTGGTCGGGCTAGTGGGAATTGGTTTTGGACAAATGGGTTATCTGGTTTAAGGACGGTGGGATTGGGCAGAGAAAGGTCAAATGAGAAGAGAAGCAGTCGTGGGAAGGGAGCTGTGGTCTGAGCAGAGAGCATGGAGCTGGCCACGCCGGACGTCAGGTCATAGGAGCGCGGAAGCAAGGCACACGCTAAAAGACACACCGCATACGGCTTGCGGACGCCGGGTGGAACGGCCTACGGGCGCGGATGCGCTAACAAGTATGGCAGAGTTCGCTGAGCTAGACGGAGGCAGAGCATGGATGAGCCGCTGGGCGGAGGCGCGAGAACGGGTCGCAGCCGCTGGTCCGGCCTAAGTCGGTGCGGTTTCGCGAGTGTGGGCTCCGAAAATTCTCCACCAGCCTCTTCAATGAAAAGATTGTTTAAAATGTCAGTGTAATTTTTAGAAGGTAGATGGAATAGTAGATAAGACACTACCCAAAGATTTTGTCCTCATTTTGTGAGGACTTTAGATCTGGTTCCAGGTTTCCTATAGGTGCAAGCAAATATAGTTAATTATCCCTCTCAATGCTGAGAGAGAACTTTCGATTAAAGCTAGTCGTTAGGTCGCTTAATGCGTAGTGTATAATAGTAGCATGTTGAGTTTTAGAATTCAGATTTATGAAATTCAATATATTTAACTTAGAGCGGATGGTTGGGAGAAGGCGACGGATCCTGGTTCCGATCCCGCCGCCGCGATCCCTAGTCTACTTAGAGGAGGTAGTTGACCCAACGAAAGCATCCTTATCGAACATGGGTTACATCATCCAAGAAATCCTTATAGACACGGGGTGATGTTTGTCAACGAGATATGCTTAAGTTTACCTAACAGAGGGCTTTTGCCCAATCAAGTATACTCTATGGTTCACAACTCAAAGGTGAGCCATTGGGAGCATACTACAGCCATGGCCGTAATATAATGGTGTCATTTAGCCAATCACCGGTCGAGGATCGGTCATAATCGCATCATGTGGATCGCCGCCACACGAAAGGACATGGTCACATCCTTGTTGGCTTGAGATTATTTTAGAGTAAATATAGTTGTACTTGATTTGATTTTAACTCTTTTGTGAGCTAGAGTTTTCTTAATTTGTCACCTTCGACAAATAATTGCGGAAGACGAGTTGAATTTTTGGTTTTAAGTTTTTAATATTAAATTTTGCTTAGACATTTATAGTTGAATGATATTTCAAATTCTGCATTTAGATTAAGATTTAATCTAAGTTAATTTGCTTTGAAATTATAATCATATTTTGATTGAAGTATCCCCTCCGGTTAAAATTTTTATTTAACACAACCATCATCGGGGTGGTTTATTATTTATTTGATCACGACTCTATTAATTTAATAATAGGATCGATCGTATGATAGAATTATTTCTCAAATGTTTTTGAGTTGAAATTCTTATAATAGATTTTAAGTTTTGTTAACTGACAGCCCTGCTAAACCTAATTAACCCGCCGCAACATCCTCGACACTAAATTTAAGCATTCAAAGATAAGTCATGAGGTGTTTAAATCATTTAATTTATTATTTTAGATCTTGTCAACTCTATCAATTTAATAATAGAGGATCAGGCCTAGATTTATATTTTGAGGATTTTGAATTTGAGAATATTGAATATAATATCTTAAATATTTTAATAGTAGTTATCCCTCTAGTTGATATCTTCAATCAACTCAGCTATTATTGGAGAGTTAGAAAATAGTTATTATACTGTTAAATGACAGAATTAGCTTTTCAGAGTTTTTCTCAGGCGGAGAAAGCTATAATAACATCATTAGGTTTTATTAATCCGGACCGAGTCCGTAACCCAACCGGGAATCAACCCACGCAGCATTCTCAGACACTAAGTTTAAGCATTCAACATAGTGTGGCTCAAGTAAGAATGCCGCAATTTTGAGATATTAAATTTGAGTTTTAATCATGCTTTATAATGTGCAAGAGTTTAATTGAATCCTTAATTAACGCTCGCTCGCCATGTGTTGCAAACCGATGTAATATTTTTAAATCTTATTTAATTATGTATATTAATATTCATTTGTTTGCATTTGGTTCATAGCTCATTAAGTTGTTTAAGTTTCAATGAAACTTAGCTCGTGAATACTAAGAAGCTTATAGACTCATTCTTATTTAAAGACCTTTAGAATTATTTTTTTTGTGCATAGTTTGGCTTCGATTCATCATTTTTCATTTAAGTTTAATTTAAGCTTATTAATACTCTTATTTAATCATATTTAAGCTCCGTGTCAATCCAAATTTGGCCTTCGACTCGCCCCCATATACGATCGGGATCGCTTTGACTACCCGCCACGCTTCTAAGCGCATGGGTTGGTCTTCATGACATCTGATCGTAGTCTTCAAACTCGCCATGCTCTTCTGAGCAAAAATGCGTCTTCAAACTATCGGCTCTACTGAGCATAATGAGGTCTTTAAACACATACAATTTCAATTCATGTTTTAATTTTGAGCTTAGGGTTTATTTTGTATTAAATTAATTAAGTCTTTTGTAAATCTGAATTTCAAGAACCTCCTGATCTTCCCATGGCTGCATCTATTTTGATCGACCACTTTCTAAGCTAGTGGTGTACGATATCGTATTGTAGTCTTCAATCCCGCTTGCCGAGAAGAGTTCAAACTCAGCATCGAGATAATGAGGTCTTCAAACACCTGCACAAAATAACAATATATTCATGCTAATAAACTTCGATCAGTTCAATCGTTTGGCTTTCTTTGTTGGCATTATCAATGGCTTCTTGCCTTCTTCAACACTTTCTTCTCCTTGAAGTCTTGTGACATGTTGTACACCTTCCTTACTCGTGATGTCAAGACCATGTTCCTGATGGAATTTCCATCAACACACTTCCATGTTATTGCATTCCTATCCTCATCACTGTTTAACTGAGTCAATCCTTCTTTGAGAGTCAAAATCAATAATTCAACATACATTTGAAGCCCAAGTATTCACCAACATCTTGCCTCAGCATCACCTTGCAATTTTGTCCCACATCAAGTTTAAGAAATTTCTTCAGATACTAGTCAATTTCTTTCCTCCTCATGTTCTGGGTCATACTTCCCTCATCCAGTATAACAGAAGGGAACTCCCAAAGTCCAGCAAGCAATCCATTTTCTAGTCTCTTTACTAAAAGAAAAACATTTTTTTTACCATTATAATTCAAAATCTGCTCATCAAACTTTGCTATCTTAACTACAGAAACTGCAACAAAATCATGTCTTTGTTTGGTCTTCGCTACCTTTGTGGGATAATCAGTGACCTTTAATTTCTCACTCTATTTTGACAGTAAAAACGCTTGACAGTGATCAGAGACTGGGCACTTAAAGCAAGTAGGATTGGCTGAACTGCATAAAGTTGCTCCTAGTTCCATTATGGCTTGGTTGAAGTCACCTGGCCTTGAAGGATCAACTAGCTGCCTTGTTACTTTCCGTATAAGCTTCACAGTTCCAGCTTCTTTTGGGTTTGCAGAAATAGCCTTGAGTCTTGTAATTACCCGCACCACATTGCCATCCACAACAGGCACCACCTCGTTGAAAGCAATGGAGGCAATTGCTCCTGCTGTGTAATCTCCAATCCCCTCACACTACGAAGCTCTGAAGCTGATCTCGAAAACTTCCCTTCATCAACAACGGACTTTGCTCCCTCTAGGAGAAATCGAGCCCTCCTGTAGTACCCCAAACCAGTCCACATCTCATTCACTTCCTCGAGAGTGGCCAAGGCGAGATCGCGGATGTTCAGCCATTTCTCCATCCAGCGATTGAAATAGCCGACGACGGTGGGGACGCGGGTTTGTTGGAGCATGACTTCCAAAACCCACACCGGGTACGCTCGCTGCTCCTCGTCCACTTCCACCGGCGGCTGAAGGGATCTGGCAGCAGTGGAGATCGAGGCGAGGACGTCATCAGATGCGAGCACAGAAGGAGAAATCGAGATGGGAGATGGAGATGCGCGGCTGTGTTTCGATCCAGAGAGGAAGTCGATTTGTTCGGCCGCGCAGAGACAGACGGACGAAGGGAGTGGCAGGATTTGAACCGAAGGAGGAAAGCTGCTCGTTCGGCTTGCAGCAGTGACCAAGCGGGATAGGGAGCCTGTTCGAACAGGAGAAAGAGCGAGTTGCGAGAGAGGGAGGAGCTGGAGCGGTCTGCTCGGCTGCGTACGTCGGATAGGGAACTTGTTTCTTCGGCCAGGAGAAAATAAATTTTTTATTTTTTTTAATCGCGAAAAGGAGAAGAGCGGGAAATAGAGGGGTTCAGCTCACATGAGAGGCCATATACGGCAGCTTTTAATTGGTTGTCATGGGCGGCTGATTATAAATGAGGACGACTACAAGTTTCAAAAAGTTGATCAGACACGATTAGAAGATGATTAGATAGATTTCACCTCAAAATTCATACTACTTTTGGCAAAATTTTAAGCGCGATAATTTTAGTCAAATTAGATGTCTACTTAAGGTAATTTTGGCGTTGGATCTGACGGTCGTTTATGTCGGAGGCCGTTTTGTTGATAGGCATTGATCCTTTCGTTCGAAAATCCCATTCGCCGACCGTTCGACGTTCACGTAAACTCATCCGAATTGAGCGCGAAACAGTCTCGTTTAATAGGTTTTGATATTTTGACGCTAACGGGGTGATTAATTTTGCAAACGGTGGTCGTTCGTATCGTGCGGCTTCGATCGATATCGCGTTAGCGTTAATGACTCGATCGGCTTAATCGATTGCTCATTAGATGTAATTATATTCTAATCAATTTCGGCGTTTTGAGCATTGGCGGCGAAGTCCGTTCGATCGGAGGTCGTTTCAACCATTTTGGTGACTTCGTGTATTTTGAGCCCCGTTGTACCGTCACCTCAATTCGTGTGCCGACTTGAAACTTCGACTTATGACACATATGGAGGTCAACAGTGGGCCGATTTGAAGAGATCACGGAGGAGAGCGCTTACATCGAAGCGACGCTTGAGTTGAGATGGCATGTGCGAGTGGATCTGAGGCGAGGAAGCTGTAGTCCGCGAAGCACCGGGGAGCAGGATAAGTGGAATTGAGTTCGGGAAGCGGTGGGCATTTGCTTGATAGGTACTGCGCGAGGTTTGGCCGGATGGTGCAGTGGCGCAGTCGGAGGAGATTTGAGAGTGGAGAATGATAGATTTTACAGTCTGGGAGGAGTTTCAACGTCGGAAGAAAATGGGAAGGAGGAGAATTTTCCCATCTTTCAAGTTGGCAAAAAAAAGGACACGTGGACCGCTTTTTTTTAATCAAATAAACTGAAAATAGGGGAAGTTGAGGAGGTAATTTAGGAATTTTAAAATAATTTTAAATTAATTAAATGGTTTTAATGTGGATTTCATATCGGTAAACATACATAGTCAATATATATATATATATATCAATTTAAGTTCAACACAATTACGCTTCATTTTCAATCGGTCGTTTCAACGATGTCAAATTGAGTCCATTTCAAAATAAAATGCCGTGTTCATTTCGATTGCGCGCACTCGTCAATTGAGTGCAAATAGTCTTACCTAATAAATTTTGACGCTTTTGAAACCAATGACGGATCAATTTCAAACTGAGTGGTTTGATCCTCGCCGCTCTTGAGCTCGATACGCATGACGACGACCGGAGCACGATCGCTTGCTCATCAAGTCGTTATCCTAAACAATTTCAATGTTCTGAACATGATGTCGAAGTCCGTTTGTCGATCGGAGGTCATTTAGATTGATTTTGGCGACGTCTAGTGTATTTCAGCCTCGATTTACGCGCTACCACTTATGATTATTCGATATTTGCACAAACTCATCTGAATTGAGCGCATGCCTCATTTAATAGTGATGCTAACGACGTAATCAATTTTGTGAACGGGATTGTTTTGCGGCCAACGCCTCGACGGGATATAGCATGTTGATACTCGGCGCTTGATTGATCATTGACATTTATATCCTCATCAATTTTGATATTTTAAATGTGACGGCGAAGTCCATTCATCGATCGGAGGTCATTTCGACCATTTTCAGAGACATCCATTTCGACCGATTTGCGCGTTACACCGCTGATTATTCGGCACGCACTCATCTCAAGTGTGAAGCCTCATTTGATCATTTTCAACCTAAGGCGAATTCAATTTAATGAAGGTCGCTTTCCGAGCCTCCCGATCTCGATATGCGTGATATGTTGACAACTCGCTTGATCGTTGATCATTAAGTTGTGCACAATATTTATATCTCAACTTCGACATTCAACATGACTAAGGCCTTCATCGATCGGAGATCGCTTTCACCATTTTAGTGATGTCCAGTGTATTTTGAGCCCCGATTTGCATACTATCGCTTCTGAAGTATGTCGAATTAGACTTGTGGGCTAGACTCGACTTATGTGCCGTATGTGGAGGTCAACACTTAATTTTAAAATTTTTTAAAAATACAAGATAAAGTTTGATAGGTTCTTGATATACTATGGAGTATTAATCCTAAAATAATTCTAAGCTTTGCACATTAACTTTCCTAGTTTTCCAAGGTCTAGAATAATTCTCAAAAAATGAAATTAATTCTAAAATTCTAAAAGTTTTAAGTTAATGCTAAATTTAACTTTTGAACCAAATTTTAAATTAGTTGAAAACTTAGAAGCTATTAATTTGATTTAGATAACCCCTAATTTAATTAACAAAATCAAATGATCTTAAAAAATTTATAATTAATTTAAAAAAGTTTATAATTTTAGTTATCTTAGTGTTTCAATAAATCTCAAATATTCTAATAATGCTTTTACTTATTTGCAAGCTCTCATTGCTTTAAGATATTTTAAAGACCTATCAAATGCTGAAATAGATAGCTCTCTTTTTGAGGACACGTTTAGGGTTATCTATCTTATTGTGATGTGTGACCTCACTATATCCTATGACACATTTAATAGTAATCCACCTTTGGGTGGGCCATTTTCATTTTATGATTCTTTATGTAGTAAAATAAGTGAAATGTCATTTTAAAATAAAATTAAAAACTTTAAAATATAACATACTTGAACTAAATCACCCTTGCATATAAATTAAATCTCTCTCAAACTCATTATAAAATAATATACTTTTTATAATGAGGCATCCATATAAATTAACAAATACTATTATGATAGGCATACCTTTAGGCTTCCCAGGTTAAACTGCAATTAAGTTGCATTTACTTGTGTGTGATTGTAAGCTATTTTATTTATTTTCATTTATAAGTGGTCTTGCTTAAAAGAGATAAATAAAAATAAAATATAAATTATTTTTTTTATAAGTGATTGCTATTTTTTGTGCTGAGGGAATGTTTGGTTGGCTTAAAAAAATGTAAACTAAATATAGTATATTTAAAATATTTTAAATTTTTTTTGGTTTAAAATACTTCAAATAGATGAGCTTACTTTTTTTTGTTTGTTTAATAAAGTAATGCAAAGTAAAATAGTACTGACGAGTAGTGGCCATGTCAGTTAGAGGGCAGTGATTGTGGTCAGCAATGATTGTGGTGAGTGATAGTAGATGATAGTGAAGTATTTGCAGTGCATTTGAAAATCGCTCATTTTAAATGAATTTCAAATACATTATAAATTAACTAGATGATGAATGTAGAATTTATTAATGAACCATATTGCATTTAAAATACAAAAAATCAACACTTGAATTTCTAAAAATCATATTTATTTTACATTACATTATAAATACATCATACCAAACAACCCTTAAAAAAATCATGCCCTCTAATAAAAAAAATACATGTGTGTGTTTTTGTACTCAATTTTATTTTGTAAGGCCAATTATGTAATCTCATATTTATAAATATAACTTAGTCACAAAATTTATGTAGCCTTGTGAATTATAATTGATTAATGTATGAGGAAAATTAACCATATGAGATGTTAAAGCTTGAAGATATTTGATGTCATTATTATTTATTATATAAAATTAGGCTCATTTATATTATGTTAAACCCTAGTTGTTCATTATATCTTTTTTTCTAAGGTGTATTATAGATCACAATTGCAACCAATTATATATTCTTTCATTTACTCACTCAATCTATGA
Source organism: Cymbidium sinense (assembly GCA_021442155.1). Taxonomy (NCBI): domain Eukaryota; kingdom Viridiplantae; phylum Streptophyta; class Magnoliopsida; order Asparagales; family Orchidaceae; genus Cymbidium; species Cymbidium sinense. Next base: position 3,165,723 of record CM038228.1, on the reverse strand, counting down.
TTAACTTATTTTAGGCCTTGCATAAAAAAATTATATTAGGCCTAGATTTCTATTTTGTCGAAGAAGGTTTTAAAGGACTAAATTTTGTATCCAAATAAGAAAAATCAATCATAGTATGAAAGATTTCACTGCAAACTTGTGTATGGAATAACTATTTAGACTAAAATTTTGAAATTAATTTAACATTATAGCCTTTTTATGAACCTTAGTGTTTAAGCATTATGATGCATTTATTTAAGTTAACATTAAACCAAGTTTTAGCTGATGAACATATATACATGCCTTATCATTCACATATTTAAAAATAACTACCTATCTTACATTAAGGACAAACTACAAAAAGAATTTGCTTTAGCTAGCAAGTATTCATATTCACATGGTCAAGTTGCTTGACTTAAGTTATACTAGTTCTTAATTAAGTGTTTTTTTTAATCTTGTCTTATATTATATTTGCATTTAGGCTATGAACTTATGATTTTAGAAGTTACTTAGATGGATTTAGCTGAGTATCCTTTCATAAAAGATGATAGGACTATTGTATTGGGTTAGCTTAGCCTTATGTAAGGTTTCAAGTTGTAGGTCACATATATATGTTATGTTTTGGTTTGAGTTACAATTCTACTAGTGGTTCGCACTTCAAATATAAGATTTAAGGCTGATATTCAGGGTTGTTCATAAGTTCCCTTTTTAGGTATATTCTTAATTTTATGATTGGAGAAATGTTTGTTCTAAAATGTAATTAATTGTGTAAATTCAAATATAAATTTTAATCTCTAAATAATAAAGCCCAATCTAAGATAAATTTGAGTACTTTCGAGTCTTATAGAATATAGAGCTTTTACCTTTCTTTCTTTTGCCTCCATATAAAAAATCTCTTCTAAAGTTAAGCCGATCTCCTATTAAAAGTCTAAGATATTATATTTGAAATAAACTTAAAATTCATAAGAAAATATTTATCACTATTTCAATCAAGAGTTAATCTCTTTTAAAGTTAAGCCAATCTCCTATTAAAATTCTATAATCTTATATCTAAAATAAACTTAAATTTCTTTAAAAAAAATTTATCACTATTTTAATCACGTGGTTGGTGGGATGCTTAGGCACAAGGTGGTGCCTTCTCCTTTGGGTCCATTGGTTTTATGTGAGAGGTGAGTTAACTTACCTCCCAGGTATGGTGACTAGCCCACTTGAGTCGGGCTAGGTGGCTAGGTTAGACCCTCATTTGGGTGTTTGATGACTGCCAAGGGGAAAAAGGATGGTGGACTTTACCATTTTGAGGAAAATCCTTGGGTTGAATCCAATTCAGGTTGGGCTAATTTTAGGCTGACCCTAGGTGGGTTTAGAATGGCTTGGATCAGGTTCCATTGGGTTTGGGCTAGGTTCAAGTGGGTTTAGCTCAATTTGACCCTTATAGGTCAAATTGGGTTAAGTTCGGTTAAGTTGAAAAATTTGTCAAATTGGGACAAATCAAGGCTTGAGTCAAGTTCAAATGATGATTTAAAGTATTTTGGTTCAATTGGTTTGAGTCAATTTGACTTAGGTTTGATTTTGGCTCATTTGGATTCATGTAGATCAAATGGCTCAAGTTGACCAATTTGATCAAATTAGGAGTTATGGGTTGATTCATATTGGTTATTGGAAATGATTGTAGCTTTTTTGAATTAATTTAGATGTTATTTGGATTTAGGCCAATTTGACCTTTTAGATCAATTTAGGCTAAATGGGTTAAAACAATTAGTCAAATTAGGTTCATTATGGCTTTGGTCAAGTTCAATAATCATTTTGGAATAAACTTGAGCCATTGGTTGCAATCAATTTCAGTTAGATCATGATTTGACCCAATTTGATCTTTTAAGTCAAATTTAGTCAACTTGGGTCAAAGAGCCAATTGGGTTAGGTTTGGCTCAATTGTTGGTCAAGTCATGTTTAAATATTAATTTTAGGTTGTTATGAATCATTGGTTTCAATTGACTTGGCTTGGGTTAAGATCCATCTAGTTTGGTTCATGTAAGTTAAGAGTGTTGACCTGGTTTGACCCAATTTATAATAATTGATCAACCTAGGGTAATCGACAATCATGATATGAGGTTTTGGTAGGCTTAGTTCAATCTAATTTGGGCTGAGTTGGAATTTGGCTCAGGTAGGTCCTTTAGGTCAAGTGAGCTTATTGGTTTAGTTGAGTTTATATATGAATTTTGGTTTGATATATAGCTTTTATTGTAATTGGTTTGGGTTCAAATGGATTTTGGTTAATTTGAATATTTTAAGTCAAATGAGTTAAGCTAGATTTGATTTGGATTGATTTTGGTTTGGCTTGATGATTGTAGATTTAATTTATATTTGGGATGATGATTGAGGATGTAATTGATTCATGAGAAAATTAATTATTTTTGGTTTGAATTGAATAGGAATTTGGCTAAATCCATGGAATCAAATCATATGACTTATGAAGGATTTTGATTTGATATTTGGATTTGGTATGATTGTCAATTTGGGATGATGATTGAAGATATAATTGATTCATGAGAAAATCAATTGGACTTGATTTGATATGAATTTTAAAATTAAGGTGAACATAGGTTGGGTTTGGGCTTTAGTAAGTAAAATCTCCTTAAGTCAAGACAAATAATCTATGATTAACTTCTAAGTCTCTTGGTTAAATGTTCACTAATTACTAGAAAATCTTATGAATAAGAAGTCTTAGTGTCTAGAAGACTTTTAAATGTAAGAAGAGGAGATTGAATCATCACTCCAAAAGTGAGGTTAATACCAATCTAAGATAATTTTGAGTACTTTCAAGTCTTTCAAAATCTAGAGCTTTTACCTTTCTTTCTTTTGCCTCATATCAAAAATCTTTTCTAAAGTTAAGCCAATCTTCTATTAAAAGTCTAAGATGTTATATTTGAAATAAACTTAAAATTCATAAAAAAATTATTTATCTATTTTAATCTCTTTTAAAGTGGAACCAATCTCTTATTAAAATTCTAAAATCTTATATCGAAATAAACCTAAATTTCTTTAAAAAATGTTTATCACTATTTTAATCAAGAGTTTTCTTAAAGCTCACAAATCTTGAGATATAATTAATTATAAGGAATATCTGAAAAAGCATATAATTAAGTATTTCAATTCTTGAGAATTATTTAATGATATTTTTATGTTTACAATAGCATATTATTATTTTTAAAATGTCACTCAACTATAAAAAATCTTAAATTTATATTTATCTTCTCAACACATAATCAAGAATATTATTTTTATGTTTCAAGATAATTAGTCTACTACATGAGTTCATCAATAATATCATTATAATATATATATATATATATATATATATATATATATATATTATATATATATATATATATATATATATATATATATATATTTTTTTTATATATATATATATATATATTGTTATTGTGCTAGAAAACTAGTTGTGGTAGAGTGAAAGTTTATGCACCCTTGTAAAAACACATATGTATTTAAAGAGTGAACAAGAACTCAAATTTTTTTGTAAAACCTTGAAAAGAGGAAAAATCCGCGGGACCTAGAAAATCTTCCAATATATATTTATTTTTAGAGTACAATTTTTTGATCGGGATTCTTATGAAGAAATATGATGTGAATCTCGTAACAACTAGATATAGTCACATTGGGTTGTATTGCCAGTGAGCGATGATGATGAATGGCGGTGGGGTGATGATGAAGATGTCGTCATGATGGTGAGCGAAGATTGGCAACGGCGCGATCGGCAGCTGGCGTACGGCGGTGGTTGACAATCAGTGGCACGATTATGCTTGGAGGATCTTCAAGCTTTAGAGCTCTCTCCTCTCTTGCAGGCCCTCCTCATATGAGAATGAGGGCTATTTATAGATTGAGTGGCGTCTCTAAATACATGCAAAATGAACCACTCCCTTCCATGGACGGCTCAAAATGATTCCTTTGATCATTTGATGTATTTTAAGCATTTGAATGCTCAAGATCAATTATCGATCTTCTTGTTAGATCATCGTCAGATGCTCGATTTGACTATAAACACTCTATGTTTAAGATCCATTTAGAAATTTAATTGATATCCCAAAATTTTTAATGATATTTTAAGTGCTTGATCTCAACCAGTTTCAACATAGGATCAACTTGCTATTGACATCAAGATTCGTACTTCGATTAGTGGTATTTTAGTGTCATATGTCGGTTGTCCCTATTTTTGGATGACATTATCTCAATCATCCAAAATACATATAAAATGAGATAATAAATTCTTCAATGAAATTTGGTTTCATATTTTGAGAGAACAAATCTTCTTGGAGCACAAGATTATGATCGGCGGGAGTGCGGGCCGGATGTGTCTGATATCGGAGATTTTGAGTTATGACCCATCAGATTCTGATGCTCGCGGGTATCAAGATGGCGTGGCCTTGATAGCGGTAGCGTCGCAATGGAGGCGGCGAGCGAATTCATGGCGGGCAGCGAAGCGGCGTCTGAAGCGAGCTGCCATGCGTTAGGCAGCGGGCGAGTTGGCGGGTGCGATGCCCAGCTGTGACATGCGTAGCTAGCGCGATATCGGCGCGTGATCGCCCTGGAGCACGTCAGATGAGTATTTTCGTTCATTTTTATCCATTTTTTGCGGTTTTCAGCATTTTTACTGGTTTTTGCGGTTTTCTTTCGAATTTTTACTTTTTCCCTAGATCTATAAAACTCCAGCGAGGAGAAGGCACACTCCTCATATGTGTGTCCCTCTTCTTGAGGAGGTCATTTGGGCGATCAAATCTGCGGTATCTCGTTGTTGATTTTCCTCGTCGGACGTCGACCGTGTTTGGAGCGATCAAGGCCGTGGTATCGCGTTGTTCGATTTCCCTCGAAGAAGCGTTCACTCGTTGGAACCGGGGTTTGGAGCGATCAAGGCGCGGTATGTCGTTGAGGTTTTCCTCGAAGCGTGTCAACCTCGTCGGACCGAGGGTTTGGAGGCGATCAAGGCCGCGGTCGTCATTGTTGATTTTCCCTCGAAAGAAGTCAACCTCGTCGGACCAGGGTTTGGAGGCGATCAAGGCTCGTAGTTCCTACTTCTTATAGGAAATTGGATTTCTTGAAGCTTCAATGGATAGTTCAACAGTTGATAACTGCTAAGATGGCGGGGAAGCGTTAGTTAGGAACCATCATTCGAACGACTCAGAAAGTTTGGCAGGTAATTTTAGAGCATCATTAGAGGGGAATAACTTCTCTCCTTTTTTTTTGATCTCCAATGTATGTGCATTCTTTTTATTAGATCGTCAGCAAAAAATGTTATCCCAAGCTATCCATGAGCGACAGAATCGGGAAAGGATATGCCCACGTATTGGGGTGAGTGAGTTGCTTCACAAAAATTCTGATTTTTGTCATTTCTCTCTCTCTTTGTTTATTTATTATGTATTTTCCGAGATGGCCAAGAAAACCATAGTGATAGCTACAGACGATATACATCCATATTACATCGATAGTTTAATGGTGTTCAAATTTTACTTCCACAATGAGTTGGTGGCTATTGTTGCCAAAAAAGTCGGCGAGCGTTCACCTCCAGGATACTTTCTTATTTCTAAGATGATTCTTCTGCGACGATTCCCTTTGGCTCGAGTTGATTGAGATCTTTAAAATATGTGGTAGCTTTGTCACAATTTTCATTTCGAGCTTTAGTGATCATCGTTGGTTTGATTGTCTTCTTTAGAGGCGTGGTGTTACTTTGAACATCAAATACTTGTGCGAATGTGCAAATTCACATGTGATGCTCGGGGCGTGTTTCTTGTCGGCTATAAAGAATTGGATAGAATTTTTTACGGATCCATCTAAATTGGTTAATGGATTCTTTTTGTGAAAAATGAGTGGGGCCTCCCTAAGAGATGGGAAGATTGAATGACCTTCAGATCCATTGATGATTGAGAGAATGAGATCTTGGCAACTCTTAATGTTCTTGATAGAGCTTACAACATGAGTTACGTTACATTAGCAAATATAGTTGAAGATAGAATGTTCAAGGTTGGCCTCATCGAGGCGGGGAGATCTCATTGCTTTTCCATTAAAGAGATCAAGTAAAGGTGATGAAAGGTCTCATATTCATAGTTCTTTCAGAATCAGATGAAATCATGATGGTAGCAATATTTCTTCTTTAAAGAAAAAGAAGATATGTGTTGAACTGACTACGTCAGATATCTCTCTGAAGAAGATGTTTTGCCCCAGTTGGCCTCAGAGTTTAGTTGTTTCAACTCATGGGAGTTCATTTTTCAAAACCACATTCAGAAGAGGTGTTAAATCATATATGGGCGTCAGCGAATGAATGATGCGTTGTCTTCTTCTCTTCTTTTCTTCTTTCCTCCTTCTTTTTTTGTGATGATTATATATTTATATATATATTTTTTTATATATATATAACTCAAACATTTAGGGTTGATGGCTCATTTGGGTGTCTCTTTAGATGAGTGGAATCTTGAATTTGTGAAGGTAAAATATCTACAAGGCAGTATGAGCGAAAGATGAGTGTTAAGTCCAAAGAAGTGGCGACTTTGGAGGATCGATTAGCGGTGTAGGGTGAGCTAGCGAACATGTCAACTTCTCTTTCTCTCGGCCGAGGAGGTGGGCCTCGTGATGAGTGATTGAGGTGAGGATGAGACTTCGAGAAGAGAAAAGACTCAAAACTTGCACGGCGGAAGAAAGCTCTTTGGAGAAGAAGATTACAATATCATCTTTAGAAGGAGCATATAATGTCGAAGCGAAGCAAATGAAATCTCTTTGAAGCGGTGGAAGACTTTAAGAACTCCTTGCTTATCGTACATTATCGAAGACCATGTCAGAAGCTTCATATTCTTGATGTTGAAGTGAAGGACTTGGAGCACCAATGTTTAGAGGAGGGCTTCATCAGGGTTCTAAAGGAATCCGCTTAGTACATTAAAAAAGCTAGTATTGAGGATCTATCTCTCCAATCAAGACTCTTCAGTTGGGAGATGAAGGAGTTGAGTGAGTCGAGCATCTCCTAGTGAGGAGGATGTTGATATTATGTAGCATCACTTGAGGGTGCATCATTTTTTTATCTATGTATTATTTTGTATTGGATATTGATTCTTTCTTATATCATCATGTTAATGCTATCAATGAAAATTTTTTTTATTTTTATGATATACTCTTGTTTATTTTTACTTATCCGGGAGATTGGTGAATATTATTGACGATCTAACATGGATGAGGCCATGGAAGTCCACCAGCGACCTTTTGGCTATCTGTATTAGTCAAAACATTATTTGACATCTTACCTATATGGAAGAGTGGGATGTCCACCAAGGACCTTTTGACCTATCTGTGACCAAAGTTACATGACTTCGTATGGAAGAGGTGATCAAGTCCCTGGGATTGATCATGCCGGAGATACAACATGAGTTGTATATTTCTCAGTGGGAGGATTAAATGAAGAAGAAACAAGCTTGTAAGAAAAGCTATAAATTCATTACTCGATAAGTTGGTGATACAATCATAAGACAATTTTAACACGGATATGAGTTTCAAGAGGAAATGACATAACAATAACAAGTCTTTATCCACTAAGTGGTGGGCTACATGAAGAGGAAATGATAAAGCGAGTAATAATTGTAGTAGGAATTGCTAATATTTTGGAGATTCTCGGTGTTCCAAGTTTGAGGTAAAGTTTTTCCTCACGGATCCTTGAGCTTGAATGTTCACGGCTTTACCATAGCTATAACCACATATGGGGCCATCCCAAAGAGGTGAGAGTTTATTGCGTTGAGGGGCCTTTGCACACTTGAGACTTCAGGGACCAAGTCACAGATATGGGATGAGGTTTTACTCTTACATTTGAAGTGATGAGCTACCCTTTGGTGATAGGAAGCAGTCAGAGTAGGGGCCATGTCACGAGTTTCGAGGAGTAGGTCCAGTTGTCGGAGTTTTTCTTCATTACCATCATGATCGAATAATTGAACTCTTGGACTTGGAACTCGATATCTGGTATAATAGCTTACGTGAAACACAAGTTATATGGTGTCACCGGTCGAGTGCGATGTAGTGCGGTAAGCCCAAGAACATTAGAAAGCTCATCAACCCATTGCCCCGACCTTCTTAAGGCGTGTTTTTAGTCCTTTGAGTATAGTCATTGGTAGCTTTCACGCATTAGTTTGAGGATGTATACCAGTATTATCGGTGAATGTGAAGATCTTTGCAAAAGGATGTTTTCCAGTAAATTGGGTTCCATTATCAGTGATGATTTTTGTAGGAAGACCGAATCAACATAATATATTTTTCCAAACAAATTGTTTAGCATTTGCCTCCATAATTTTAGTGAGTGGTTTGACTTCCACCCATTTAGTGAAGTAGTCGACCGCTAGAATGATAAACTTTCATTGCCCTGACGCTTTGAAGGGATGAGAGCTCTGTATGCGGCATGTGAGAGAGGTTAGAGTGCAACTGACAACTTGCATATTTTTTTGTGAACTCCAAGGCGTCTTGTTTCATCATAGGCCAATAGAACCCTTGCCTTATAATTTTAAGGGCTAGCGCCCTTCCTCTAGTGTTCTCCACATATCCCCGAGTGAACCTCTCTTAATCGTGTCGGCTCGAAGGTGAGAGGCATTTGAGTCGATCAGAAAGCTTCGTTTGTATAGTTCACCTCGATAATAGTAAAGTTTGAAGCTTGTCTTGAGAGTTGAAGTTGGGTCTTTAGGAAGGGTTCCTTCTTGTAGAAAAGGTAGGATGGGGTCCATCCGAATGTTCCTTTATCTCATTAATTGCTTGAATTACCACGACCACTTGGGAAAATATATTTCTTCAACATGCTTTCTCTTAAATAGATCTCTAGTAGCAGATGTAAGCTTAGCGAGGCGTCTTCGAGTATTCTTCTCTGTATGTGAATGATTTGATGTGTCTTGAAATGGGCAGAAGAGACTTTACCAAGTGGAGGTATTGTGTGAGGATTATGAGTATTAAAGTTTCCCTCAACTTGGGAGGTGACAAGAGTCGGTGTGGATTCACTAAGTCTTGAGCTTCAATCAATGGCAGTCTCAACCTGCGATGAGCCTCATATTCGACCATATTATTAGTTGAAAGGTGAGTCCATACTCTAAGGTATTATATTGGGGAAATAAGTAAGATTCACTTGCAAGTATTTGAAGCTCCATCAACATAGAGGGTCCATTGAGGGAGGCCAGTGTAGGAGATAGCTCCTCTGGAGTTGGGTGCATTCCATTATAAAGTATCAGTACTTGAGACTTTATAGCGGTGAGGTAGAAAATTTATATCAAATTCTCCCAATTCTGAGACCATTTAATTAACCTCCCGGATGCTTACGGTTTTTGTAGGATGGCCTTAATGGTAAATGAGTGTAATAAAGTGTATGAGCTTGGAAGTATGGATGTAATTTTTTCTTGAGAAAACTAAAGCCGAGCCACCTTATCGCAAAGTGGATAACGACTTTCTATATATCAGAGAATTTCTTTGACATAGTAAATTGGTTATTGTATCCCATTTTCTTCGCACTAAAATTGAGCTTATCGTGGGAAAGAGGCTGCGAGATATAAGTATACATCTCTCCTTGAATAGCTTGGATAGTAGGTGGAGATGCTAAATACTCCTTTAGTTGCTCAAAAGCAGACTGACATTCATCAGTCCATTGAAAATTATTATTTTTAGCTCCCTTTAATATTTTAAAGAATGACAAGTATCTATCCCCAGAATAGGCTAGGAAGCGGGATAACGCAATTCGTCCATTCAAATGTTGAACTTCCTTAATATTCTTGAGTCATATCTTTGAGAGCTTTGATTTTCTCGGGGTTGGCCTCTATCCATGGTGGGTTACCATAAATCAGAAATTTTCCGATGTAACCCCAAAAGCACATTTGGTTGGGTTGAGTCACATGTTATAACGTCGAAGAAGGTTAAAGCATATTTCTAAGTCGAAATATGTTGTGATTCTTCAAACTTTTCTAACATGTCATCCACATATACCTCCATTATGCCTAATAGGTCTTTAAAATCTTATTCATAAGTTGTTGATAGTAGCACCATTTTTAACAAATGACATAACTTGGTAGTATAAACCTTTATATGTTTGAAATGTATAGCTTCTTCATCATTGGGTCCATTTTATTTGGTTGTAACGAGTAAGCATCAAAAGCGAATATTTGATGTCGGATGTAGCATCAACCAATTGATCAATTCGAGGAAGAGGAAAACTATCTTTGGGCAAGCCTTGTTAAGGTCGGTAATCAATACACATTCTCCATGTTTCCATTTGTTTTCTTAACCATGACAACATTTGCTAGCCATGTAGGGTAATGTACCTCGTATGAATCCCTTCTAGAAGCTTGTTAACTTCTTGCTCAATAGCACGGAGGTGATCGGTGCAAAACTTCTTCTTGGATGATCGGTTTGAATGTTGATCTTGAGGGAGTGCATGATCACATTGAGTTGACCCGGCATGTCCGTGGGACTCCAAGATGTCTTGATTTTGTGCAAGAAGTCTATGTATTTTTCCTTTGTTTATGCGAGCGATCCCAACTTGTTGTTAATGGTTGGTCATCGATAATGCAAGAGCAAGTCTTGATGGCGAAGCTTTTAATACTCCTTCATCTCAAAATTAAAATCTTGATGTTGAAGGTCACGAAGGGCATGGTTGAGCTTATGCAGTAGCATGATTGCTTATGTTGATTTTCCGACCACTAACTCCAAGGGTTGAAATTTCATCTTGAGATGAGATCTTGAAGTGCACAAAATTGATTGGAGGGCCTTCCAGAAGATAGCGTTATATGTTGAATCGACTTGACCACCATGAATTGGATTAAATGAGTCACTTGTCGAAATTCCAAGGACAACGGAAGGGTGATTGTCCCTCTTCGCACAGGCGATTATCAAACCCTATAATGGTCCTGGGGTTGGAGCTTTTTCTAACACTCTAGAAATGTAGGTAAGACATCAATAGAACTCATTGTCAATCAAAATTCTCTTAACATTATAGCATGGGTCACCGATCCCTGCGCTGATGACAAGTGGATCTTAATGAGGAACATGGATTCCTTCTAAGTTCAAGTCATTAAAAGTGATGGAATGATCAATACAAGACTTCTTTAACTCTGGCTCTTTGAGTGGTAATGAGAACTTGATTAGATAGTATTGGTCCTCCGATTGTTTAATTTTTCCAAGTTTGATGATTATTTTGTTATTTTGATGATTGTCTGGTTTCCCCGGTTGGAGGTATGTTTGTTTGATTGATTCTTCACAAATCGATAGATATCCTTGTTGAATGAGCCTCTCGATTTCTTCTTTGAGTTGTTTGCATGCCTCAGTAGTATGTCCACGACTTCGATGGAAGTGACAATATTGCTCCTGATTTCTTGAATTTGGTTTCAGTGGATGTGGCCACTTGATATTTTTTTCATCTCGAATAGCCATCAGGAGGTTGACACGAGACGTGTTCAGTGTTGATATGGGGGCTGTGGAGGGAGATCACGGCTACCTTGTTGCTTCTTTTGATGGGACAGTCGCATTCACGCTCTTACATTTTCACAGATTGTTCAAATTATTTCGATGGGCATTAATAGCCTCATCGGCGAGATTTGTGCTTCCTGATGAAGTCGGCATATGGCGGACCGTGTCTCACATTAGTGCAGTAAAAGGCCTCGAGTCCTCAAGGAAAACTCCTCTTGTGGTCTACTCGGGTATTTGGCGAGCTTCTAAGGAGAACCTCTGGAACTATTCCTTAAGTGATTCACCCTCATTCTGACGAATGTCGGAGAGATGGGAGGAATCTTTAATGATCCTCCTATTTGCAATGAACTATTCCACAAAATCTTGGCGAGTTCGTCAAAGGTACGGATGGATCCCTTGGAAGGGAGTAGAACCAAGTGCGAGCTTGCCCTTTGAGGGTAACGGGAAAGACCTGACAAAGCAGTGTGTCAGGAGCTCGTTGGATATGCATGATAGTCCTGTAATGGTCGATGTGTTCATGTGGGTCAGTCGCCCCATCATAGGAATCAATGCTCGGAAGCTTGAAACTCACGGGAATAGGATGTTGAAGAATAGCTTAAAGGTGAGATTCCTCATAGCAGTGATGAGGGGGAAGATGATTTATCTTGAAGGTGAAATTCATCTTGCATTAAGCGTCATAATTTTGCACGTACATGATGATAGGTCAAGCGGGATGAGATGTGTCAAAATACCGGCAATAATTGATGGATTAGTAGTCGGTTGGTAGCGTGATGGATGAGTAAGTAGTAATGTCGAGATTAACATTTTGACCTCCCACGGCTAACGCGATCTTGGGGAGATGTGTTTGCAGCGGTAGTGTTGTGTGTTCTCACAAAAGTGGATCATCTCATTTTGAGACTCTTTGTTATTGATCTTAAAGAGATTCCCATCATGCCTTGATAGGGTCCGCGCTATCGAGGGGAGAGAAGGTAGCTTGTCCTTGGTTCGATTGATTTGAGTGGCGGAGTTGGAGTGGGGAGGCTCGTTGTTATGAGTGTTGCTTATTGGCCATAACGAGTGTTCATGTGATTAAATGATTCTTTTCCCAAACGGTAAGCTTGCGTCTTGAAAACCGGTTGTGGTAGAGTGAAAGTTTACGCCTTTATGAAATCGAAACACACGTATTTAAGAGTGAACAAGAAAACTCCAAAATTTTATGTGGAAAACCTCAAAAGAGGAAAAACCACGGCTGTGATAAAATCTTCCAATATGTATTTATTTTGAGTACAAGTTTTCCGATACGGATTACATTGTATATGAGAAGAGGACAATGTGAATCTATCAGCAACGATATAAGTTGAGTTGTAATAGTTGTTAGTGGTAGCGAGATGATGATGAAAGCGTGGATCGATGACAATGATGGTCGATGGTGGCAAAGGTTGACAGCGAGGATGGCAGCGCGGCGCGTGGTGGTTGACAACCGTCGAGTGGTGGAACGATTATGCTTGGAGGATCTTCAAGCTTTAGAGCTCTCTCCCTCTTGCAGGCTCCCATATGAAGAATGAGAGCTATTTATAGATTTGAGGTGGCGTCTCAGTAAATACATGCAAAATCCAACCACTCCCTCCATGGACGGCTCAAAATGATTCCTTTGATCATTTGATGTATTTTAAGCATTTGAATCTCAAATGAAGTCGGTATGAGATCTTGGGCTTATTAGATGCTCATCGAGGCCTCGATTTATTTATAAACACTCCATGTTTAAGAGCCATTTAGGGATTTAATTGATATCCCAAAGTTTTAATGATATTTTAAGTGCTTGATCTCTCAACCGTTTCAACTTAGGATCAACTTCGACATCAAGATTATACTTGATTAGTGGTATTTTAGTGTCATATATATATATATATATATATATATATATATATATATATATATATATATATATATATATATATATATATATATATATATATATATATCTTTAGGTTGTATTATTGTTTTTTTTGTTATTTGGTCACAAAAATTAAAAATATTTATTAAATCACCTAAAATCATTTAATTCTTCAAAATATATTTAAATTTTGTTGGTACTCATTTTAAGAATAATATTTTTTTTTTCATCAAAATTCCAGTCTCATGCTTTGACATAATTTTTATGCTAAAAGTAAATAATATTTATGGCAAATGGATCCCATACAATAACAGATGGACCTGTTAAGCATTTTAATAAAATTTTGATTGTGAGATCTATTTTTAAAGATTTTTTTGGGATTTTTAATATAATTTGACTTTCCAACATCTCTATTACTTCCATATATGCTTAAAGATTTTAAAACTATTTTAAAGATTTTTTGGGATTATCTATAAAAACAAAATCATTAAAATCTAAGAGGAGTTTCTATTTCAATTAATTTGAAATTTCTCTCATAAATTTTATTTTAAAACCGATTTTCAAAATATTTTTAGTGACGGAGAAAGTTGTAAAATCATTGCTTTATTAAAATCAAACTGAATTAAATTGAAACCATAAAAATAATTCTTTAAAGGTAGTTTTTCTACCTTTTTTTTGTTTTTTTTTCTATTTTAATTAAAAATAAAACATATTTGATATTAATGTTTTGAGTGTTAGTTCTTTTTAAAAACACTCAAAACATTCAAAATTGTTTTGTATTTTAAAGATAAAAAAATAATTTAAAAATATCCCAAAATATTTTTAAAAATAAACAAAACATAAACAAATAAAATAAAATTAAATTATTAAATATATTTCTATGCTCTTCTAAGTTTTAGGTAGAAGATGACAAATACTATTCAAACAATTTAATTAATTAGATTTTGCATGCAATTTGCCCAAGTGAAATTATTTTTTTATTATCTTTTTTGATGATTTTTTATCTTTGATGAAATTTGTTTTAATGATCCATCACTCTAGAGAAAATCAGTTAAATTAAATCATATCGAACCGTCAATATTAATTTAAAATCAAACTAAATTAAATAGAAAAAAAAATTCTTTAAAGGATATTTAGGATCACTTTTATTCATTATTGCTTTTTATTTTATTTTATTTATATTTTGATTAAAAATAAAATATATTTGATATTCATATTTTGAGGGTTAATTCTTTTTAAAAACACTAAAACATTCAAAATTTACTTCGAATGTTTTTTAAAATAATATGATTTATTTTAAAAATTTTAAAAATACAAAAACCTTAAAAAATACACTAAATAAACATTTTTAAATAATAATATTAGAAAAACAAAAATATAAAATAAAATTGATCCCAATTAACCTTTTAAGATTTATATTAGCCAAATTGAAACAAAACATCTTCTTTATAAGTATTATTAAATATATTTCTATGTTTCTGTAAGTTCTAGGTTGAGAAGATGACAAATACTATCAAACAATCTTATTAATTAGATTTTGCATACAATTTGCCCAAGTCTGACTAAATTGACTTTACCTAACAAAATTGTTAATGTATTATCAAAACTAGCAATTAAAAAAAAATGTTTGACCTTATTAAAGAACTGAACCGTTATAATACGACTGAATAACTCATTTGAAAGAACAGATTTCTTTACGTTACTTTGCATGAGCCAACTGAGTCTTTTTCGACTCTTCCTGTCCCATAACAATGAACAACAGCTTCTGCAACACACATATCTGAGTATAGAAATCCATTAAGAAGTACATAAAAGAAAGGTATAATAACTTGCCTACAGAACAGTAAAAAAAACTCAGTAGATTTCTATTATATCATATTCAACTCGAAAAGAAAAAAAAAAAAAGAAAAAGATTTAAAACGGCTATCACCAATTTCTGAAGAAAGATTCCGCTTTACTACTGCCACATATTCTTCTCAAATGGCGTTGATCCATGAGCCATTTGCTGTAAGGATAAAACTCATTCTCATGCTGGTAGCTTCCATTTCCAGAGCTGCTTACACTGGCGCTACCAGAAGCTCCCAATCCTAAGAAATCTTTAGTCATCCTTCCTCTCTTCCTCTCCCAATCTCTTCACCTGCTTCTCTTCTGTGCATCGAGTTCATTTTGCTCTCTCCTCCACCGACTGGAAACTGAACGAAACTTGTTCCTCTGAAACCAGAAACATCACCAGTTGGTTTTGCGCTCATTTGAAGAGATCGCTGAATTCCCTTATGTGCTCACTGCTGTATCCATGCAGATAGCATTATTGTTGCATATCTGTTTATAGTATCAGGCAGTGATCCATTTGGCCTCGCGTTGTTTGAGAAGCCTTTGAAGCCTCTTAGAATTATCGGAGAGATTGATTCTTCGCTGACCTTGTTTCCCATATCTGTTGCCTGCTGAAGTAAGGCAGTAGCAGACATGAAAGAGGAGGAGCCCATTGCCATGCTTAGGCTGCTGGAGCCTCCAGAAAGCTGTGCGTTAGAAATTCCTAGATTTCCATTGTTGAAAAAAGTATCAGAGCTTGTCAATATTGAAGGATTGTGTGAGAGAGATTTGAAATCAGAGGCAGATAAGTTGGCTGTGGCGTCCATGATTGATGAGCCTAGGCAAGGCATTGTGCGAGGGAATGTGTTTTGCGGTTGGCTGTACAGATTCCCAACCATGGTTGCCAGGCCATGATTAGTCCTGAAGTTCTCTTCAGTCAAAGCGTCGCAGAAAGCTCGGTGAGTAACGAAGCTGTCCTTTCTAGAGTTAAGGGAGAGATATACTATCGTTAGTATTCTCAGTTCAAACAAAGTTGATTCAGAACAAACGTTCTGGAAACAAAACACTTTCAGATGCAAAGTAGCTGACAGTGATTGGAGTTCGTTTTGAGGTAATTTTTTACTGCTCTATACTTTTATTTCTTAGAGCGCTGTCATTGAGCCATTGCTTCTTGTTTTTTCAAATATTTTTTATGGCAGGAAGAAGCTAAAAATTTATAATCTGAGCTTTTTAAAAAAGTTTAATATACTATCAATAATTTTTAAGTTATTTTCCTTTTGTAAATGATGAACAAAACAGGTCACAAAGTATGTGATGTGAACATATGATCTTAGAGAAAAAACCTCCTTCACTGATTAAAAATAATAACAAAGATATAAACTGCAAAACACAAAGTAAGAAACAAAGATTTATATGAAAAATCTAGTAAGGAAGAAAACAAACACAAATAGAGAAGAAAAATTCACTCTGCCAAGAGGAAGAGTTATTAAATAAAAGTTTTGGCTCACATAACCCTAGCCAGAGTTATTAAATAAGAATTGGTGGCTGACATAACATGAGCCTAAAAAAATTATTCACAAACTCTAACAATAATAAATCTCTTATAAATCAAATAAAAAATTCCTTTTAAAGAAGGGACATCTAAATACAGATCAAACAATTCTTAACTGTTTATATATCTAATATCTAAATTTTCATATTTATATAAATATTATTTAAACTTTTAATATTACATAAAAATAATATAATCATTAATTTTTTTAAATAAAATACATCTTTTTTATGCATAAAAAATATTATATTTATAAATATTGAAATTTAAGTATTAGATATGTAAATGCATAAAATTATTATTCTATTTATATAAATTTCTCTTAAAAAAATTATTAATTGTCCCAAATGTATCTTTAAATGAGGAGGTTATCTGCCAAAACCTTTAAAAAATTCCACCCGGAAAAAAAATAATTCCATAAAAACAACAAAATTACTAGCCTGAGAAGATTAGATAAATCTATATATATAACTTGAAAAAAAAAAAACAAGATTTCAACCATAATATTCTACCTCGAGAAGATGGTTCCACAATCACAGCGATACTCCTTCGTCCCGCAGATCTTCGAATGCGCCTTCCAATCCGACTGCACGGCGTAGCGCTTGGAGCACTTATCGCATTTCCACTTCTTATCTCCGTGCTTCCGGGAATAGTGCTTCTTGATTCCGGTCAGGTCTCCGAGCGCCCGAGTGGGGTCGTGATGAGCGCAGGTGATCTCAGGGCAGACGTAGACCCTCTTCCTCACCTCGTTGCCGCTTCTCTGCTTCAGCTTCCATGGCAGGTTGTGGCCTCTCCGATGGAGCTGGAGGTTCTGATCCCTCTGAAACCCTTTGTGGCATACTTCGCATATGTAACGATTCGTCGCTAGAAGAGTTCTTGGAGAAAGGGCTATAACTTCTGCTTCCGGATCTGTAAATCATCACAGGAACCGATCTCAATATATGTTTTCACTTATCTTAAGTAATAAAATTTAAAAATTTTTTTACGATTGAATCTTCTTCTGCAATCCCATATTTAATAATTTCAGAGCTGTTTTGCATTGCAAATCATCGAAATAAGCAACTGATCAGAAGCTTATGGGGGCGACCAACGGTCACTTACTTGTGTTCGCATTTACAACATACTTCACAAAGGAAAATCTAATAAATAGGAAAGAATATTAAGAAGATATAAGCCTGAAAACAAATTGAAGATCAACATATTAATACTATATTCAAATTTCGCTGATGCAAAACAATGCAGAGTTTTTAAAATTTATTAAAATTATTTACTTATATTAAATACTTGAAAAGCAATTCATAAGCCAAATCCAGTTCTCCTGAAAGAAAGCTCATACACTTTATCGGAATGCGTTATTAGAAGAGATACTGAAGCCTAATTATGAAATAATGTTTACCCCCTCTTCAAAAACCAATAAGAAAACAATCACTTATACACAACAAATTCATATTCTTAAGAACCTACAAATTTAAAATAGTTCTTTGAACTTTCACCTTGTGATCAACCAAAAAAAAGAAGTTTTTATATTCTTAGAAGAGATAAGTTAAAAAAAAAGATATTAAATTTAACTTTTTTTAAAACCTGGATTGCCTGGTGGGTTCCTTCTTTTCTTCGTAGTGGAAGTGATTACAGCCATGCCGGAAACAAGGTACTTTGATTCTTCCTCAGAAGTGTTGGACATGCCTGAAGGTGCAGAGATATGAATATTTGGAGGAAAGAAGACTAAAAAATATATATAAATAAGCTGAAGTTTGAGGGGAGATGTTGTTGGGACAAGAGGCCGGACAAATATTGTAATTAGAACAACCTATTCTATTAAACTTTTGCTGCCATTTGAATACCTCAACAACAGGATTGACATTAATTATACTGAAGATAGAGATGTTCTGTGAATATTTAGTAGCATTTGTTTGTCTGCTAGCTGGTTTAGTGGATCGCAAGAGACGTGCGAAAACTAGTTCGATGGAAAATTAAATAATGGAAGAAATGAGAAATATTTATAAAGACAATGTTTTTTTTTTCATAGTGCTTTATAAGGTAATTAAGAGCGTTCTTCATGAAACATATTAGAACTAGTCGTAGAGAGTTGCAGAGTAAATAGAAAAGAATTGGAGGGACTACTCATGAATGAGTGAAAAGTTGAAGCAAAATTCTTGTATGCAATTATTTTAAAGCTTGAAAATGGGTTCATTAGGTGATTTTATAGGTATTAGCTCTATATTTTGTATGAAACTCATGGTGAGCATGAATAGAGAGAGCTTCTTGTGTGAAAGCTTGAAAATGAGTTGGGTGAATTTTTTAAGTTATGTAGTTTGGATTGAGTTTGTGGCTATATAAATTGATGTATATGAAAGTTTAATTGGTATGGAAGCATAAGATAATAGTGAGTTTTTTTTTCTTTTGAAATAGTTGAGGATGAATTGAGGAGAGAGGAGAGGATAGAAGGAGATAGAAATAGTAGGCAATCATAAAAGTTGACTTTAGGAGTTTTTAGTAGAGAAGTTCTAAGTAAAGGTCTTAAAGAAACTATTAATAAAAGGTTTACAAAGCTATGGTCTTTGTACATGACCAAATGCTTATCATTTAAGTAGGGTCTTTACTTGCTTTGCATTCAAAACAATATATATGTATATTTAATCACTTGATTGTGATTAATTCTAACATTTAAGATTTAACAAATATTAATGTGATTAGTGATAATGATGGTCTTTAATATGTTTATGCTTCGTATCTCATTCTCACAAAAACTTTTGGGGCATTTTGTTATATACACATGAAAAGCTTGGAGGATGTCAACAACTTCTTTCAAAGGAGGTGAGGTCATTACTAAGATTTAGGGATATGATGAACCAATTATATGTTTATTATAGCTTAGGGAATGATCTTATGAGCATGTATCCCTTCAAATTATGGCATGAGAGAGAGTCTCTTAATAGTGCAATGATATTACTTATTTTAATTAAATGAAGAGGACTTATCATGATTTGAAGAGGAAAAAACATTTAAAACAAACACAAAGAAATTGACAAATGCAAGTTTAGTTGAAGATTTGTATAATTCTAATATTGATGGTGCTCTTTTAATAATTGAAGGAGTTAGATGCAAAAGGTAGTCACTTATTGAGGGAAGCAGTTTTAAAGTAACGCGTTTATTAAATTTGTAGATATTTTTTACATATGGGTCAGATTATGGTGGCTATATCTATATGAGAAATAAAGTTATATGTAAGACTAAAAAGAGTTTTGTTCTATGAAGTTGAGGATACTTAATGGCGTGACTATTATTAGTTGGAATTAAACATGCACTAGATTTAAGAATAATGTAACATACTTAAATGCTTTTAGTGTTATAAGATTAGGCATTGAGATTAAATTAATTTATTTATGATTTATAAAGGTGCTTTGGCTATGTTAAATAAAAATAGAGTTGGTTGACTCTATATAAAGCAAAGTGGAACATTAAGCATTAATATATTGGATTGAATAACTTTTGTGAAATATCATAACTTTTGAAAGCAAAGAGAGTTAGCATCTTGGTTGCATAAAAAACTCCATGGCAAATAAAAGCACAAGTTAAAGGGACATATTTTTAGATATTATCATGAAGAATTGTCATATGATGTCTAATATTCTAATATTAGTTCAAGCATTACCATATTGAAGGCAAGGAGGTGACTACATGGAGGTAATAAAAATTTAACGGCACACAATCAAGTTTATCGGTTTATGTTACATTGAGCTCTCATATATGCATAGCTAATTAGATGCTATTTTTTCTTGATAAGATTGTATTATGCCCTCCTTAGGAATTATAAGCATGAAGTGCACAACTTGTAGAGGAGAAGCTATAGAACAAATCTATGTTTTGCCATAATTCCAAGTCTAGGTGGATTTATTTAGTGACTTAATATCTTGCATGAATTATATGAAGAGATATGTTTTAAGCTTCTTCTAAGAAAACTTGAAAATGGTTTTGAAAATATATTACATTTTAACTTAATATCCATACATTAAATGCATGGTGATATAGGTATCAAGCTTTTTATGCAATAGCATAAAACTAATTTATGTTATTTTGAATGATCTAAGCATCATAGCATCAAGTTAGTAACATTATAAATTGATGTATGAAAGCTTAAATTTCATGGATGTAATGGAAAATTGTGACTCCAATATAAATGAGTTGAACAGAGAGAAAGAAAACAAAAGAAAGAGAATGAAATTATAATAAAATTGTTTTCTTCGAGTTTGAATTACTATCCTAAGCATAGATGGTACCATTTTGAAGAACTTCTAAGTGAACAATTTCTAATATTTGTATAACCTTTGTTCTTTGTTATATTTCTTATGTTATTTTCACATAAGAAACTTGAAGACTATTTTATTGAGCAAAGGTTTACTTAGTCTATTTTTTATTTTAAAGTTAATTAATTTGATGCTTATCTTGATGATTAATATGATTAGAATTAAACTGACAAAATTCTTTGATTTGGATTCATACAATAGCATAAAAAATAATTATTTTTATAATATAAACAACCTTAAGATTGGAATTATATTACTATTGATGTAAAGAGAGATATGAAATCTTAAATGATAATAATAGCAGAGAAAAACTCTTTACTAAAAAAATCCTATAGAGAGTTCTTGACGAGAAACAAAGTGAGTTGTATACAATGGTCAGCTTCTTCTTTCAACATCATACACATTTGCACACTTGATTCTAATATTCTTATTCAATTTGTCTTCAAAGAGATCATGGATCTCAAAAGTAACTTTGTAAGATGTTGATTACCTAGCGGATTATGCTAGGAGATATTTTCTCACTTTTAAGTAGAAGTGAGATAAGAGTTTCTCCCTTACGATAGGGAAGTGTCTGTGCTTCTCTACTACAGTAGTGAAGGAGAGGATAGTTGAATAACCAAGTCATAGATGCAACACTAAACCTCCTTGTGGATAAATTCACCTTAAATATGGGTCACTAATGCTCACTCTCAAGTGGCACTAACATTCATAAGGCCAAAAGGAATTACTTCATAGTAATATGCGTTGATCGTCGTTCATAATTCAATATGTCGTTCAACCTCATACTCATTTTTATGTGACTGTAATTAGATGAGCCATCTATAAATGAGAAGATGATTTAAGTCCAAAGCTATGTTGACCTTAAGCACTGCTTCTTCTCCACAATAAATAAAAAATAAAAAAATCGCACTCAATAATATTTCAATTGGCTAAAATGCAAAGGAGTTCAGTAGGTTCTTCTCTCCAAATTTCCTCTCTCATATCTGCCACATCAGTTTTTGTGAGCTTCACAGGAGGTTGAAAAATAATCCATTCTCTACGTTATGTTTTGTTCTATTCGAACTACTCAAGAATGCAGGTACAAATGGAGCAATCAAAAAATAAGAATACTAATAAATAAAAAAACCCTATTTCACATTTTCTAATAACATAACACAGAAAAAATAAATAAATAAAATAAAAATTGTCGCCATCTTCTCAGACCAAAATACAAAGTATTTATATTCTAAAACGTCTGATGGGAAATATAACAAAAAAAAAAAAAATCAATTTCCCCTAAAGTTTTCACTGTTATTGAAATCGCCTAACAAATGTCTTATAATGCATGCAAACGTCTTCCACAAAAACCAACATTTGTAGTTTAAAACTGAAGGCTCTATCTATCACCTGTCATGAGTAATTCGTAACAGTGCTGCATTTGTTCTGTAACAGTGAAGGATATGAAAAAATAAAAAAAGACAAATCTGTTGGACTTTATCAGCATTTACGTTTTTTTTTTTTTTTTGGGATGTCTTCCTCATGTGGTCGATTAAATAAGCGATCATTCATCCTCATTATCATTAAAACGATGTTTGGCGGCGCTCCACCACAGGTGGAATTGAGCAGAGTCGGGGTTCGCACGTTGCCCACCAACCGAGCTAAGAGACGGTGGGTGCATTTACGTTTAATATATGAGATGTCTCTATGTTCAAATATATATAATAAAAAGGAGTAATTTGTAATTTATGTCCAACTTCAACGGATGCCTGTATTTATTATATTAAATGAATGTTTAAATCAAAACTTTATTGACATTTCCAATCAGTAAAACAAAATTATTGCTTTAAGTATTCGACTTTTTTATTTCTATAAACAAAAAAATAATGGTTTGTCTAATTAGATGAAGTTTCCTGCCACAGCATCATATAAATTAAACCAACAACTAACAGGAAACAATATTATTATTAAGTGAATGCTCACAAATTATTATTTTTTAGGTACTTAAAAAGGAAAAAAAAAAGGAGAAACAAACCTCATTTTCAGTTAAATTGAGCTAAAAGCATTGAGAACTGTTTGAATTTTATTTTATGATTTAAGGTTTTTTTTTACTATTTTTTAAGGGGATTTTGTAGTGTCGGCTCTATTAGGATAGCCAAGCTCTCACTAACAATTTGATCACAGTGATAGTATTAAGGTCTACCCTCTCATGTTGGGTTGTTCAGTTTGAAGTTAACTCATAAATTGGTTTGGTTTAAATTTATTGATATTGAAGGAGAAATTAACTATGGTTTTCTTTTGTCCTTTTATGTTATAGACATGTCCAAACATGTTCTAAGAGATTTTGAGTTTCAATACAAGCTAGAAAACATATGGAACTTTGTGCCACACCAAAACATTTAATTTTATTTCATGGGTTTTGTGTACCTACAAAGTCTAACAATATAAAATATGGATCATATGTTTTCTCTTACTTCTACTATTTTTTTTTTAGAAAATAGATGCATGAATAACAAATTTAGTATTATTTATTTATTCATTACTATTATGAAACAAATTTTCCACAACAAAATCAAGAAATTATATATGGTTGTCAATTTTGCAACAGAAACCAAATAGATATGAGGCTACTGGGTATGTGGAACATAATTATTGTCTCCATGTGTTCTTAGATCGTTTGCCACCTTTGCTCTCCTCCAAATAGCATCTCTAATGCTTTTTTTGTCAAAATTATCTCATTTTCTCTTCTACCCAACCCTCTTGACTCTTCCAACCAACTCCTCCAAAGCTTCTTGTTGAATGGCTCTACTAGCTCACATGACTATGATGGCTCATTCAACAAACATCTTCATGTCAACATTGCCAAGAATCCAATTGTTTATAGAGTTCCTCAAGTAGCCTCTCAATTCTTTTACAAGTTATTTAGACATATATATCATCTCATTCATTGGAATCATCTCACTCCTCTTATTTCATAGATCCATGTCACATGCAAGCTTCAATGAAATTCTTGGTAACTTCCTAATAAGAAGATGTCACCTCTACTCCTCTGATCCCACCATATACTTAGTCAATGGCGCATTAAGAAGTCATTAGCATTAACATCATTACTCATACATTCTTTTTTAATGTTGATATGGTTTGTAATGTACAACTACCAATATTACATGACTCTCTCTTTGACATAGGCCACTATGGGCATCAACTACTGTTAGCCATCTCATTGCATGCTTGTGATGGTTGGCATTAGAATCCTTCAAGTATTTTCATTTGAACCTCTATTTCATTAGTATGCTACCAATACATATTGGCCATAATAGCACCATCATAGTTATAAATTCCTTTCTCCTTTTAAGGAGAAATTTGATTGAGATAGAAATTCTATATTAAAAGAAGCATTGTAGAAATTCTATATTAAAAGAAGCATTGTATCTATGCATGTGACTCAATTGTGGCTTATTATTTATTTAATGATTTTAAATAAGTTATTATGTGTCATTTAATATAATTTATTAAGTATTCTTCCATGCCATAAGTTACTTTTATATATAATGATGATATTACATGTTAAACTAGCTTGATAATTCATTTACATAAAGACTGACAAAGAAGGATTCTATCATCTAGAATTAAATGCAAAATACTAATATTACAAGTTTAAATGTTGACCTCATTTTTTTAGGATGAGCTCTCAACCCCTCCCTCTTAGACATAGGACTCCTCTTAGACTTTAAGAGATCCTAAGTCTTAAGACATATCTAATGATTAGGTGGACATTCAACCTAGGCCTAGAGACTTAGAATAGTTAGCCATAGGAATAGGTCATGCCTTAGGAGTGTTAGAAAAATTTGCCCACCCTATAGCCTGACCTACATTCCTCACTTCATTCCTTCAAGTCAAACTTAAATCAATTCCAACTTAAGTGATTTTCTCCAAACTCAAAGCAATTCCAAATGATTGAAATCCATGATCAATTCCAAATGATTGAAATCCATGATCAACTCCAAATGATTGAAGCTATGATTGAAATTCCAAGTTCAAAATATTTCCTAAGTCCTTTGATTCCCTCTTCAAGACTTAGCCCAAATCAAATCTAAATCAATTCAAATTCATGAAATTTTCTCATGGCCCATTTATGTTATCATTTATATTCACATATATAAATGAAATATAAATTCAATCAATCAAACTAAATCTAAAATTCAAATCCAAATCAAAAATCTTTCCTAAGTCACTTTGATTCCCACTTAAGGACTTAGCCTAGATCAAGTTCAAATCAATTCAAATTCATAAAATTTTCTCATGACATTTATATTTTCATTTATATTCACATATATAGATGAAATATAAATTCAAACAACAAAAACCAACTCCAAAAATTAAACTCAAATTCAATCAAAATCCAACATAAGCCTTTCAAGTCAAAATCTTGAACTTAGCCAAATCTATTTCAAATCAAGCCAAACTCTTAATTTTTCTTCATGATTCAATCAATCCTTCAATCATGAATCCAAATATAAACATAAACTTCAATCACCAAATCAAAACTCAATTAAAAAAAATCAAACCTAAGTCAAACTCATGTTCACCCTTTGAACTTGAAATTGTCAAATGAATCAAAACTTATTTGACTTCAAACCACTTGCAAATGGATTTATATTTCAATCATAAGTCCATATGTGAGTTCAATCAAACTCAAACCAAGCTTTGACCAAGCCATTTGACCCACTTAGGCTCACTTGACCCAAAGTGACCTAAAGTACCCCTTATGAGCCAAATTTTAATCCTAACCAAATTGGATTGAACTAAGCCCACCTAGGCCTCTCATCATGATCAACAATCATAATGAGATGATCAATCACTCAAATTGGGTCAAACCAAGTCAAACCTAAGGGTTGACCAAATCAACAATTAGCCAAAATGAAACCTAAACTAGCCAAAATCCACCATAGACCAAATTAATTGAAACCATTGATCAAAACTTATTCATGATCAATGTTTGAACTTGATCAAGTCAACATTTGAGCCTAACCTAGCCCAATTGGCCACTTGACTCAAGTTGACCCAACTTGACCTAAAAAGTCAAAATGTGTCAAAACTTGATCTAAGCCAAATTGATGATTGAAATGGGTCAAGTTCATTCCAAATCACTTGTTGAACTTGACCAAACCCTCAATTGGCCAACTAGACCCAACCTAGCCCAATTGACCATGAACCCAATTTGACCTAAAATATCAAATTGAGCCAAACTCAAATATAAACCAAATTGATTAGAAATAAGGATACCAATCAATTTCATATGACCAACCAAACATAAACCAACCCATGATTGAACCCAAATAGATCAAATGGGTCAATTTGGTCAACTTGACCCATTTGACCTAAATGAACTCAATTAAACCAAAACCAAATATAAACCAAATTGAATCAAACCAAAGCCACCAAAATATTTCAAATGGTCATATGAACTTGACCCAACTCTTTCTTTAACCCAATTTGACCAATTGATCAACTTGACCCAAGTTGACCCATTTTGACCTAAATGGGTCAACATGAGCCAAATCACATCAAACCAAGTCCAAATTCAATGAAACTTGGCCTAACCTATTTTTTAAACATACCAAATATAAAAAAATTGAAACCCAAGCCAAATGACCATTTTACCCTTAGGCCATAGGGTAAATTTTGGCCACATTCATAGGGAACTTGATCAAATCATCTTCATGACCACTTGACACCCTCCTAGTGAACCAAGTGGACACTAGTGAGTGTGGTGCACCTAACCCAATGGGTTTGGGTCATCCCAACCTAGCCTAAGGTCAAAACTGACCACTTGCTTGAACATGGCCACATGGGAATCATTCCTCCACTTGATTTAAGCACATGGGAGCCCCACTACTCCACTCCTTAGGACAAATCGAATGCAAGGACACCTTAAACGGCCAAACAAACTCATTCAAGGAGCTCAATTGGATCAAAATGGCAAGAGAAGGCTCGACCGTCAGATTGTTATAGGGAGATAAACTCCCCATAATTTCACTTGAATCTCATTCGACCCTATTCGATTGAAGCATAGGAAGCCAGAGGAGCCATTGCCAAGTGATCCCAAGCTTCCTAGAGTGAAATTCCATTTTCTCAGTTTTCATAGACTGAAAATAGGGGAGCTCTACTTGAAATATAACTTACTCCACACTCAATACCAAGCCAATTCCTCCTTTGAGCACCCTAAGAGGATCGAATCAATCACTCCAAGCTTCATTGAAGTTCTTAAAATAAGGGAGGATCACTCTTGATCAAGACCGAGCTTAAGTGAAGGTGGACTTGCCCTATAAAAGGATCCATCCAATTTCAAGGTCTCAAAACTTCAACAAAGCTTCATCTCCACTAGACGAAGCTTCTCTAAGGAAATCGAGCGCTGGTGATAGCCTCCGGCGAGGTATGTCATTAAACTGAGCATACTTTAAAATTTTCTTGGTCCTTTGTGAAGAGAATCTTCACCCCATGCAAAACTAGTCGTTGAATGTTCATTTCCTTTCTTGATGATGGTGTGGATTGAATTTGGGATCGATCCGAGCTCAATCAAGCTCGGATCATGCCATGGAAGATGGACAATGGCCATCTCCTGTTGGCGATCTTAGGGAAGAATCATGGGTCATCCATCTGCACATTTTGGATGGACGACCATGATTAAAACACGTAGGATTCATCGTTTAATCCTTTAGAAACGCAGATCTAATCTCAACCATCCAATCCTTGATCGGACGGACGGGGAGAAAGCGTGTAGTGTCGCCGCTGACGACACTATGATGTGACAACTTAAATAGTGAATCTCATCGCACCACATGGAAAGCGCGCATCGCGTCAGCCTCCACGTGGCACCAACGGGATTAACTATATAATTAGGGATTTAAATGACTTAATTAATCAAGGGAACTTCAAAAATTCATATCTAAGTGTAGAAAAATAAGAAAAATGTGAAATAAATTGCATATGAAAGGTATTTACATCTAAAATATTATAAAATTAATTTCAATGAATTTTAAATAGTGTTATTTTTTGGATTTGGGTTTTATTGAGAATTTGAATTAATACTCTAATTACCCCAATTAATTCCAAACTTCTTGTGTATGATTAGTGGGATGACTCTCCCCCCTAATTTTCTTGGGATTTATTGATACTTTTGTTTGAAGAATTGCTAATTTCTAATATCCTCTAATGTAATTAAGTTTAATTAAGTGAGTAATTAGTGGTTTAACCCTTGATTGAGTTAATTAAAGTTTGTTTAAGTGAATAGGAGGTTTAGAGAATAATTTTGGGATATTTTCCTTAAGCTATTTCTTAAACCCCCCTCTTTCTTTCTTAATCCAAACTTAATTAAGGATTAATTCACTAATTACTTACCTAATCAATTTGATAAAATTTTAAAACCTTCTAGAACTTAACTAATTCAATTTGGGTAGATACTTAGGTGTTCAATAACCTAAGCATGTTAAGAAAATCAAAATCCAACTCACATGTATGAGAGGGGTTATGAAAGTACTTAACTTAAACTCCTTAGCTTAATTAATCATTAATCATGAGTCAAATGCATTAGGCCTTTTTCTTCCTAGGTGCATTACTGAGTTAAATTCCTTGTGTGATTTTATGTCATATCATTGGCTCATAATTATTTGATTAAATATGCTAAGGTGGTATAGGTAAGGACTAATTAATACACTTAATTCATACCTTAACATAATCAAAATATAAAAATCATCTAATCAACTAAAGATTAAACTAAAATGCCAAACACATGGGATAAATGGGTTAGGACCAGCAAACATTCTTTCACATTTTCTGAATCAAACATAAAACAAATTCAAAACAAAAATCACATTAAACAAACTTTCTTATTTCATAGGATTACCTTTAGGAATTAATTAGGACGAATGAATTTACATTATTTTTATCACTTTATTTCTTTCCTAGCATGTAAATGTGTATGTCATATGAAATTCATGCATTCATACCTTTTTAAAATCAAATTAAAAATAAAATATTTTCTTTATGTCAAATTGCATATTTTGGCTAAAGTAAAAAAAATATGAATGCTATTATCACTACTAAATCCAAAATTATTTTCAAAATCTATAAATTAAACACCTGAAACTGAAAGTGTACTACTTATAATTATTTACAAACTTGCATGTGGATATAAATATGAAGATGTGCATAGCGTGGCTTTCCTTCTCTTTTCTTTTAGCATAGTTTTGAATAGGATTTGGCAAAGTGTATAGTTCATTTGAAAAGAACACAACACTTGTCTAACCTCATTCCTATCCATTCCTATGCCATTACCTAAGAAGGACATCCACACGTGTACATATAGATTGCATAAATAAAATAAATAAACATAGATAAACTTTTTGCATCTTTCTTTTTTTCATTCATTTCTTTTATATATGTGTTTGTATTTAAGGAAAGTGGTATATTAGTCTAGACAACCTCGGCATTATGAGGCTTTAAGTAGCCCTAAGTAGGTCTTGTACCTTACATCCCTGGTGCTAACAATGGTGTCATACTCACTTATGCCTTTCAAATATATACATGTGAATAATGGATAAAAGAAACCCCTCTTTTCTACTTATTGAAAATCATGCATCATAAAGCACCCAATTTTCTTAAGTAACATTTCTAGCATTCATCATAAAGTGTGTTAAACATTTTCATTTGTATGTATAGATATGCTTAGATTCATTCATATGCATGTTATACATGTCGAAAGAAATGAAGAGATGTGTATTTTGTGATATTAATTCACTTTACTTAATCTTAAAATGTATTTCTTTTGAATAAGTTTGTTTAGAAAATCTAAACTTAAGATTAATTAAAACACATAATAAAATATTCACTAATAAAATCAAATATGAATCCACTTTAGAAATTACTTAAGATAGGGAAGGAAAGAGAAGTTCTCTCTTTTCTCTCTTTATAACTTAGTAATTAATTGTAGTTCATTCAAACTTAAAAAAAATCACCAAATAAAAATCAACTAAATCAACTAAACAACTTGAACAAAACCACCCATCTAAGTTGAACATCTTCACACTTAGAAAATCTAAACCTTAAAGCCTAGCTAAGCATACCACACAAACCTTCTAAAACACACACATTAAACTAAGTCACCACTTCTAGTTTGAGGTTATGGTGGTGTATGGCTTGATGTTTGCTTTTATTTTGTGATATTTTATTTTAGTCTGGATGTTAGGGTGAATGTGTGTAGAATGAAGGTAGGACGCTCTAGTCTAATCATTATTTTATGCAGTGGATTATGCTTAAGGGGCGCTGTAATAAAAATATAAATGCTTTTGCTGTGGAGGTACTTATACTCCTAAGCATAATCTAATAGGACATGTGGACTTGGTTACCCATGCTAAGTCCAATATATATGCTTGAGATTTGTATGATTTGTTTAGCTAATCTCTATTTTGCAAGTGTTAATTAGATTTACTTTTTCTCTTCATGTAATTTTGTAATTAGGAATTAATGTTATGGGGATTGGGATGAGCATTGGTCATAAGATTACATATTATGTAAGCCTTTGAGCAACCACCTTCCAACCATCCAAAGTAGAACCAAAAGAAGAAAGAAGAAAGAAGAAAAGAAGAAAAGAAGGAATGAAGACCCCATAACATGAATTTTTACTTGATTGTAAATTAATTCATTTGTAATCCGGTTGTATAAGGGTAGAGCTCTACGCCCAATTTATTTTAGTTTGGCTGGTGTGACCACAAATGGTCATTTATTCTTTTGCATTAGTTTTATAAAATATTTGATATTTTGTTTAGCTTGTGCATTAAGATGATATATTTTTATAGTTTCTTCTTGATGTACCTGATGACTATCTTAGAGAAAAATAAATCTTCTACCAAATTAATCAACTCAAAATTAAAAAAAAACTCATAACCTCACCTAAAGCTTAAGTTAAAATCAAGATAAAAGAATTAGTAAGCAACTCGATGAGTATTTTTTTTATAACATCATGCATAAAAGTATATTGTTTCACTCTTGATTGGAGGGCTTCCACTTTTTCCAGAGAACTTGGCTTGACCTTTGAGAGCCATGGTGGAAACACACCTCCCCTTCTCGATTTTGGCCCATAATCTTATTTTTCATGTATTAGGCATATGAATCTTGTAAGCCTGAGTCAAATGGTTGTCCAAAAATGAAAGTAAAATATATTATGTTTTACATTAGATTTACATCATTTTTTCATGCCCTTATATGATCTAGTCTCTTAGGCTGTGAGTTTAAAGACTTAGTCTCTTTCTAAAATAAATAACAACCTAACTATCTTGCATAAAGTTTATGACTTGCCTACATGAATTTAAAATCATAGGAGGAGTTAGTTGGCCTCCCCTGTGTGGTTGTTGTAAGTCTAAGTGGGTGGTTTATCTCTCAGGTAAACCATATACCCATTTTTCCTTAGATTTATGTCATCCTTTTGCCCCTCCATAGATTTATGTTTTAAGGTTGCTTCTCCCTTCTATGGGCCATAAGCATAAATCCTCACCTCTTATGCATTTCCATAACCTTGTATTGTAGAATTATAAGCCCTAAACTTCTAATAAAAATTTAACTCAAATAAATAATTCAATTTTAAAAATATAAAGCCCAACCATAGATAAGATGTTTACTAGGTTTCCAAGTATCCCAAAACATCCCCTACTCATCTTCATTTGGCTTCGATAAGAACTCTCCTCTTAATTGATCCCACTTTGATTTCCAAAAAAATAAACCAATTAATTGATAGTCCTACCTATTGAAATCTTTGGAGACAATGATCATTTACCTTAATCGAGAGTATTCCCAAGAATCCTTCCTTAGATGTAATTAACTGGGCTTGCCTCATGTGGGAACTTAACAAACTCGATTTAAAATAAACCCTACTTTACTTTTCATGTAAAGTAGGGGAAGAATCTCGTACATATGCACCCATTATCCTTAGAGTCCTTATTGAGGTGATTAGGTCCATTGTAGGGTGACTTTATCTTCGAGATAGTACACCTCCTCTCAATGTCGCACCCAATCACCCTCAATAAGAACATCT
Source organism: Cymbidium sinense (assembly GCA_021442155.1). Classification (NCBI taxonomy): domain Eukaryota; kingdom Viridiplantae; phylum Streptophyta; class Magnoliopsida; order Asparagales; family Orchidaceae; genus Cymbidium; species Cymbidium sinense. The sequence goes on along the minus strand of CM038228.1, from coordinate 3,133,663 downwards.
GCGGATCTACGTTGTGTCTAAAATGAAAAAAAGAGTATATTTCTATCTTCATTTTATTTCACATAGATTGAAGATGGAAGTATATATTCTTAGAAGAAAAGTTTTCTTAAATTTTTCACCACATTAAAATAAGTACGTAGGTGTTTGATTTCATGGTAAAGATATTTAAGAGCATATTTTTAATGTATGTTATAACAAGATGAATGCAATAAAATTAAAATATACTAAACTATTTTTAGTTATAAATACATAAGAAATATTTTTCACATTATTTAGTTATAAATACATAAGTTATGATAAAAGTATTTTATAATATCATTACATGATAATTAGACTATTGAATATATATATATATATATATATATATATATATATATATATATATATTTAAATTCACTAAATTAAACAAGATACATTTAAGAGTAATTTTTTATATTTTTTCATTAAATTCTCATCAAATTATAGTATAATGTGAGCTACTATAAGTTTTTATTTACTTTTATTTTCTCCCTCATTAATACAAGATATAGTTCATTATTATGTTGATCTTTTCATTTAGCAGAAACATAAATTTTGATATATTAATTAGATTATTAATGACCACCAAAAGTAGTTCAAATAATCCTCAATTAATTATATAAGAAGAAACTATTCATCCTCACTATTAAGTAAAGTAGGGTAGTTAAAATACCAAAGGTGCCCTTCCCATCAAATTGATCTCCATAATAGCACTAGTCCATATATTACATCTCATTAAAATATTTAAATCTAACATTATAAAATAGATCCAACATTATGAATACCTTAAGTGGCCAAAATCACTAAACAAGTTAAATGGGGAAGGCCAATCTTATTATTATCACTTCTACTATTCAAGTTAATATTTGATAAAAAAATATCTTAATATGAAGGAAGAGATTAAATGTTTTATCGAAAGCACCAATGCCATTATTTTAAAGTAATCTATAGATCATCTTTATGGTAAATGAGATCATAAGATTTATAATAAAAAATTATTTAATTTTCTTAATACTATTATAAGAATGTCATCACAATATATCTATCCTCATGGGCAATATGTGTTAAATAAAAATCAAAGAACTTTTGATAACTCTAAATTCAAAGGAATATATTATTCATACCAAGATTTTATAATTATCTAGTTATAAAAGCCTTTAGATTTTAGTTAATACAATCTAGATGGATATTTTATCTTTGATAACCTTTATGAATCTTAGATTAATACATTCTAAGCTCTAAATTTATTTTCATCATATCCATGAATTTGGGAGACACACTATAAAGATTTTTAATATAGTCAAGCTTCTAGACACCTTAGATGAACCACTCTTAGAACCAACTATTTTGATCCAGTTAGGGTTGTAGACACTATCTTGATCCATGATGTAATATGTAGTTAACTCAGAAAGATATAAATTTTCTTCTAATTTAAAAATCTCATAAAGCATAAGCATTAGATGCTGAAAGTTCTTTCTTGTTTAAAAAACTCATAAGACATAAACCTCAGAATGTGCAAATTCTCAACTAATTTAAATTTTTTTAAAAAGCATAAGTATGAAAGTACATAATCAAAACTATCAAAAGACATAAACATTAAAAGATATATCAATTATTTAAAAATTTTGATAAGATGTAAGTCTTAAAAGGAAAATGTTTCTTTACTTTTTAATAAACTTCAAAAGAAAAAAAGCCTCATAAGATTTAGAATTTATATTCATCTAAAAACCTCAAAATATATAATTCTTAGAAGTTATATTATTTTTCTTACATTAAGATATCAGGAATAAATATTGATGAAGAAGCCATAGAGAGATATTTATGTTTTGTAAAAATCTTATAAATTTAGAAGTCAAAGCCTTAACTATACTATGGAAGTCAATATCTTCTTATTGTTAACTCAAATATTTAATTATGGCATTTTAAAAATTATAACAAGATTTGGATATGAATATTTCAAAAATATATATATATATATATATTAAAGATATCTAAAAAGCTTTGTTTCTTATTAAAGGCAAGTTCTTGGAAATTTGAATCATTCTTATATAAAATTTAAGAGCTCATTAATTATTATCATTATTTTCAATAAGTTGATATAAATATCAGTCAAGTTTATACATTAATACATGAATTAGAAAAACATCTAAAGTTTGACAAATAAAAATCTTATTTAAAATCCATATACAAAACTACCAAATTTATAAGATCTTAACATACTTTTCATCACTATCACAAGAGATTTCTTGAAAGTACATCCACAAATTATGGAAGAACATAAATCTCTAAATTTTCATCCTATTGACATTAGCAATATTGAAAAATTTACGTTTGATGCTCAAAGTTGTTAGGAATTATCAATTAATAGTCACTCAATTTTTTTAATATACTTTAATAAAATTTTAAAATATCTATATAGCAAGAGAAGCATCTACAAAAAAATTTAACTGATTTTAATTAGTATACAATTCATAGGAAATTCTAGAAATCTATAATTAGTAAAACAATCTATTATAAAAAAAATTTTGTTCATAATTTACATTTTTACATAAAATAATTCTCAATTGTGGTTAGAGATATTATAGTCATAGAAATTCACAAGAGGTTAAAATAATATAATTCTAGTATTAGGACATTCAAAACTAAAATTCTCTCAAAAATCAAGATAGTATAAATTTATGACTAGATGAATAAACAACATATTGATTACTCTTTCATGACTATCATAACAAAAAAAATTTAACTAAATCTAGAAAACACATGTGGTTTCCAACTTGTGCAACAAAAGCCAAAAAGTTTTGAAGGCATTGGATATGTGGAACATAATCATCATCTCCATGTGCTATTAGATCTTCTACAGCCACACTTACTCTCAGCCAAATAACATCTCTAATGCTTCCTGCATGAAATCACATTAGCTCTTATGCCCAACCTTCATGGCTGGTTCATTTGACCATCTTCTCCAAAGCTTCTTGTTGAATGGCTCTACCAACTCCTTGCATGGCTCTCTTTTTCCTCATTTAACTTAACACTTCTATCTCCTTAAGCAACTCAAAAAGTCATTGGCCTTGACACAATTTCTTGTTCATTCTCTTTAGAGTTGATGTTGTACATGGTATGTAAATATTACCTTATTGACTCTCTAGAGATAGGCTATTATGTGCATTAACCACCTATTTAATGTATGTCATCTCATGATTATAAATCAAGTAATGTATGTCATCTAATGGGATTTACAAAGTGTTCTTATAGGTATAGGTTACTTGTATATTAGTAACCATGATGATGATGATAATATGTGTTAAACCAGCATACAATTTTGTTACATAGAGATGGACAAAGAAGAAACCTATCAAGTAGACTTGAGTTGAAATAGTTTAATTAATATAAATATTCAAGTTTAAATATATTTAGAAAATATTTATAAAGCTTGCTATGGAAAGATGACAATAAATTAAATACAACTTAAACACATGCATTTATTCCACTATGTGTGGTCTACATGAATCCTTCTTCTCCATTATGTTCTATATTTAGTGTCAACTTCTCATTTAATTCTAATAAAATAAGGTCATTTTTTATAGTACCTAAGCCTTCTTAGGTCCACCTCTACCTTTCTTAATATAGGTAAAATTGAATAAATAAAAAAATGCTAAACTATTTGTAAGTATAATTACATAGAAATATTTTTTATATTATTTATTTAATATAAATTGATAGCATTATTTTTATGTTATTGTTATAAAAAAAATAATAATGTTATTGAATGATAATTATAAAATATTTTCATGAATTATGAACATTGATCAATCATACGATACAACCTTGATCTATAATTACAACATAGATCTCATAGTACTATACATATCATATAATACTATAGGATTATATTTCTATTAGGATAAGATGATATAATGCTATAGTATGATTAACAATTATACAACACAATTTGATTTCAACTAGCCCTTATAATATAATAATAAATATATTTTAGCATATATAAATCATAAGAAAAAGAGCAAACTTCTATAATTGATGTCACTAATTGTTATATCTATTTGCCATTATTTTTTTCACTATTTCTCTAGTAATATCTATTATGATTATCGGAACCAAACTAATATTTCAAGCTTTGTAAGTGTGAACATAGATTCTCTACATTAAACCCAAAAAAAATTTTCCATGTGATTTTTTTTTATCATAGAAATTTACTAAAGACAGTAACTATATAATTTCAACATTAGCACATTCAATTTTTTTTTTTAATTTCTCAAAAATTAAGGTCCCGTTTGGGATCACTTTTGTTTTTTATTTTTTATTTTGTATTTTTGTTTTGTTTTATTTATATTTTTCTTTTAAAAAAAACTTGTTTGATTGTACTTATTATTTTTTTAAAACACTCAAAACATCTTTTTTTAAAATAACATTTTTTGTTTTTGAAAACAAAAAATAAAACCATATAAAAATTACTCTAAACAAATATATTTTCAAAAACAACATAAAAATAAAAAAATAAAAAACAAAAAACAAAATTGATCCCAAACATATAAAAATTACTCTAAACAAATATATTTTCAAATTTTATGATTAAAATCTTCAGAAGATCATACACACAAAAACGTCCTTCAACAATAAAATAAGCTAAGATTCAAGAAGAATAAAAAATAAACATAAAATTACTCAAATAAATAAGTTATGATACCAATCAAATTTTCATTTTTTTTAGGGATTTTTCTTCATCACCATCTTCATATCGCCACAACAATGATATGTTGCAACATCAAATTTTGTTTATCATATAATTAAAAGGGGAATGCACATAACCGCTTGGAATAGTATTAGATCTTTTTTTATAGAAGAATTCTAGAACCTACAAAAGAATATTATGTGTCATATTATAATTTTAAAAGAATTATAAGACCCGATTATGGAGATTTAATAAAAATTTGACAATTTTTAATAAACATAATTTTAAAATATTTTTAAATTTTTACTAAAAAAGGTGAAATTGATTTCCATTTCAAAGAAATTCCAATCCCGTACATCACATAGGCATGAGCAACGGCTAGTCACTTAGCCTTGGAACATGCATTTATATTTCACTTATAGTCCATTTTTGACATTTTGGGATCCCTATAATCGGTCTTATAATTCTTTTAAAATTATAATTTTGCATCATGAACTTAGATTTATATTTGTTGCGTGCTGAGAATTTTTTATTCGGTAGATCACGAGATCTTAATTCAAAATTATCAACACACTGGCGGGGATATGAACACGGGGTTATCGTGGAAAACCCGTTAAGGGAAAAACACGCAGGCCTTGCTCAGAACTTTCACTATGTGTTCAAAAGATCTGAGGTCCTTGCTTCTCGTTAGTTGGAGAAGAAGGTGTTCTGACGGAAACAATATTCCAGTGTAGAAAAAACAATATCGGTCAACTCCAACCCAAGGAGAAGTTTCCCAAAAGCGGCGAGAGCGATCTTAGGAGCAACCTCTTGATCTTGAGAGAAAAGCGGCAAGCGGTCTTTTCTAGTCCTCTGAGGCGATCTCCTAAGGCGAGCTCGATCTTGAGCACTTGGTGGTGCGGTGGTGATAGATCGTCGGCGTCAGGTGGTGGTTCTCGAGCTCTCGTCTTCAATTCGGTCCTCCCTAAGGTGAGAATGAGGCTCTATTATAGATTTTGGGAGTGGCAGCCTTGTAAATTCGTGGAAAACTCCAACCACTCCCCATCGGGACGGTCGATCCCCTCGATCGACGGTGTATTTTGATGATCCGGTGCCTTAATGATGTCTTGGGTGATCTTGGATTCGTTGGATTCGTCTTGACGGCGCTCGATCGACTATAAATATGTCATTTTGGTGACCATTTGGCGGATCGGGATCCATTTTCATGCCCGATAGCTTGATCCGATTGATTCGGATCGGACTATGCTGATGTTCTATGTTCGTCTCATCGAGGCGGTCTTTATTGTAAGTTCTTTGAAATCGGTGATTAGATCGAAGCATTTGAAAATGCCTTGAGATTCGTGCTTGATAATTTTACGAGATGTATCGATTTATTTTTGGGTGACATTATCTCGGTCATCCAAAATATATCTCAAATACTTGAAAATAACAAATTCTTATGAAATTGAGAGTCCATCAACTGCGCATTTTGAGAGAACAAATCTTCATAACAGCACAATATTATAACTTGGAAGGCGTGCGGGGCGCAAATGCATAGGTATGCAGTGCGAGATTTGAGGTTCGGATCCATCCGGTGCAAAGTTCCGCCGGCGATGGCGCACGGGCGCAGCCATACACAGCATAAGCGCATGAGGCTTCAACCAGCGCCATGCGGAGCGTGTGCATGATCCGCCGCCAGGCATGAATGCGGGGCATTCTGAGTCGCTGAGTCGCGTGAGCATGATGCGAAGCGGGTCAAAAGGCGGGCCGGTTCGACCGTGGCCCTGTTTATGGCTTCTGACCAGCTTCATTCGGCATGGGCAGCGATGACGAGGAGCTGAAGCGATCGCGACCGTGGATGTGATTGCGGCCGTTCAGGCCATGGCCGTATGAAGGCGGGCGACCAGCTCAGGCGAATAATGATTTGCGGTTTTGGCGGTTTTGCGCTTTGCCCCTGAAGGGGTCTATAAAAACCCCCCTAGGGCTAAGGGAGAAGGCACACTTTTCTCATCTCCCCTTCTCCTCTTAGAGTGCATAGCCCTCCCCCTGGTGGGAGTTTGGGCACTCTTTTTGGATCCACCTCTCCTCCTCTTAGGGCATAGCCCTCCCAGGTGGGGTTTGGGCACTCTATTTGGATCCACCTTTCCTCCTCTTAGAGTGCATAGCCCTCCCCCTGGTGGGAGTTTGGGCACTCTTTTTGGATCCACCTCTACCTCCTCTTAGAGTGCATAGCCCTCCCCCTGGTGGGAGTTTGGGCACTCTTGGATCAACCTTTACCTCCTCATCCCCACCAAGCCAGAGTGCATAGCCCTCCCCGGTGGGAGTTTGGCACTCTTGGATCAATTTACCTCCTCATGGAGTTGAGGTGGGAGTTTATAGATGGGTGAGAATCGTTTGAAAGAGACACGTCCGACCCTTGTAACGGAGGCAGCGACGAGGGAACCTCTTAAAAATGGGAGGACTGAAGGTTCGTGGGAGTCGTCGATCACGGGAGACACATTGATCGTGCTTCGGAAAAAATATTATTTTCCGAATGATTTGGTTCTTAAGTGTCCGAAGAAGTCTGATAGAGCCCAATCTCCGCCGCCGGGGTATTTCACCACTTACGAGATGAGTTTGGGCGCGGGATTGCGGTTTCCCCATCCCGAGATGATCGCCATTTTGTCGACATCAGGTTTGCATTTCCAGTTTTGGCGGGCAATGGCGATCGTGATGGGACTTATAGTCTTTTCGGAGAGCGGTGCGGCGACTCTTGATTACCTCACGGATGTGCAAGTTTACTACGATGCACATGGTCGTATCACTGCGAGTCGCTACTTGACCTCGGACGAAGGATTCTCCCAAGAGTTGGGCAAGCATTCTTTTTTGTGAAGAATGGCGGGTCTTGAGAAATGGGGAAAGGCGAGATTTACCCATTCCCTGAGTTGGTGATGAAGATATCACGGGAAATTCGAATATTGAAGATCTTGATTTGAGATTCAATATCGATAGATTTGGGGAGGAATCTTTGTTGGCGGGGCTTTCTATTCATCCCGGTCTTATGCGATTCGTTGAAAGCCAACAAAGAGGTTTCCACGATCTCCCAGCGTCCTCGGCTTCTTCCAGTGAAGGACCGTCTCAATAGAGAAGAGGAAAAGCGAAGAGGTGATGGTGATATCGATACCAAAAAGAATGAGTAGTCGTCCCCAAGGATCTTCATTCGAGGGCGTGTTGAATCATTCTGCGTGGGTATTGACGTCAAGAAGCGGTAACAATCCTTCTTGCGTTCATCATCTTTTATTTCCCATTTCCTGGTGCTTAACGTAATTTTTCTTATTTCAGATACTGAAGAAGCAAGAACTTGACTTCAAAATGAACATTGTGCTGAATAACTGGAATTCAGAGTTCGTGAAGGTCAAGTTTCTCCATGGTGAATATAAGAAGCGGTATGTGGAGAAAGTAAAAGAGATGTCCGTGTTGGAGAATCAACTTGATGAGTGCGGGACCGAGTTGGCGACTCAAGCGACTTCTCTTTCTTTTCAGCGTCAGGAAGTTGAGCGGACTCGGGATGAATTAGTGGAGGCTAGAGGTTGGTTGCTTAAAGGATCCGAAGATCTTTTAGAAGGTTTGGTCTTGAGGCAAGAACCGAGAGTTCTGGCGCCGAGAAAAGAGGCCGCCTTATCTCGGGTAGGCGGGGCGGATCTGGCGTGGAGGACTTCAAGAACTCGGCGACTTCAAGAGTATCATCTGATCGCGTTGAGGCCGAGACCACGTGTATGATGTAGAGGTGAAGGCTTTGGAGCCGTGTGTTGATGAAGGCTTCATCCGAGGTTTCTTGAAGGGGACACGCTTGGCGTATCGCAAGCTAGGAGCTGGTGTTGAGGTCCTTTCTCCTAGCCTAGCTTCCCCCGACCCTTCTAGCGACGAGGATGACTCAGATAGTTCTTCATCATCTACTGATGAGACCATCAAGGCGTGTAGTTGTAGTTCCTTTATGTTGCTTGTTGATGTTGTATATTATTTACGGTTGATTGTACTTGTATGTTCTGAGAAGTATTAACAATCCACAAAATTATTTGTGAATATTTCGAGTTGTGTGTCAAAGCGTACTGATGATAAAGATTCGTAGAAGAGATCATCGGAATCCCTTTATAATTGATCTATTCTAAGATCATTACCAGAGCGTTACTTGATGACAAACTTGCACGGAATATATTTATAGAGGTTCTCTCAGAACCTCTCGATCTATCCTAGGTTGTGTATCGGAGCGTTTACTCGATGATGTTAACCTGTTATGGAGAAAGTTGTAGGCAGTCTATAGATGATTGCCAACTTATCCAAGGTTGTTTATCAGAGCGTTACTCGACGATGTTAACCGTATAGGAAGATCTCGAATTGATCGAGGATTTTGACCTATCCGAGGTTGTTTGTCTGTTACCCGATGGCGTTAACATATGGAAGAGGTAAGTCCACTAAGACCTCTCGATCTATCTAGGTTGTGTGCGTTTTCGATGATGTTAACTTATGGAAAGTTGTAGCGATATAGATTGCCAACTTATCCAAGGTTGTTTATCGAGCGTTACTGATGTTAACCATAGGAAGATCTCTAATCCGAGATTTTGACCTATCGGGTTGTGTATGAGGCACTGATGATGTTAACACATGGAGAAAGTTGTAGCGATATATGAGATTGCCAACTTATCCAAGGTTGTTTATCAGGCGTTACTCGGCGATGTTAACTATAGGAAGATCGGTCAATTCCAGATCGATCTTACCCGAATGAATACAACAATAGTTGCATTATCTCTTGAGTGGGTGTTTTAAAATGCAAGCATAAGCAAGAAAAGTCACAATAAGTATGAGAACTTTAACATGATAAACATAAATCCAAACAACTTGATGCCAAGGTTGGACAATAAGTATGACAAAGAGTCGATAAATGTTTAATTCGATACAACAATGCAATACAAACATACGATGATAATGTTTTCCGCATTAACTGAATAAAAAGGCGTCGTCACGGTAGTACTTACGGAGGTTTGTAGCATTCGCATGGGAGAGTCTTCCCCATACTATCCTTAAGCTTGAGCGTGCCGCTTGATTTTGACACCACCATAGCCTTCCCAAATTGGTGAGTTTGTTCTGTGGGCCTTTTCTGGCGAGACTTCGAGGGAGGTCCCAATGTGGTAGCTTTACCCGGTTGAAACCTCGAGCAATCCTTTCGATGGAAGCCATTAGTCCGACATGTCGGGTCTCTGCGAGATCGATGGAATCGGCTTATCGTCGTTCTTTGGGCATTAAAGTTATGGGTTCTAGGCTCGGACATGAGGAATAACGCCTGGATTGAACACGATGCGCGTTTCTCCAGTGGGGTCTTGATGTAGTCGGTAAGCCCAAAGAACATTGGATAGTTCTTGACCCATTGCGTGGTTGGTTGTGTCTTTAGCCCTTTTAGTATTGTCCATTGGTGACTTGATTGCCCATTTACGTGGATGGGATACGGTGTGGATTAGCGGATATGCGACTCGGCGAGAAAGATGTGAATGTCTTTCCTGAGCTGCGTCCATTATCGGTGATGATTTTTTCTTTGGAATGAAGCGACAAATAATATTTTTCGCAAATTGCTTGGCATTTGTTTGTGATTTTGGCCGGTTGCTTCCACCCACCGTGAAGTAATCAACGCCAAGATTATGAATTTTGTTGCAGTGGCAATGGGAAAGGGTCCCATTATATCGATCCCCATTGAGCAAAGGCGACTCTGGATTGTGGTGAGTTCTGAGATGGTGTATGAGTGAGATTGGAATAGACACTTGTTACACTTCTTTACAAACTCCAATCGTCCTTCTTCATTGTAGGCGGTAAAACCTTGCCTCATGATTTTGAGGCGAGGGCTTTTCCTCCCAAATGTTCACCACAAATTCTGAATGAACCTCTCGCATTGCATAGTTAGCCTCGAAGGTGGTAGACACTTTAAATGGGGCCCTAAGAAGGACCAGTAGAGTTCGTCACCGATTATGGTGAAGTTGATTTCACGGGAGGCGGATAGCATCGGTGGTCTGTTGGCAAGGCCCGCTTTGAAGAAAGGACATGATCGGTCAATCCATGAAGATTCTTTTGGGTCCTCGGATTGTATCACCCAAGGGCCTTGAATCTTGGGAAAGTGGATGTCTCTATGTATTTTCTCTTGAAAAGATCTCCCACGTTGTTGTGGCTAACTTGGAGAGGGCATCTGCTCGCGTGTTCTGCTCCCTTAGAATATGAGTTATCTGATGGGTCTCGATTCTGGCAAGAAGTGACTTTGCCAAAAGACGGTACTGAGCAAGCTGCGGATGACGGGTATCGAAGTCTCCTTCAACTTGTGAGGCCACAAGCTGTGAGTCTGTGTAGATGGCTAAGTTCTGGACCTCACAGTCAATGGCGAGCCTTAGTCCTGCTACGAGGGCCTCGTACTCAGCGACATTATTGGTGGTCGGGAACTTTAGTGGCCCTACTCAAGTTATTTTACTTGGGAGATAAGCAAAATTCCTGCTCCATGGAAGTACACGCTCCATCAACATATAATGTCCATTGATTTGTCATGGGGTGATGAATGATCTCGGTGGTGATGGGATGGTACATTCTACAAGTCGAGCACTTGTGACTTTATATCGGGGCGTGGAAGAAAATGGATGTCAAACTCTCCAAGCTCGTGACCACTTCATCAACCTTCCATACATCGCTTTTGCGAATAGTTCTTAATGGAAGATGAGTGTAGGCGTTGATGGTGTGGGCACGAAATGCGGTCATAATTTTCGTGCGATGCACTAGAAGTCTTATCTGCTAGTGGATAGCGTCCTTGATCGAGAAAGGCTTGACATAGTAAATGGGTCGTTGCAATGAATTCTCCTCGTGTCGACCGCAGACTTACGCATGAGAAAAGCAAAGATAGATGTACGACTTCTCTCTGGATAGGCTTTGATAATGGGGGGAAGCTAAATAGACTTCGAAGTTGCTCAAAAGTTCGACATCACGGAATCCATTTCCTCGTGCACCCTTAAGATTTTGAAGAATGGTAGATACTTATCTCTGGCGGGCCAAGAATCGTGATAAAAGCAATCCTTCCAGTCAAGCGTTGGACTTCCTTGATCGTTCTTGGAGGTGACATGTGAGTGCTTTTATCTTCGGGGTTGGCCTCTATCCCGAGTGACCATGAAGCCTAGGAATTTCCAGGAAACTCAAAATGCACTTGCTTGGGTTGAGCGCATCTTGTAGTGTCGAAGAATGTCAAAGCAACATTGCGGTCAAATATCTTTGTGATATTTCCAAGCTCTTCACCGACATATCATCAACATACACCTCCATATTGTGCCCTATAAGATCCTTGAAGATCTTATTCATAAGCGTTGATATGTTGCTCCGCATTTTTTAGTCCGAATGGCATGACGATAGCGGTATAGTCCTATCTGTTTGGAAGGATGTTGCTTCCTCATCTTTTGTTCATCGATTTGATTGTAGCGAATAGGCATCCATGAAGCTCAAGATCGATGTCACGATGTCGCATCAACTAGTTGGTCGATATGAGGAAGGGGAAGCTATCTTTTGGGCATGCACGATTAAGGTCAATGTAGTCGATGCACATTCTCCAGGAACCGTTGGCCTTCTTGACTAACACTACGTTAGCCAACCAGGTGGGGTAGTAGACTTCTCGAATGAACTTGACTTCCAGAAGTTTGGTGATTTCTTGTTCTATGACCAATCGTTGAAGCGAAGGTTCTTTTCTTATATCAGGCTTGTAGGTTGAGTCAACTTTGAGGGAGTCGACTTGGGTCAATGCCCAGAATATCAGATGCGCTCCAGGCAAAGATATCTTGATTTTTACACAGAAAATCTACGATTACGATTCGATCGATGACAACGATCCCACCTTCACCTTTGCGATGGATCAACTCGAGATAGGAAGACAAATTACATCTTCAAGGAGAAGCCCGGGCATCCTCATCTCGTAGGTCGAAGTTCGATGTTGAGGTTCTTGGCGTAAATGGTGGGCTTGCTTGATATATAACGCGCGTCTTATCTGTTGATTCCACCGCGTGCCGGTGGTGTGAATTTCATCTTGAGGTGAGAGCGATGTGGCTGCGGAATATAGGAGAGGTCTCCCAAATATTGCATTGTATGCGGACTCGGACTTGACTACAATAAATTGTATCAAGTGGGTTGCGTGTCTTCTCCAAGAGTTACGGGAAGGCGATTGTCCCTTCCACTAATCTGGTTGATTATCAAATCCATACATTGGGCCGGCCGCGGGTTGAAGCTTCTCTCTTTCATACCCATGCTTGGGAAAGTGGAGTAAAAGAACATCAACCGAACTCCCATTGTCGATCAATATCCTTTTAATAGCATGGATCACCCACGATGACAAGGGGATCTTGATGTGGGATCACGAAGCCTCTAGATCTAAATCATCAAAGGTGATAGAATGGTCAACCCGAGACTTCTTGACTCACGGCTCTTGAAGGCGGCAATGAATATTTGGCTAGATAACACGGCCCTCCGCAATTGTTTCTATCTCTCCGGGCGCGGTTCCTCGGCTGGTTGCCCCGGCATTTCTTTGAACGGCGGGTTGGTTTTGTATAAAAGCGGCCTAGATACCCACGGCGTATTAGTCTTTCAATCTCCTCCTTTTGGTGGCACTCTTGGTGGTGTGCCCGCGGAGAAAGTAATTTCTCTTGATTTCCAATTCCGGGCTTTAAAGGTGCGGCCACTTGGCTATCCTCTTCTGAATAGCCGGTAGGATGTTCGCATGGCGTGTTGAGCCGTATATTTCCTCTGGTTGAGTCATCGGTTCGAGGAGGTTTTGGGGAGGTTGCCTCTCTTCTTTTTTAGAGATGTTTGAACATCATCTTTGGGAACCTTCTTCGCTTATGCTTGGTGGTTCAAAGCTGTTGCCGATGAGCGATAGCTTCGTGATTTGTGCCTCTATTGTGGACCAGTTAGCATAGGAATGGGCTCTCCCGCATTAATGATGAATATAAGTATCTGGCGAGTCCTCCAGAAGCACGCCTCAAAAGTTCGGATCTACTCCACGGTATCATGGGCTTGAGGAGAACCTCACGGAAGTATTCTTTGAGGGACTCTCCATCGTTGGCGGATTCGGAGAGATGTGATGAATCACGATGATTCTCTTGTTGCCGAGGCTTACAAAAATCGGCGAGCTCTCCAAATGATGGACGGACCCTTAGCGTGAATAGAACCAATCTGAGCACGTCCTTTGAGTCGGGAATACGACACAAGACGAGTCATTTACCGAATGTGCATGATCGTTCAGTGATCGATATGCTCATCTGGATCGGTTGTGCCATCGTAGGGTCCATCTTTGGGAAGCTTGAATCTCGTCGAATCGGGTATTGCGAGATGATCTCGGAGGGGGCGAAGTTTTGGAAAGAGCGGCGGAGAATGGATCATTGATTGTTTCGGGAACTCTTCCGCACCGTCGTAGTTCATCGTATAAGGTGACATGGAGTTTCAATCACAGTGACCATGTGGGGTGAGTAGGCTGGCGGTATCGAAGTTCATCGGATGTGGTGCCAAGGGGTTCTCTACTTGTTGATCCGGCATTCCGGGTAATCATTCTCGGGAAGAAAATCGGATTATCTTGAGGCGTCGGAACTGCTCTTCCAGGCGTGTTGGAGCGTTTTGCCGGTCCTCTGAGTCGAAGAATTTCATTCAGGAATCCTCCATCCTTTGAGCGATCTTCCAAAGAGGGGCACGGACCCTCACACGAGACAGTACATTATGTAGAGAAGTGTTGGAGACTTGGCGTCCTTGATCCACGAGAATGAGGAGGCGTTGGGCATAAACCCGTTACCAACCATATTGGAGATATAGCAATGAGCTGTTGTTCCCCAGGCAAAGCATTGCGTCTTTGAGAATTTTATTCAGGTAGATCGAGATCTTCGTGTAGCCAAAATTATCAACACACTGGCGGGGATATGAACAGGGGTTATCACGTGGAAAACCCGTTAAGGGAAAAAACCACGGGGCCTTGCCGATCGTAGAACTTTCACTATGTGTTCAAAGATCTGAGGTCCTTCTCGTTAGTTGGAGAAGAAGGTGTTTCTGAGGAGGAAACAATATTAGAGTGTAGAAAAATACAATATCGGTCAACTCCAACCAAGGAGAAGTTTCCCAAAAGCGGCGAGAACGGATCTTAGGAGCAACCTCTTGATCTTGGAGAAAAGCGGCAAGCGGTCTTTTCTAGTCCTGGCGATCTCCTGAGGCGCTCGATCTTGAGACATCTTGGTGGTGCAGGTGGTGATAGATCGTCGGCGTCTGGTGGTTCTCGAGCTCTTTTCTTCGATTCGGTCCTAAGGTGAGAATGAGGCTCTATTTATAGATTTTTGGGAGTGGCAGGCCTTGTAAATTCGTGGAAAACTCCAACCACTCCCATCGGGCGGCGATCACGATCCCGATCAGACGGTGTATTTTGATGATGGTGCCTTAATGATGTAATTGGGTGATCTTGGATTCGTTGGATTCGTCTTGACTGGCCTCGATATGATTATAAATATGTCGTTTTGGTGACCATTTGGCGAATCGGGGATCCATTTTCATGCCGATAGCTTGATCGAGTCGATTTTCGGATCGGTATGCTGATGTTGCTATGTTCGTCTCATCGAGCGGTCAGTTTATTTGTAGCTTGCTGAAATCGGTGATTAGATCGAAGCATTTCGAAAATGCCTTGAGATTCGTGCTTGATCGGATTAATTTTAGAGATGTATCAATATTTTTGAATGACATAGATGACTAAAATAGGAGTAAATGACACATTACAAAAAAATCATATGATTAAGCATGAATCCAATGCAATATTTTAATTAATTTTCTTAACTTAAATTCAATGCCATTCCAATTTATATTTCAATGAACTTATAATTAAAACAAATATTATGATGTAAATGAATCAATGATATCAAAAGTATTTCAATCCAAATCCAAATAAAATTCAAGTACTTGAAGAATAGTTTAAATATTGTGGTATTAATTGAAGAATCAATGATTTATGAACCTTCCATATATATAATCCAAAATAAGTGCCTTAATAAGAGATCATAATGATACTTAATTTCCAAATATATGATCCATAATTGAGTGAATTAACATAGATTGGTTGATTGAAAGTATCAATATTTTGATAAAATTAACATAATATTGCTCCAAAAATATAGATAAACCTCATTATCCGCATAAAAGCTTAATTTTGAGCCGGTTTAAAAAAAGCTTTAGAGCCAATTATATGTGATCAATCCTAATAACAACTACTAGAAATTGATATTGCCTGACCACCACATTTTGATGTAGTTGCCGAGTCTTTATCTTCTGATCATTATTGTCTAATTATCATTGTTGATATGACATTCAAAATTCTGATATGACATTCAAAATTCTTAAGCATGAATCTTAAAGGAAGATTCCAAGTCAAATCAATCAAGATCAAGCACTTGAAACATCATTAACTTTGGAACATGAATTAAACCTCGAATGATCATCAAATATAGAGTATTTATAGTAATGAACATCTCACAATCTAACAACTAAGATATCACAATTACCTCATTTGAGCATCCAAATGTTAGAAATACATCAAATGATCAAAAGGAATGGTCAAGTCAGATAGTGGTTTGGATTTTCCATGTATTTATAAATACCACTCACCAATCTATAAATTCATACTCCATATGAAGGAGACTTTGGAGGCCAAGTGAAGAAGAGAGGAGAAGCAAGAAGAGGAGGAGCTCAAGCTCAAGATTGGCTCAAGACGATCGTCAACCACCATGGCCGGATCAAGATGCCTCAATCACTGTCGTTCTTTCATTTGGAAGTTGTTCTATATTTCGCGAAATTGTTCCTCATTTTCACGGTTCTACACGTGGTCCACCATCACTGATACTAGAATATTATTACAGGATTGTTACATATTGTCCCTTTCTTGTATAACATCTTGTAATCCCATTATCGGAAGATTGCGAGTTATATACATAGTGGAACATTTTCTTTGGGCGGGCCGTGGTTTCCTCTTTTGTTTTCACGTTAAAACCGGAGTTCTCTGCTTCATCTTTAAATACCTATGTGTGTCGGACTAATCAACAAAGCTAAATAAACTTTCACTCTGAACTAGTCTTACGCATAGTTTGGCCGTCTGTGGAAGAGACTCCTCAATCATACTTTTAACACCTACATCATGACCAATAGCAATCTTGTCTGAACGCTCTAAGTCACTCCTAAAACCAATCCTTGGTCGTCAAGCTTACGACTTCCTTTGCGTCCATACTTTCAAGCTCATACTATCGGTGTTTACACTAATCTACCATTAAGAGCTATCCTGTAAGCATCAGTTAATTAAGTGGTTTGGGAGAATTTGACATTAATTTTCTACCTCGACATAAAGTCTCAAATACTTGAACTTATAGTGGAATGCCAACTCAAATGATATGTCTATCAGCCCTTTATTTCCTCAATGGACTCTCATGTTGATGGAGCTTGAAATCTTGGTCATTTGAGTTTTACTTATTTCCCCGTGTACCTTAGAGTATGGACTTAGTTTAAAATTTTCTGAACAATATATGAATAGGCCCTCATCGGTTGAGACTTGCATCGGCTAGCAAGACTTAACGATCCATCGACTCGACTTGTCGTTCTCAAGTCGAGGGTGACTAGATATATAACTCTCGGTTATGTCATTCGACTTGGTGAAGTCTCTCCTTGCCCATCTTAAGGCACATCAAATCACTCACATACCGTGGGAGAAAAATACTTGAGCAGACGCCCTTGCTAAGCTTGCTATGTCCTTTAGATCTATTCAAGAAAAAAGCATATTGAAGAAATATATTTCCCAATATTCAAGGACCGTGGGTAATGATTGATGAGGTGAAGGAACCTCATGGATGGACCCCATCATGTCTTTCACGCAGAAGGAAGCCTCCCAAGACCCTACAGCCATTTATAAGACAAGCTGCAAACTTTATTGTTATTGGAGGTGAACTATATAAACGAGCTTTCTCTGGGCCATAACTCAAGTGTCTTCCACCATCAGAAGCTGACTATGCGCTAAGAGAGGTCCACTGAGAATATGTGGAGAACACTAGAGGAAGGGCTAGCCCTTAAAATTATAAGGCAAGGATTCTATTGGCCTACTGAAACAAGATGCCACAGGTTCACCAAAAATGTGCTGTTATTGTTGCATTCAAACCTTCCTCACACGCCGCGCAGAGCTCTCATCTCTTCAAAGCCCTGGCCTTTGCTCAGTGGATGATATAATGGGACCTTTTCTAGCATCGACAAAGAAAGTTCATCATTCTAGCCGACTACTTCACTAAATGGGTGGAAGCAACCACTAAAATCAGGAGGCAAACTAAATAATTTGTATGGAAAATATAGTGTCGATTATCTCTGAAGATCATCAGACAATGGGACTCAATTCTTGGAAAAGTCTTTCGTCCTTTTGCAAAGATCTTCACATTCAACTGCGCATCGGTGTAGCACATCCACAAACTAGCAGGCGCCGCTACAAATAGGACTATACTCAAAGGATTAAAAACCGTCTTGAGAAAGGGGGCAATGGGTTGATGAGCTTTCCAATGTTCTCAGGCTTAGACTATCGTGCACCCAATGGTGACGCCATATAACTTGTGTTTGATGGAAGCTATCATACCGGTGGATATCGGGTTCCAAGTCCAAGAGTCCAATTTTTTTATCATGGTAGCAATGAAGAAAAACTTCGGCAGCACCTAGACCTACTCCCTGAAACTCGTGACATGTACTTTGGGACTTCCTTCACCAAAGGGTAGCTCGCCACTTCAGAAGAGTAAAACCTCGTCCAATATCATTTGGTGACTTGGTTCTCTAAGTCTGAGCTAGCAAAGGCCCCAGTAATAAACTCTCACCTCTGGATGGTCCATATGTGGTTATAGCGGTCAAGCCAGGAACATTCAAGCTCAAGGATCTAGAAGGAAAAACTCTGCCTCGAACTTGGAATGCTAAGAATCTCCGAAAATATTATCAATAACTCTTCTTGTATAATTATTGCAACTTTTAGTTTATCTCATCTATCACTTCATCCTCGTATACTGACCCACTTAATGGGATAGAGACTTGTTGTCATTGTTATTATTGTTGTTGTTATTTGTTGTCATTTTCTCTTAAAGCTCATATCCGTGTCTTATGATTGTATCATTCAACTTATCAAAGTAAGTGAATTTGTAGCTTTGTTCTAAAAATATATTTTTCTCTTTTTTCCTTTTTCCCCACTTGAGAAATATCGACTCACGTTATATCTCAATCGAACATGATCAATCCCAGTGGACTTGATGAACCTCTTCCATACGGTTAATGTCATTGAGCAAAACTTCGACAAATAATCTAGGAAAGGTTAAGAGGTCCTTGGTGGACTTGACCTCTTCCATGCGTTAACATCATCGAGTAACACTCGATGAACAACCTTGATAGGTCAAAATTCCCTGGATCCTTACATATTAGCAACGTCAAATGATATTCTGACCAATCACCCCAGATGGGTAAGAACAAGATAAGAGTGTATAAAAATAATATACATAGATATCATCAACAGCATTAATACGATACTATAAGAGAGAATCAAGATCCTGATACACGCTAGTAACATTACATAGAACAAACAACAAAGAAAAAGACATCTACAACTGACACTACATGATATCAACGTCCTCCTCACTACTAGGAGATCCTCCCTGGAGCCCACTCACAACTCCTTCATCTTCTGAATCCAGCGAAGGATCTTCAGATGCTTGGCTAGGAGATATATCCTCAATTCTAGCTCCAGTTTTGCGATGTACCACACGGACTCCTTTCAAGAACCCTCGGATGAAGCCCTCCTCTAAACATTGGCGCTCCAAGTCCTTCACTTCAACATCAAGTATATGATCACGAGCTTCCTGAACATAGTCTTCGATTGTACCACGATAAAGAGGGAGTTCTTGAAGTCCTCCGCCTTCAAGGAGATTTCATTTGCTTCGCTTTTGACAGCTCTTTCTCCAAAGACGATCTTGTAATGCTTTCTTCTCCACATAGTACCTTGAGCCTCTTCTCCATCTAAGCCTCTCCTTGCCTCAATTAGCTCATCAGTGCTCTACCTCTTGCAAGAAGAGAAAGACATGTTAGCTTCGGTCCTACACCCGGTCGGTGATCCTCCAAAGGCACTTCTTTGGCCTTAGCATTCATCTTTCGCTCACACTCGACAGAACTCCCCTCATATTCCATATGAAAGGAGACTTTTGGAGGCCAAGTGAAGAAGGAGAGGAGCCCAAGCAAGAAGGAGGAGAGAGCTCAAAGATTCCCGGCGAGATGCACCACCTTTACGATCGTCAACCACTTTCACGACCCTCGCCGTCGTCAATCACCTAATCGTTCCTTTCATTTCGCCAGAAGTTGTTCCTATATTTCGCGCGGTGTTCCCTACATTTCCACCGAAATTCTACGCATCCACCATCTGCCGCCACTAGCAACTATTACAACCTGACCGTTGTTACATAGCTGTTGTCCCTTTCTTGTATAACATCTTGTAATCCCATTATCGGGAAGATTCTGTACTTCGAGTTATATACATAGTGGAACATTTTTGAGGGGCCAGTAGTTTTCCCTCTTTTAGGTTTTCACGTTAAAACTTGGAGTTCTCTCACTCTTTAAATACACATTATTGTCTTTGACTAATCAACAAAGCTAAGAACTTTCACTCTGCCCTTGGTCTTAGACGAACAATTGTCCAACCATCATCACCGATTGCCATGATCTTATTAATATTTTAACTATTATTATCTAGCCATTATTCTTCAACTATCATTGCCTTTTCTATTTCTTTAACAATCCTTGTATTGCAGAGATAAAGCTCAAGTTCTCAGCTTTATGATCTAATCATTTGTTTTATTGAAGTAAAGAATGGACTTTGTTATTCTATTAGTGTAATGAATCATTTTAATTGGGGCATGGCCTATATTATGTTTCTTTTTAGATTTTTTTCATGGTATCTCTTAGAACCTTATTTTATTTGTGTATATATGAGATTTTAATACAGGCCTATGGTATAATTCTTCTTATAAAGTAATAAATAATGTAGATAAAATATTTTTCATGTGAATGACTACAACTGATGCTCATTCCCCACATGTAGATCCACAACTCATTTTTGTGCTCTTTTTGGGGGGTGGGTCAAGTGACATTTCTCTTTTATTTTAATGACACATAATATTCTTACATAGATATCATAATTTTTATATCTTTGTAATATTAGAATTTAAGACTCATTTCATATTTTATTTAATTCATGTTATAACTATACAATATTTTAATTTTTAAAATATAAAAATTATGACATCATGTCAAAAATATATTCAAGTCCCATATTTTTAATAGTAAATGAATTCTGCATATCTGTATCAATATCAGTGCTAGTTTAGAGATATTCATCACGTGTAAAGATATAGAAATGGAAGGCTTAGCCTTTCGCCATGTTTTAAAAGGGTGCAATTTTGGGGCCATTAGCCTGTTTAACCTCCATAAGCTTAACTCATCGCCACATTTTATGTGCAAATTAGTTTGTTACAACATGATAAGGATAAGGGGTTTGTGCCGAGGTTCAGAGGTGAATAAGGGAATAGGCAATTGCAATTTTTTTTTAAAACTTAGTTTATAATAATTAAAGAAAACATTAGCTGAAAAATATTATTGAATTAATTATATATATATATATATATATATATATATATATATATATATATATATATATATATATATCATAGAATTTTATATGTATTTATATATCAAAGATCTAAATCTTCATGCATACTCTAATCTTTAAATAACATTAAAAATATCACTAGGATTAATTTTTAAAATAGAATACTTATTTTTGTTAATATATTTTTTATTGTAATATGAACATTAAAATATAAAGATTTGTAAAGCATCTTAGCCTGATTGACAAATGTCATTTCACTTTTATTTTAATGACACAAAATATTTATGAATAACAAAAATATTTAATTATTTTTTACATTGATATCACTTTTTTTTATATCCTTGTAATATTAGAATTTAAGACTTAATTCATGTTTTACTTAATTAGTGTTATTACTATACAATGTTTTTATTTTAAAATATACACATTATAATAGCATGCCAAAAATATATTCAAGTCCAATATTTTTAATAATAAATATATTTTATGTTTATATTATATCATATTCATATCACATATTTATTTCAGTCAGATATCACCCTCTGAATTTTATAATTTTTTTTATTAGAGGTTGTCAAATTAGTCATTTATCCTCTTAAAAATTACTTTTGCCCTTTACATTTATCCTAGTATATCAATTTATCCCTTCTAAAAATTAAGGCTGGTTCCGCACCTGATATTAATATCTTTGTTAGTTTAGAGATATTCATCGAGTTTAAAGAGATATCGATGATATTATTTGTGATGCGGTGAAGTGCGCCAGTCGTAGTAATGTAGAATGATGCTGGCTTTCTATAAGCACTTTTATGATCAAAATTTTCAATCACATTTTGGCTAATAATATGTATTTCTCTTAAAATTCATAATCAACATAAGGAATTGTGTTGTTATTATTTTTTTTTTGGAATTTTTGAGATCCAACAATAAAAATGACCCAATCTTAATTTACTCAACAAAAGCCAAACATATAGAAATGGAGGGGAATTGTTATCTTATTTAAGCTCTGAAAGGCTTAACCTTTTGCCACATTTTAAAAGGGTGAGATTTTGGGGCCATTAGCCTATTTAAGCTCCATAAGCTTAACTCATCGCCACATTTTATATGCAAATTAGTATGTTATAACATGATAAGGACAAGAAGTCTGTGCCGAGGTTGAGAGGTGAACTAGAGAATAAGTAATTGCAATTATTTTTAAAACTTAGTTAATAATAATTAAAGAAAAAATTAGCTAAAACATATTTTGACTTAATAATAATAATAAAAGATATATAATATTAAAAATATCACTAGTATTAATTTTTAAAATAGAATACTTATTTTTCTTAATATATATTTTTTATTGTAATATGAACACTAAAATATAAAGATTTATAAAACATCTTAGCAATCAAAAAGTTTTAAGTTTATATTCTTACACGTAAGATTGTACGTGTTAATTTATGATTACATTCGTTCAAATGTCCCAATAAAATTTAAAAATTTTTAAGTATTTGATTATAAATGGATAATATTTAAACTAAAATAATAATAATAATAATAATAATAATAATAATAATAATAATAATAATATTATTATTTATTATTATTATTATTATTATTAAATAGTCTATTCCTTTTGAAGAATTTAGCAATAAATTTTTTTTTTTTGGAAAATTTAGCAATAAATTCATTATAAGATTTTTGTCGTGATTAATCCTAGTCAAGATTGGCTGTCTTATGCTTTGTTTTTATGAGAGGAAGGAAGTTAGCTTAGTCAACGGGCCACGCACATTTCAGAAGCGAATGTCAGCTGAAACTGACAAAAACTGATCCCAACTTTTGTACGTTTTGCCATTAGAAAAAATAAATAAATAAAATAAAAATTTATTTCCATGTATTAAATAACATATTTTACATATAAATCAATCAAATATATATATATATATATATATATATATATATATATACACACATCTAAATTATAATTTTTATATTTTATATATTTAATATCTAACTTCTAATATTTACATATTTACACATACAAACACATTAAAAAATAATGATAACAATATATTTTTGATGTAATATTACAAATTATATATATATATATATATATATATATATATATATATATATATATATATATATATATTATAAAATATTATTATATATATATAATCTTGATGTTAAAAGAATTTCTTAAAGAATCGGCCTTAAAATATGTTACTTTTGGGATATATTAAATACCTAAATACTCAACATGGAGTGTTTATAGTCAATCGGCGTCTTGGAGATCAAACAAGATATCTCATAATTACATCATTTGATTCAAATACTTAAAATATATCAATGATCAATCTCGTCAGATGAGTGGGTGGTTGGATTTTGCGTGTATTCTGACGTATCCTCCGTCTATAAATATCCTTTCATGAGGAGCAAGAGAGAGAGAGCTCTAAAGATCCTCCAGCAATCGTCTTGCCATCGACGGCGTCGACCAGCCGCGCATCACCGTCGCCCGCCGTTGATCCTTGTCGTAGATCAATCTGTCGGCTCATCATGATGATTACTGGATGATTATTCCTTCGTTCTGGATCAGTTATTCCGCATTTCTGCTTGATAATTGTTTTTCTCATATCTGATTATGTCGATGCTCGAGATGTACTCTCGAAACGGATCTAGTGGAAGCTTTTCTTGATGATTTTTCCTCTTTTCGGTTTTGTAAAATTGATTTTATTGTTCACTTTTATCTTTTGTATTATTTGTCTTTGGTTTATATTTTCTTTCTATATATATATATATATATATATATATATATATTATAAATAAAGATTTGATACGGCTTCTTTTCTTGCTTCGATTACCCATTCTAATCTTGAAATAATTTTTTTATTAATATGATAATGTTTTACGAAATGGATATGGACTTAAAAAATCAATATTTATACTGCTTTAGTCATTGAAATTGATAATTCAATATGTCAACTGAGTTTCTCTGATAGGATAGGATTAGTCTGACGTGTTTGCTCTCTTGAGACACTATACTAATAAATAAAGAAATGGCAAAGCTTTCTTAGGACTTAGCAACAATTATATAAACAACAGGAAACTATATAATGATTTATATATTTTGTTTAATTTTGAGTGATTGTATTTTTTATTTTAAATATTTTATCTTAATATTTAGATGTTTATTTTAATAGAATGTTATGATTTAGTCAAATATTTTTTTTCTTGAAAGGATTGGTGGTCTAAATTGTTGCAAGAGCCATCCTTTCATGCCACTATATAATCAAATTATTATTATCATCAACAAATTATTTTTACTAAGAGGTTCTGAATTTGAATTAAAACAAGAAATCTATTAGTCATATTTGTGCACCAACTCTCAAATCATTATGAGGCGACTACTAGATGGAATGGATTCGGAGGTTGATGTAAAATGATTTCATAAATTTGGCATTGATGCTAATTCATGTATGATTCATAGAGTCATGAGTCATTGTAGGATAGTAATATCTAAGAAATTTAATTTTGAGGTTTATCTTCTTTTTTAGATTAGTGGATGACACAATTTAGAGTGCAACTCACTTATCATTATCTGGACCACCTATTTGCTTCAGCATCAAAGTCATATATGGCGAAATGATTATTATACGAAGTCACATAAGTAAAAGTGATATGACACTTAAAATACCACTAATCGAAGTGCGAATCTTGATGTGAAAAGCAAGTTGATCCTAAGTTGAAACTGGTTGAGATCAAGCACTTAAAATATCATTGGAAATTTTGGTATATCAATTAAATCCCTAAATGGCTCTTAAACATGGAGTGCTTATAGTCAAATCGGCGTCTCTCCGGATCTATCATGATCTCATAATTCGACTTCATCGAGCATTCAAATGCTTAAAATACATCAAATGATCAAAGGAATCATTTTGAGCCGTCCAGATGGAGAGTGGTTCCGATTTTGCGTATGTATAGAGCGCACTCTTCCAATTTATAAATAGCCTCATTATCGTATGAGGGAGGCAAGAGATGAGAGCTCAAAGCTTGAAAATCCTCGAGCATAATCGTTACCACTGACGGTCTGACCACCCCGTTGGTTACAAACCATTCCGCGCTGGTACCCGCCATTGATCCCTGCGTCGTCAATCCTCGGTCTCCATCATGATGACCTTCATCGGTGGTACGTTTGTTTGTTCCATCATTTGCTACCACTACAACTGAGCGTGGTTATATGGGCATTTGTTATCGATTTTGGGATTCATTGTCGATTCTCATCTGATTATGTAATCGTTATCGGGAAAACTTGTATTTCAAAACAAATATATAGTGGAATCTTTTTTCTTTAGATGATTTTTCCTCTTTTGAGATTTTAGTAAAATTGAGTTTTTTGTTCACTCTTTAAATACATGTGTATCTTTGGATTTCACAAATAAGGCTAATAAACTTTCACTCTGGTTTTCTACATAACAAAAAGCAAATGATAAATCTCTCTTATGGATTAGAGAAGCAAGAGAGTGCTCTTTATGAAACTTTTTTTTTATTATAAATGTTTAAATAAGGGTTTCCTTCAATCAATTATCCTCAAAACATGTAATACCATGATTATTTGAGGTCAATATCTTCCCTTTGAAGGACTCAATGAAGTAGGGGATAAAATTCATTAGGAGATAGGCTTCCCATCGAGTTGTTAACCCTTTAACAATCTTGGCAAAATCATGCGTAAATTATTATATCAAGCACTTTTATTAAGATAACTTCTATGATATGTTTAAATAGTTTGATAATTCTTTAATAATATGAAAGGAATTCAATTTTAATAATATTATAAGTCCTTATAACATGATTAATGATGGCCTATGAGTCATTGATGTTATAAATTATTTGAATTCCATTTGGATATCCAATGCAAGCTAAAAACCAAAGCTTCATGCTTAACTTTATTATTGGTATTAGAATTTGACACACTATATAAGTATCATAGTATATGTTTAAAGGAAAGACAAATACTAGATCAATTCTAGTTATAATCTATGGTAATTAATTTTAAGGACATACATGCATAGCACACAATTTTATCTATTAATATATGAAAGCTAAAGCTTTCATATTTATGTAAATAGACTCAAATCTTTAATATTACATCAAAAATAGCATTATCATCAATTTTATGAAATAGAATGCACCTTTTCATATATATAGGAAAAATATTATATATGTCGATTCAAACTTTACTTGTTAAATATGTAAAGCATAGAATTGTGCTATGTATGTAAAGTTTTTTAAAGTGAAATTCATACATACTAAAAAAAGTATTATGTTTGTAAATTCCAAACTTTACTTGTTAGATATGTAAAAGCATAGCACACAATTCTTATCTATTAACAAATCAAAATCTAAAATTTAATATTTATATAAATAGAACTCAAATCTTTAAAATTACATAAAAATAGCATGTACCATCATCAAATTTTTAAATTGAAATGCATATTTTCATGCATAAGAAAAGTATTATATTTGTAAATTCCAAACTTTACTTGTTCGATTTGTAAATGCATAAGAATTATGTGCTATGTATGTACATTTCCCTTAATTTTAACATATTATTTTGATTAAGTATTCACCATCAAAATATAATTATTACATTAGGGATTCTTAATTCTTCATAAATAGTGCTTCTTAATCTAGCAAATCATAATCAAGTAAGAGTTCAATAGTAATAAGATCTATTAGCAAAATATTTATAGAAGCGTAGCCTTTTGAGACATAAAGTTTATATTAAATTACATAAGAAGCACTAACTATCAAACGAAGTGCCTTGATAATGTCAGTCTAGTCATCAAATATTATAAAATATTTATATTTTAAATATAATTAATTTTATATAGTAGTATATTATAACTTAACTTTTGTGCTAAAAAGATTAATGATAAGCAACATTTTAAATTGCAAGGTACTTAATTTTAATTTTAAGTACACATTAATTAATGTAGTAATGTATTCCCTTGAGTAGTACCCAAACTCTTGCTTAAAGTAAGTTTTACAAAAAACATTCTTAGAATTAGTAACATGAATTTTATCCTATTTTATCTTCCTCAGAAGAAATATTCTCCATGACATTAAAAAGTGCATTCTCAATAAATTCTTTACAATCAGCATTCTAAAGATTAATCATCATTGATTTGAAGAAGATAAGTAATAACCATATTATAAGAAAAGAAGCCCCTAATTAATAATTTATTTAGCCAACTTTGTTGACTCTATCATCATTATTTAAATGCATTTTTATTAATAATATATTTTTGTGTACTTTTGAAGTTTACTAGCTTTCAACTTTATATATCTTTATAAGAGTGGCGACCATTCTTTAGAACGAAGATATTATAGGTTTTTTTATATTGTCTTGGCAGAGAAGAACTAAAATGTAGTTTGAGGGAGGAGAACGAAAAAGAGAAATACATTAAAATAAATCTGAAGAGCTATTATTTTTAAGCATTACAATGATGCTAACATGTTCGAAAGAATAATTAAATTTATGCCACCAATCACATTCAATTTGGCAACAAATCCATGCAAAGTAAGATTCTTAAGGACTTCCTTACAAGTGACCAAGAGAAGATTGCAACCTTAGCTATTATTGACTTTTCATATGTTGCCTCCTCAAGTCAAATCTCAACTAATCACCAAAATTAATTATCTCTAGAATTCAACACATTAAAGCTATCTAATTACCAACACTATTACCTTAGTCATTCAAATGAACACACTCATCATTCCATTAAAGTAACTTATCAATCTAAAGAATTTATAATGATAACTCATCCTCAACATTAAACTCTTCAAAAGTTGCTTTACTCTTGGACACCCATCAATCAATCATAATTATTCATTTCATGACATACTTAAGCTTCTCTATATAAATTATCTTGTGTTTACTAATCATAGCCTTTATATTGTGCATAATCATAATCCTGGCCTAAATCTATAATCAAATTATCAATAATGATATATCAATGTTATATCTTTTATGACTAAATCTAAAAATTTTATTAAGCACCGCTTTTATATCATTTCTCATTAATCTCAAATCATAATAGATACTAAGGTCTATATCTCATGAGTATGATTGCATATAAAAAATGAATGGTTGAACCAAGATCTCACCCAAAGAACAAAATCAACAAAAAGTATATATTTGTATATTATTATTTTATATATGTCAGCATACGCATATATATATATATATATATATATATATATATATATATATATATATATATATATATATATATATATATATATATATATATATATATATATATATATATATATGTATGTATGTATGATTTCAATTATGGTGGTGCTAGCCATGTGTTTAGAGCTTCAGTAACTTTTCTTTTGTCTAAAAATAATGAAGTCATATTCATTTCAGAAGCACTTGCTATATATATATATATACATGTGAAATGGTTACTATTATCTTTTAAAAAAGAAAGAAAACTTGAATTTATACCTGATTTTAACATTAATATATATTATTTTGTTTTCTTATCTTAATGAAAAAGGAAGTTTTAAAAAACACAGTTAAAATATTATACATAAAAGCATAGAAGAATAAAACTTTAGAATTGTGTGATTGTAGAGTGAAAAGAATTAAGGGATTTTAAAATTTTCAGTCCTGAAAATTTTATATATATGAGAAAAACTATTTGATTTAAAATAAATACAAAATAATTCCTTAATGTATTAAAATTCACTTATTAGTTTATTTTGATGTACTATAAAATTATTAAACTTAAGCTTCTCACACTATCATATTAAAAATATCCACAACTACCAATCACTGTAAATTAATTCGTTATAAAAAATCTCTAGTCGAATGTCCTCTATCCATCACCATCACATATCTTTAAAATGTCATAATAAATAAAAAATTTATTTTATATCCAATCAAATAATTTATATTTTAAAATATATGTATTTATTTTATTTTTTAAAATTCTCAATTATAAATCCTTCAATGATTGTAAGAATTAGATGATAATAATAGTTGGAAATCATATGAAATTTTAAGCACCTCAAAATGACTTCTTCAAGACTTTTATGAGAAAGATTAGAGATTTTGACAAACTATGCAACAATTTAATTGCTACCAACAAAATCTATTTCAATAGATTGAGTTTAGGTAAAAGATTATATCAGAATATCTTCATATATTTATATATCATGATAAAATATACACTGTCAAATAAAATTTAATAAATGCTTAAAATGTATAAGAAATTTAAATAGAAACTAA
Organism: Cymbidium sinense; assembly: GCA_021442155.1. Taxonomy (NCBI): domain Eukaryota; kingdom Viridiplantae; phylum Streptophyta; class Magnoliopsida; order Asparagales; family Orchidaceae; genus Cymbidium; species Cymbidium sinense. The sequence goes on along the minus strand of CM038228.1, from coordinate 3,103,975 downwards.
AAGTATCATCAGGATCAAAGTTTTTGTTTTATTTATTTATTTATTTTTAATGTTGTCTATTTATAATATTTATCTTTAAAATTTGATTTTATAACCATGGAATACACGACTTCAGAGCCTAACCAAGTTAAGGCTTAACAATGCCGTCCAGTTTCAAAGGTCTACGAACAAATCTGAAAGCTCTAGCCCACTAGAAATTGAAAGCCCATTAAATCTCCAAACAATAGTGAAAGGCATATATATATATATATATATATATATATATATATATATATATATATATATATATATATATATATATATATATATATATATATATATAATTTTTATTTAAATTTAATATTATTTAATGCATCATATTTGGAGTACTAGTGTGTACTCAAATTTTTTAAAATACAAGCTCTATGTACTTTTAATTTTTTTTTTAAAATTTCTTTGTATTTAGAGTTATTATGATGATATTTAGTATATATTTGATCTACAATTTAGTTATTTAATTACTATTTTATCATTATAGAAGATGATAATGTGTATCATAAATTGATAAGTACACACATTGTGTACTTACTTTTAGGTTTTAACTTTATTTATTTAAGTAATTTCAATAATAATTCTTAATTTACTGTAAGAAAATACAAATAAAAAATCTATATTTAACACATGTCATATTTAGATTGGAGTTTGGGCATAGCTCTATGTTGGACTCCGCACATTATTTCTCGATTCAAAGGATAACTAAGCTCATATCAAGGAGAGTTTGGTGAGGAATTTTTTAATGTTATGTGCTGCAGTGATATATAAAGAGGTCAAAATGAGTTGAGTTGAATTCAAGTTATAGTGAACTCAAACTTGAGTTGGAGCTTAAGTCAAACTCATAGAATGAACTCGAGTTTGGTTTGACCATTTATTATGCGATTAGAGTTATTTCAATGACTCAAGATGACAAAATATCAAATTTACTCCACAAAAAAAGTCAGCGATAAAAGTTTACATAAGGAAGAGAGGACAAGGAAGATGAATATTTTAATAAGCATTTAATAGAAAAAAGTATCATCCCACCAATTTTTTTTAAAGTTAACCAACAAGCTTTTTGGGAACTTCCCAAAAAAAAAAAATGCTTTTTAGAAAGTAAACTGTCTTTTTTAAAAAACAGGTAAGCAACATCATGAAAAAGATAAGGGGAGATTTACACACATCAATTTTTTAGAAATGATATATCTAAGCTCTAAAATAGTGTATTTATAGATCTAACACCTAAAACTTTAAACATAACCGATATACCGCACTATCGGGCATCAATAGTTGTTACACTCCATTCAAAAAAGCTTCCTTCGCTCGACCCTCTATTGTGAGAAATTATGATTGTATGCCGACATTATTCCACTATGATTGATGTAGTACCAAGATCTCCTTCAAGCAAGTGGATGATCGAGAAAGCGGATGTTGATTGGATCGATTACCAGACTTACATTGCAATAAGAAAATAGACATGATTGTGGTGGTAGATTCATCTCAACATGATGGGGGCGTGATCAACCGATACATGAGATGATATCGATCTTGAGCTCTATACGAAGACACAAATAATTCTTCCGGATACTTATTACCCTCAAGTGCCTGGAGAGCGATTAATGGTAAGCCTGTTTTAACATAAAAATTATTATTTTGTATAATGATCAGGATATCAATATCTCGATGGTAGACAAGGATCGACATTTGTACTTCATTATCACTTATCGGATGGGTGATGATGAATGTTAGTCCATCTTCTACTTTAGTACTCAAGTCCTCTACATATACATTCACACAACCATATTTATATCAGGAAGCTATGTGGACTCAGATGCACACATGGTAGGCACCAATCTCCAGATATGATCCTCTATCATTCCATATAACACTCAGTATAGAGTGTACCACAGTTTTTGTTCCGCACGGGCTTGGTGATGAAGTGTTACATAGGTTACTCAACCTAGCATTGAAGAGGAGCAACATCAAGAACATCATTTATGAGAGACCAACGATGACCCCATTACACTCCGGTAGTGATGCGATTTGGCCACATATCATCAATGATAGTGTCTACATCTTTTATCATTTGTAGACAATTAACACCATTTACTTGTAGTTGTACCTCATGTATTATTATTATTCATTTTCACTATTGTATGCTTATTATTTGTTTAGTCTCGATGTTAGTTATTGTTTGTTTATATGAAATGATTCGTTGTAAACTCATGCTGAATTATCGCATTTGCCAACATAACCAAAAGGAATGATTACAAATGCAAAACTACGTGGCATAAGTCCATAATGTTCATAAGTCCATACCCGTGTAAGTCCATAATGCCCATCACCACATAAAAGTTAAAAAAAAAGACACAAGAAATTAAATAATTTGACTCACAAGATATGTATATATACATAAATGTAGCGTAAGACAAACTTAATCACATGTTGAAATCCATCAAGGAGAACGGAAGAAGCCTTCTCATCAATCTCTCTTTGAACAGAAAAAAACACTATAGTTATCAACAAACTCTTAATAACCAAACTTCCAGATCAAAGGTAGTGGCATTGATTCCTAGAGGAGCTTCCCACCTTGATGACTCATAACTTGTGAGGTAGAAGAATGGAGGGATAAGTTGTCAATTGTTAGTCATAATCATAACTCTCTATCCATAAGAAATTTTCAACTCCACATCATTTTTGCGCTTGGAAAAACTATGACGTTCTAGAATCTTGATTTTAGTTAATATGGAGAATTTTGTTTTTCAACAAGCTCATTCTAACACCGGATGAGTCCGATACGAGCAAGATAGTGAGGCATTGCCAATTTTTTCAATTCCTCACCGCAATTTGTTGTGAGCGTTTGCAAAAACTTTGGCGTACCAGGCTAGAATCATAGATTTTTGTTTACATTAAAGTCATGGAAAATTTCATTAGGTTTCCAACGATACTAAGTTCGCTCAATTCTGACACCGGATGAGTTCGATATGGGTAAAATACAGCGGTTGCACCAATTTTTTCAACTAAAATTGCGGTGTTGAGATAATCCAGATTTTGGTCAACATAGTCGGAATTTTTTATATTTCCAAAGATACTAAGTGTCACGACTTGGAATATCAATATGAAGAGAAGGATAATAAAAGAAACATAACATTTTCAATCTTTACATAAAATCTCCAATCACAAATACTAAAATCCAAATGATTATTCAAATTGTCCATACATAAATATTCTAACAAAGTTCAGAGAGAAAACACACTTTAACTCAACATGACATAATTACTTATCTCTCAAGTCCTCTGTGATAAACATGACTTTTCCTTATCAGCCATTTAATTAGGATGGTTACCTGAAAAAAATTAAGCTAATAATATAATTCAATTGGTATGCTATTACACTATAATAAACAAGAAAAAAGAACTAATATGCATGCCATTTTATTGTCACATGCATAAAGAAATCGCTCAAATAATCAAACCTATGGGAGGTAGGTATACATAAACATTTATCGTATATGGGGGTCTAAACATTTATCATATAAATTTTACTTTTTACTTTTATCATCATTCCAAGAGTCACCCTAAAATCATTCAAAGAACAAGTATCTATCATTGTCATTTCATTATTGACTTTTATTTATTTCATTCATCATTTTAATCAGCATGCATTCTCCGGTTAATACCATAAGGGGTGAACTCAATTTCAACATACACATTCATAGCATATAATTATACCATTATGCACATTAATTCATGATTAACGATAAATCGTGAACTTTATAAAATGATAGCATTAATGATATGATCTACATTATTATCCAACATGAAAGCGATAAGCTACATCACTTTAAGAAAAGCAGAAAAAATCATCACAACTTGCGTATGAAAAGTCATAATCATATGAACATGCATTTCATCATAATAAATTAAGATATTTTTATCATAAATGTAAGAACATAACTACTTTAATTTGTAGTTTCCTCTTGAACCTCCTTTCCTTTAACGCTTCCTTCCTTAATTGAAATTCCTATAACATAAGAATATTAAGTGTTAAAGATTTTATATATTGCATTAATTGATTAACATACCCCCTTAAATGATTCTAATCTAATTAACGATAATATAAATACATTTCCTTCATAATATAAAATGCATTTCCCAATAGGTTCTCTTAATTTTGTACTCCCCTTATTTTTCTTAAAATGATTTTCTTGAATGATTTTAAATTAATACTTTAACTTACATCTAGTTTATATTACTTATACCTAAATTAACTTATTGTGAAAATCACTAAACTCTAAATTACAATTGATAAACCCCAAGTTAAAAGGCTTAAGATACTAATATTAACATAAAATTTAAATTAAAAAATAGTTACATATCTTATTTACATACCTCTTTATTATATTCCTCTCGGTTGCCTAAACCCTCACTCCCCATCGCTTCTTCGCCGGCTGACTCACTCGTTCACAAGACTCCTCCTTCCCTCTTGTCATGCAGCTCGGCTCAAAGTGGATGCGTCTCTAGAGACATAACTCTCTTTTCCTCGGATGTGCCTCTGCCGATTTTCTCTTCTCCTTCCTCGATGAATAGCGAGGTTCTCTCCTTCTTTTCTCCCTTTCTCTCTCGTATTTTGGGAAAATTGACTCCCCTCAGATTCTTTTCTTTCCTTCGCTAATGCAGCGACGGTTGCATTTTTTTGTTTCTTGATTATTACAATCTCTCCCTCTTATAAAAATTTTATCCTCAAAATTTAAAAGACAGCAATATAAATACACATACCTTTAATTAAACAATTGAGGATAAAGCTCTCACATTTCTGATTCCTTCTCCCACATAACTTCTCGATCTAATCCATGTTTCCACAGTACATGAACAAATGGAATTTCCTTATTCTTGAGATTTTTGACATCATAATCTATAATTCTTTTTGGCTCCTCCACAAATGTGAGATCAAGTTGAATATCAATAGGATCAACAATAATTTTGTTGGCTTCATCAGTAATATATTTTTGCAGAAGAGAAATATAAAACACATTGTGCACTCCTTGCATGTGAGAGGTAAAGCGGTCATAAGCCACTTTCTCAATTCTTTCCAAGATTTCATTTAAGCGTGGGCTAACTTTCCAACTTTACCAAATCATTTTATACCTTTCATGGGACTAACTTTAAGAAATACAAATTCTCCCACTTTGAACTCTACTGGCTGATGTTTAGCATCATAATATTTTCTTTGCCTATCTTGAACAGTTTTTAATCTGTCATGAATTAATCGGATCTTTTCAGTAGCTTCATCTACTACATCTGCACCAATGATTCTTCTTTCACTTGTCTCCACCCAACAAAGCGGTGTTCTGCATTTCCTTCCATACAATGCTTCAGGGAGTATATACTTGCTTGTATTGTCAAACTCAATCAAAGGCAAATGAATTTCAATTTCCTCCAAAATCAAGGATACAAAGTCTAAGCAAATCTTCAAGTGTTTGAATTGTTCTCTCATCGGTTTGAGGATGGAAAGCGTAGTAAGCTACTAAAGCTTCTTGAATTTTTCTCCACAATCTAGATGTAAATCGGCCATCCCGATCAGACATTATAGATTTTGGCACACCATGTAACTTCACAATTTCATCAACATATTTCCTTGTTAGATTGTTTGATAGATATAAAGTGTGCAGATTTAGTCAACTTATCAATAATAACCCAAATAGTATCACATCCTTTTCTGGATCTAGGTAAACCAATCACAAAATCCATAGCAATATCATCTCATTTCCACTCAGGTAGTAAAGTCCACTTGGCTTTTGATGTTTAGCTTTAACCATCTGACATGATTGACATTTATAAACAAATTCAACTACACTTCTTTTCATTCCTGGCCACCAAAATATTTCTTTAAGATCCTGATACATTTTGCTACTACCTGGATGAATTGTATAATTTGAATGATGTGCTTCATGTAAGATATCTTTCCTCAAATCTCCAATATTTGGAATGCAAACCCTACCATGATACTTGGTCATCCTCTTCGATTTCAAAATCCTCTGTATGACCTACTTTTACCAAATCTAAAATTTTTAAAAGTCAGCATCTTGAGGTAGTGCATCTCGTATTCTGTCTTTCAAATTTGATTTTATATCCATTTGATTTAACAATAAAATATGATCATCTATAGATTTAATAATTGAAATTTCTAATTTTTCTAACTCTTTCATCAACTCCTCCTGTTAAGAGATCAACCAATAAGCATTACCAGATTATTTTTCTACTCAAAGCATCAGCAATTATATTTTCCTGGATGATATTGAATATCCAAATCATAATCTTTAATGAGTTCCAACCATCTTCTCTACCTTAAATTTAGCTCCTTCTGAGTAAAGATATATTTTAAGCTTTGATGATCAGTGAAAACTTTACACCTTACTCCATATAAATAATGCCTCCAAATTTTTAATGCAAATATCACTCTTAGATCATGGGTTGGATAATTCTTTCATGATTTTTCAATTGCTTGAAGCATAAGCAATCACTCTTCCATTCTGCATAAGTACACATCCCAAGCCTCTTAATGATGCATCACTATAAATTTGAAATATTTTTGTCCCCGATGGAATAGTTAATACTGGTGCAGTCATTAAACAATTCTTCAATTTTTGAAAAGCCTCTTCACACTGATCTGACCATTCAAATTTGACTGCTTTTTGAGTTAGCTTGATAGTGACATGACAATCTGTGAAAACCCTTCAACGAATCTCCTGTAATATCCTACCAATCTTAAGAAACTTTTGACTTGTGATGGTCGGTGCAGCCATTCAACTATTTCGACTTTACTTGATCACGAGACCCTTCACTACTAATCATGTGCCCCAAGAATATGATGTTATTTAACCAAAATTCACACTTTGAAAATTTTGCATATAATTCATTTCCTCTCAGAGCTTGCAAAATAATGTGAAGATGATTTTCATGAGTTTTCATCTCTAGAATAAATTAGAATATCATATGAATACAATCACAAATGAATCTAAAATGGTTTAAAGATTCTATTCATGAGATCCATAAATACAGAGCATTTGTTAAGCCAAAAGGCATCACCAAACTCATAGTGCCCATACCTTGAATCATGCGGTATATCTTCTTCTTTGATTCTCAACTAATGATAACGATCTTAAATCAATCTTTGAAAATCTCTCCTTCTAGTTGGTCAAAGAGATCATCAATTCTTGCAAAGGGATATTTATTCTTCAATGTGAGTTTATTAAGCTCACTATAATCGATGCATAACCTTAAGCTCCCATCTTTCTTCTTCACAAATAATACAGGAGCTCCCAAGATGTGCTTGGGCACGATAAATCCCTTCTCTAACAATTCTTGTAGCTGATTCTTCAACTCTTGAAATTCTTTAATCACCATTCTATATGGTATTTTTGCTACAGGTTTTGCACCTTGATTTAAATCAATGGAGAAATCTATCTCTCTTGGAGGTAAACATGGTAAATCATCTAGAAAAAACTTACGGATACTTTCTTTTACTTATCTTAACTTCTTTACCTCTTTAACATCATAAGAGCAAGAAACCTTCATAGCCTTTTGCTAGCATCTTTTGAACTTTTAAGCAAGACACCATCATAGCTAATACGTCCTTATGCCCCACAAATTTGAATTCTTCTTTTTCAGAATATTGAATTTGATTATCTTTTTACAACAATTTATAGTAGCATAATATTTAGATAGTCAATTCATTCCTAAAATCACATCAAATCTCTTCATAAAATTTATCATCTTCCTAATGGCTCTTTGATTATGATCATACTTATGTCCCTAAATATAAAAACTTTGCTCTGATACCACTCTTGTCACCACCCGGAGCTTGGAATACCGAGAATGTTGAAGGGATAAAATAAAGACTTACATAACATTTTCAATCTTACATAAAATCTCAATCATACAAGAGCCACTAAAACCCAAATGATTATACAAATTGTCCATACATAAAATTCTAACAAAGTTCAGGAGAAAATACACTTTAAACATAACTCAACATGACATAATTATCTATCTCAGTCTCCTATAAACTGACTTTCCTCTATCACCATTTAATTAGGATGGTTACGAAAAAAATTTAAGCTAACAAATGAATATAATTAGATTGGGTCAATTATCTTTATTACACTATAGTAAACAAGAAGAAAGAACTAGTATGCATGCCATTTTGTTGTCACATGTACATAAAAGAAATCTGCTCAAATAATCAAACTATGAGAGGTAGGTATACATAAACATTTTATCGTATATGGTCGATACATAAACATTTATCATATAAACTTTTACTTTTATCATCCTTCCAAGAGTCCGAAATACTCATTCAAAGAACAAGTATCTATTACCATTGTCATTTGCCAATTTTATTGGCCCTTTTGAATTATTTGCTAATTTCATTAGCCCTTTTTAATCATTTTGTGCACAAATTGGTCCCATTATACCATAAGGGGTGAACTCCGGTTTAACATACATTCATATCATACAATTATACTACTATGCACATTAATTCATGATTAACGATAAATCGTGAACTTTATAAAATGATAATGTGTGATATGATCTAGCATTCAGTTATTATCCAACATGAAGCGATACTCACATTTTAAGAAAGAAAGCGAAAAATCATCACAACATGAAAAGTCATAATCATATGAACATGCATTTCATCATAAAAAATTAAGATATTTTTATCATAAATGTAAGAACATAATTACCCACTTTAATTTGCAGTTTTCTCTTGAATCTCCTTTCCTTTAACGCTTCATTCCTTAATTGAAATTCTTATAACATAAGAATATTAAGTGTTAAAGATTTTATATATTGCATTAATTGATTAACATAACCCCTTAAATGATTCTAATCTAATTAACGATAATATAAATACATTTCCTTCATAATATAAAAATGCATTTCCCTTATAGGTTCTCCTAAATTTTGTACTCCCCTTTTCTTATTTTTCTTAAAATGATTTTCTTGAATGATTTTAAATTAATACTTTAACTTACATCTAGTTTATATTACTTATACCTAAATTAACTTATTGCTGAAAATCACTAAACTCTAAATTACAATTGTAAACCCTAAGTTAAAAGGCTTAAGATACTAATATTAACATAAAATTTAAATTAAAATAGTTACATATCTTATTTACATACCTCTTTATTATATTCCTCTCGGGTTGCCCTAAACCCTCACTCCCGACTTCTTCCGCATGCGCGACTCGACTCGTTAGCAAGACTCCTCCTTCCTCTCGGTCATTGCGTGCGCCGAAACTCAGGTGGCTCAGCGGCGTGAGTAGAGGCGTCTTTTCGACTAGAGCCGCAACTCTTTCTTCTTCCTCGGGATGATGTGCTTGACATACGATTTCCTCTTCTCTCGATAGACGGCTAGTTAACGATGCTTTTCCTTCTTTTTTCTCCCTTTCCGCTCTCTCGTGTTTTGGGAAAACCAACTCTCCTCAGATTCTTTTCTTTCCTCGCTAACCATGCCGCATTTTTTTTGTTTTTTGGTTATTACACTAAGCTCGCAATTCAACACGATGACTTCGATAGGCAAAATATCGGTTGTTCCAATTTTTCAACTACGCACCGGGTTTATAAAAGCTCACGTGGCTAGAATCGCAAATTTTGATCAACATGAAAGTCATCGAGAATTTTGTTAGGTTTCCAACTATCTAAGCTGGTCGACAAAGAGTCCGATATGGGCAAAATACTACGGTAATTTTTTAACTCGATTGCAATTTTATGAGGCTTTGCAATCATGCTGAATCTCAAATCTGAAAGGAGAATTTTGTTTTTCCAACCATACTAAGTTCGCCGATCTAACGGATGAACTGATAATATCTAAAATATCGGCTATAATTTTTCAACTCAGACCGCTTTTTTTTGCGCGTTTGCAAAACTGCACGATCGGCTAGAATCATAATGTTTTGGTTAACATAAAGTCATGGAAATTTTGTTACATTTCAAACGATACCAAGATACTCAATTCGAGGATGATCCACGGGCAAAATACTGCTAATTTTTTTTAAAAAATTAGCTGGCCGTCCATTCCGGTCACACCGCTCAATGAGTACTAACCTATTTAATTTTAAAATTTAATTATTTAATTAAATTTTAAATTAAGCCTAATATGAAGATTTAGCCGTATTAAAACAACAGCTTTTAAGAGGAAAGCTCACGCTAAGATAACCTCTTCAACAAAGTCTCCTGAATTAGGATTTCACTGTTGTTGTTGCGTTGAAAAGATAATCAGGAATTCACTTTCTATCAAATAAAAGTGCAAATTAATCATTAACTAATGATATAGTAAGTATTAAAAACAAATCATTTTAAAATTATATTAATCTTGTTCATATCAATTGTCACATAAACTGTTCGAATCAATGGGCATAATAAATTCATAAAATAGTAACTACTTCAGATTTTTAAAATGGCTTCTTAAAATTATTTCACAAATTTTAAGTTCAACCATTTGTATGTCAGAGACTGCAGAGAAAAGTGTAGAAGTTGGGCCACAAAGCTGAAAATTTCAAATATCGTGCATTCTTCTTATTCTTATCAACAGAAATAATAATAGAGGCAATTATTTATATAATATCGGAGAGAAGAAGAAAATAGTAGGAAGCTTAGAGATTTCGTTCAGAAAAGGACGACAGACATGTAATGAAACTTAAAGATAAAACCTGACCTGCGGCTGCAATTTCTATGGGAGAGGACCGCATGAGGGAAGATTCATGAATACTGCATTGTTTGTCACGTGAGGAGGAGAGTCTGTGAGACAGAGTAAGGGTGGGAGGTAGCGTGGTATATCTGTTGCTTTTAAAAATTTTGAGTGTTAAATCTGTAAATATACAATTTTAGGTGTTAGATATGTAATTTCTAAAGAATTAAGTGATATGTATTTAAATCTCTCAAGATAAATCATCAGTTTTGTATATAAATAATAAATATATATATATATATATATATATATATATATATATATATATATGAAAAATATGAAAGGATTTTAATTTAATGTTAATCTTTTCATTGTTATTTTAATGGCTCTTTTCACTTTTCTTCTAAAGAGAGTGATAATAACAAATAAAAAAATTTATGTAGAAAAAATTAATTTTATATGCTCCATAATAATAGTATTTGAATAACATCCCCGTTATATATCGAAAAGTTTATTTCAAGCTTAAATATAGGTCATATATTCACAATTTAAAGTTCATCATTATCAAGATTTGTTCTAACTATTTGTATTCAAAATTTAATTCAAACAATCATTCAAACTAAGTTCAAATTCTTTTTAAGTGATGTTCAAGTAACATTCTAATAAGGTTCAAATCATGCTTATAACATAATCATAGAAGGTTCTAGTAGGAAAGAGTGAATTTTAAACCAAATTTGAATTGATTTCAAACAAGATTTAAAATCCATAATCTAACCAAGTTAGAACAACACTTAAAAGTAGGTTCAAAATAGGTTCAAACACGTAACAAGTTTATACAATTTCAAACTAGGTTTTATTAGGATATTAAACTAAGAATTGTAGCAATCTAAGACTACTTTTGTAACTTAACATAGACAATAAATACAAAGGGTGTGGTGCTAAAATGCATACACCACTCCAAAACACACTCATAATTAGTCACATTTCTACTTCAAGTATTATCCAATTAGTTCTCATTAAGTCCCTTAGTATCATTCTAATTCATATCCATAGCCAAAATCTTCAAAATAAAATTAGGTTTTGCTTTTTTCCCAATGTCTTTAAGAAAGAAAAATGATGATGATGGTGTAGGGGATATCAATACATTTTTCTCTTTTCCTAGACTTACTCCTCATCATCTTCATTAAAGCCATTAAAGTCACTCATTACATGTCATATAGAGTAGGGCATCACGATTTCACTTGCATGTCACAAGGCCTAGCTAACAACAATCATCGCTCAAAGATAATCACTTGTCAAAATGTGTTCTCGCCCAACCCCCCTCTAGTAGTATGAGAAAAAAAAAATTTTTTTGAGGGGCATAATTTGACATTTTAAAAAATATTAGCAATTTTTTCATCTATGCTTGGGGTCAATATTATTGGTTTTATTTTTTTTGTTAGAATATATATTTAAAAGAAATATATAAAAGAAATATAAATAAAAAAACATATAATTGATGGCATATGCTCTTTATATTTTGAAGGTGATGTATACTTACATCATTCTTGATACTATCTTGTATATCTTTTTTCAATAAAAGTGATTTTCATCCACTGATCTCTAATTCTATTTTGTAGTATACTTTTCATGATATTTAAATTGAAAAAATCTCTTTCAACAATCATTGAAACAATTGGTAGAGTCACCTAATTTTAATAATTTAAGAAAGGATATAAATTATTTTTTCTATTGATCATTGTCTATGCAAGCATTCAAATGTCTTCTAAGAATTAAAGTGTTCATCAAACTACATGTCAAAATGTATGTTTTCAATTGATTATTATTGATCATTAAATCTACTAATATAAAACCCTTTGTATAAAAATAAAATCATTCTACTTAATTTATCTTTGATGAATGCACTAAAATATTACGATTTAAAAGCAAATCTATATTTGCCATTATAATTATTTAACTCTTAAAGCTAAATATCAATGATTGTACATTTTAGGGGATACAATGTGAAATTTTTTATCTATGAAAGAAAAATTAAAAAAAATGTTACATTCACTTTAGTTAATTAATTATACATTATATATATCTTAAAATTATTATTTTAATATTTAATTTATTAAATTTGAATTAAATGATAGTTATTTTAAAAATTTTGAATTAAATAATATTCATATGAGACAAATCTTGAAAAAATGTAATTAAATTTTAAAATTTTTTATAGGAAAATTTATATATATAGCACTTAAAATTTTAATTTTTATATATTTCACATCTAAACTTCTAAATATATTGAGGACAAAATCAAGCATGAAGTCATTATATTAGATTGGTATTGAATTAGGGGGTGCATTTAGGTACTAACTTTTGTAGAATATATGCTGCATATCATGAATTTTTGCTTTCAATCTCAAGGTTAATTAAGCCTAAAATTAGATTTAATTAACCTAATTCCTAATCCCGGCCATGTGACACACGACACGAGACACAAGAGGATATGTTATTTAAGTTGTCACATCGCCTCTTGAGTCGGTGGAGGATCTTTCTACGTCCGATCTGATCGGCTGGGATTAATCCCACAGTTTAGACTTAAATCAGATGGGATATAGCGTGATCTAATCATAGTTGTCCGTTCCAATCATGTGGAACGAACGTCGTGTGATCCTTCTCCTCGTGGGAGATGAACACCGTTCATCTATCTTCGATCAATTCGAGCTCACCCAAGCTCGGATTAGCATCAAAATAATCCCACACCTATAGAAGGAAGGGGGATGTACATCCAACTGTCAAGATCTCAAGGGATGACACTTTTCTTCAAAAAGAACCAAAACAAACTTTCCTAAGGCTACAATTTCAGGCAATTACCTCGTCAGAGGCTATCACCAGCACTTCCAATTGAGGAGGTAGCTTCGTTTAGTAGAAACGAAGCCTGTTGAATTAGGTCTTAACTTGAAGTAGATGCGGTTGATCTCCCCTTCAATGGTGATCGGTTTTGATCAAGTGATGCTTCGTGGCTTGGAGACTTGGGAAACAACTTGGTTGAGCTCGTCCACCGATGGTGCTTGCAAGGTTAATTTGGATGAGTTAGAATTTCAATTGACCTCCCCTATTTCGATTTTGAGCAAAACTGAGAAGGAGAAATGGGGAGATTAGAATGGCAAAAAGCTTGGAGAAGCTTTCTCGACCTCCTTAACTCTGGAAATGAGTGCTTGTGGTTTGAGTGGGAATGAGGGGAGTATATCTCCCCTCCTCAATCAAATGGTGATGAGCAGTTTTGCCATTTTTGATCAATGACAAGAATTGGGTTCATGATTTGGGATGCTAAACATCCCATGTGAGTCATTTTAGGTAGTGGAGTGAAGGAGAGTGGATGCCCATGTGCTAGGTGAGTGCATTTGGTGATCCAAGTGTTCAATTTATTGGAGGGTTTTTGGCCTTGGCTTGAGTCATGGGTGACCCACTCATCATGTTCACCACCCTCCTTGGTGTCCATGTGGACCACTAGGAAGATGCAAGTGAGAAAGAAACGACCAAATTCTAAGTGAATTTGATCATATAATACCTTTTGACCAAAGGGCAAAATGGTCATTAGGCCATGATTTGGATTTGGAAAGATTTAAAATGATTCAAAAATATGTTGGGTCAAATTTCAAGTGATTTGGAGTTCATTTGGTTTGATTGGTTCAATTTAACCCATTTTGGTCAAGTTGGGTCAAATTGGGTTATGTTGACCAATTAGTCATTAGGTCAAACCATGAGTTAGGTCAAGTTCAAATGATCATTTGGAGCCAATGGTATCATTGGTTTGGTTCAATTTGATTTATATTTGGTTCATTTAGGTTCATTTAGGTCAAATGGGTCAAGTTGACCAATTTGACCCATTTGACCCAATTAGGTTCATGGGTTGGTTTAAGCTTGGTTGATCATTTGAAATGTATTGAAAGCTTTGGTTTCAATCAATTTTTTTGGTTTGATTTCAAGTTGATTTGACCTTTTAAGTCAAGTTGGGTTCAGGTCAATTGGGCTGTCTAATTAATTAATCAGCTTTGGTCAAGTTCAACAATCAATTTAGAATGAATTTGACTCATTGTTACAATCAATTTGGCTTAGATCAAGATTTGACCTATTTTGGCTTCTTAGGTCAATTTGGATCAACTTAGGTCAAGTGGCCAATTAGGCTTGGTTTTTCAATTGATGGCTTAGTCAAGTTCAATAATTGATTATGGATTAGTTTAGATTAATGGTTTCAATCAATTTGGCCTATAGTGAATTTTAGCTTATTTAGGTTTCATTTGGGTTAAATATTGACTTGGTCAAAGGCTAGGTTTGACTTGGTTTGACCTAATTTGAGTGATTGATCATCTTAGATGATTGTTGCTCACAAAGTGAGGCTTGGATGGGCTTAGTTCAATCCAATTTGAGTTAGAATTTGGCTCAAAAAGGTCCTTTAGGTCACTTTGGGTCAAGTGAACCTAAGTGGGTCAATTGGCTTGATCAAGGCTTGATTCAAGTTTGGTTGAACTCACATATGGACTTATGATTGAAATATAAATCTAATTGCAAGTGATTTAGAGTTAAATGGGTTTTGGATCATTTGACAATTTCAAGTCAAAAGGGTGAACATGGGTTTGACTTGGGTTCGTTTGATTTTGGTTAAATGATTGTAGTTCATGTTTATATATTGGGCATGTGATTGAAGAAGTGATTGTTTGAAGAGAAAATCTAAGGGTTTGGATTGATTTGAGAATAATTTGGCTACATTCAAGGATTTGACTTGAAAGAGTATAAGTTGGATTTAAGTTGAATTTGGATTTGAGTTTTGAATTTATTTTAGTTATTTGAATTTATATTTCATTTATATTTTTGAATATTAATGAGAATATAAATGTGTTATGAGAAAGACTTTAGAGTTTGGAGTGATTTGGATTTGATTTAAGCTAAGTCCATGAAATGAAATCAAAAGGCTTAGGAAAGATTTTGAGATTTTGAATTTAATCATGGTTTCAATCATTTGATTTGAATTGATTTATGATTTGGATTTTGGAATTGATTTATGATTTGGGTTTTGAAATGATTTATGATTTGAGAAAATCAATTTAGAACTAATTTAAGATTTGATTTGTATTAGTTTATGATTTGAGAAAATCAATTAAGTTCGAATTGATCTAAGATTTGATTTATGATTTGAGAAAATCAATTGAGTTCGAATTGATTTAAGATTTGAATTGGATTGGTTTGAAGGAGGGAAGCAAGGATTGGTTTCAAGCTATAGGGTAGGCAAATCTTCCTAAACCCTAAGGCATAACATATTCTATGGCTAACTCTTCTAAGTCTGGGTTAGGTTAAGTGTTCACTATTCTTAAGACTAAGGAACTCTTAGGTCTAAAGGAGTCTATGTCTAAGGTAGAGAAGTTGAGAGCCCAAAGTGAGGTCAACATGAGTTCAAATGACATACAATATTTAATGTGCTTGGAAAGAAATAACCAACCATAACCCATGTTTTCATTCAATTATACTAATCCTTAAGGACAATCATATCAAATAAAGTTGTTTAAAGAAAACCAAAGCTTCTTAACACCATTTTTAACTTTATGTTTTGATTTAATTTAAGGATGTGAGGAATAGTTTGTTGATCCAAACTCATTCTCATGTTTATGAATTAATTTCATTTAATAAAATATAATTAGGTTGATTTTATATGTTAATTGTTGTATTGTGTAATAAATACATTAATTAACCCTTTCTGTCACCTCAATGTAATTAACTAAATAATCATGAGCCAACATGATATGCATGTGGATGAAGAGTAAATTGGCAATAATCCTAGAAAATAAATGAGGCATAATGCACTTGGCTCATAATTAATAGTTAATTAAGAAGAAATTTATTAAGTATGCTTATGGTTTCCCCATATATGTGGGTTGATTATAATTTTCCTAAGTACCTTTAGGTTATTAAACACCTAAAGATCTACCCCTGATTTAATTGATTAAGATCTGATGTAATTCATTTGATTTTATTTTGATTAATTAAATTAAATTAATTAATTCTTAATGTTAATTAAATCCATTTTAAATGGGATGAATTTAGAGAAATGATTAGAGGGAAGGCCTTATCATGTTATCCTATTCATTCACTATTGATTAATGATATATGACCTTTAAAATTAATTAATCTTACTCTTTGATTAATTTATTTATTTATTAATCACAAAAGCTAATTAAACTCATAAATGTTGATTACCCTAATTACCTAAGAAATAATTTCCAATAAAATTATGGGTGTCATCATTATATCAAACTATCAAATTTAGGAGCAATTGCCTAAGCAATTAAGGCTTAATTTTACTAACTAAAATTTCAATCAAACCTTAATTAAGACTTGACCACTGTTCAAACACAATTAGAAATATTTTAAAATAAATCTCCTCTATTTTCCCTTTAAAATGACTATTTATTTGTAATTTTTAGATTTTTTTCTACAATTTGTTATAATTTTTTGAACTTTCAGCCGTTAAACCAAGTAATTAAGCCTAATTTAAGCTTAATATCATCGGTGTCTCGTGAACCTCTGACGTGGTGCGCTTTCCATGTTGCACCACGGGATTGCTTACTTAAAGTCGTCTAATGCGGCGCTACGGGCGACGCCGCTTTCTTATCTTATCTAAGATCGAATGGTCAGGATTAACCCCGGGGTTTTAATAAGATTAAATTGGATTTTATCTAGTGAATAATCATGACCATCCGTTCCGATCACAAGGAAAGGATGGTGCATGATCCATCATCTCCCGAGCGACGAGAGATGGGTATCGTCCGCCTTCCATCGCTCGATTAGAGCTCACCCGAGCTCGAATCGATTCAGGATTCAACCCACACCATCATGAGGTAGATCCGAAGGGATCTACTAGTCAGATTTGAGTGAAATACAAATTTTCTTCAAAAAGGCCTAAAAAATTTTCATAAAATCACAGTTTGAAGGGAATTACCTCATCGGAGCTCAAGACCAATGGCACAATGCTTGAGGTAGCTTCGTCTAGTAGATACGAAGCCCTGTTGAGTAGCACACATGTTGATTCTTCGTCATTTGCTCTATAGGCCATGAACCATTATTATGCAAGCCGACGTTGATCGAACTCGACCTTCGGTGGTCGTGGAGCTCGGGAGGTGATTCGTTTGTGCTCAACAGAGTGTGGGGAGTGTGTGGGTGAAATTAATTTGAATTTGGTGGCAATTTGAGGAAGTTTGATCAGAGGAAGCCTTGCCCTATTTTGTTACAAGGAATTTCGGTGTTGGGGAGGCTCGGGAGGCTTAGGTAGAGCTACGATTTTAATGGTCTCAGAACCTCTAAGTGAAAATGGTATTTTGTATCAAATGAGGGGTATATCCCCTCCTGGATCGACGACGAGATCCTCTTCTCAATTTAGTCACCAGCTCAAGAGTTGTCAAGGTCAATTCTAAGGTCGATTTAGATGGCTGAGGTTGGGTTGGTGGTGGTAGCCCTCTTCTTTGGATCCAATGGTTTTGGGTAGGTGTAGGGAGGTGAGTTAACTCACCTCCCCTTGGTCCATGGTTGACCTAGCCCACTTGGGTCAGGCTAGGCAAGCAGGTTAGGCCCCCATTTGGGTAAGAAGTGGCCGCCAAGGAGAGAGGGGAAGAGTTGTCTTGCCAATTTTAGACTTAGTCCCATGTGGGAGAAAAATCCAATGGGTAAGGCTTTGAATTAGACCCAATTCAGGTTAAGCGGTTTGGGACTGACCCAAGGTGGGTTTATGATGGGTTGTGTCATGTCTCATTGAGTATTGGATTGGTTTAAGTGGGTTTGGCTCAATTTGACCCTTATAGGTCAAATTGGGCTAGGTTAACTAATTAGTCAAATTGGGTCAAATTAAGACTTGAGCCATGTTCAAATGAGTATTTGGGATGTTTTGGTTCAATTGGTTTGAGTCAATTTGGCTTGGATTAGGTTTTGGCTCATTTGGATTCATGTAAGTCAAATGGGTCAAGTTGACTAATTTGACCAAATTGGCCAAATTGGCTTGTTGGGTTGATTCATGTTCAATTGGTTAATTGAATATGATTGTAATATGTTTCTATTAATTTAGATTTGGTTTAGATTTATGCTAATTTGACTCTTTTGGTCAATTGGGTTCAATTGGGGTTTGTCAAGTTCAATTTGGAATGAACTTGAACCAGTTGCAATCAATTTGGGTTAGATCATTTGATTTAACCCAACTTGGTCTTTTAGGTCAAATGGGTCAACTTAGGTCAAAGGGCTAATTGTGTTAGGTTTGGCTCAATTGATGGTCAAGTCATGTTCAATCATTGATCATGGGTTGGTGTGAATCAATGGTTTCAATTAATTTTTCTTTGATTGAGATTTGGCTAATTTGGTTCATGTAGGTTAAGTGGGTTGACTTGGTCAAATGATCAAGTTGACTTGGTTTGACCTAATTGATGATAATTGATCAAACTAGGGTGATCAACAATCATGATATGAGATTTTGGTAGGTTTGGTTCAATCTAATTTGGGTTAAATTGATATTTGGCTCAAATGAGTCTTTTAGGTCAAGTGAGTGAGTGGGTCAATTGGCTCAATTTTGGATTGATTTGATTTAGTTGAGTTTATATATGGATTTGGGAATGATATAACTTTGATTGCAATTGATTTGGGTTCAAATATGTTTTAGTTCATTTGGATATTTCAAGTCAAATGGGTTAGGTTATATTTGATTTGATTGAATTGATTTTGGCTTGATGATTGTAGATTTGATTTATATTTGAGATGATGATTGGGGAAGTAATTGATTCATGAGAAAATTAATTGAATTTGATTTGATTTGAATAGAGTTTTGGCTAAGTCCATTGGATTGAATTATATGGCTGAGGCTAAGTTTGATTTTGGTTTGGATTTTGATTTAGGACATGTGAATATAGGTTTCATTTATATTTGGGAAGATGATTGAAGAAATAATTGATTCATGAGAAAATTAATTGAAATTGATTTGAATTGAAGGGGATTTTGGCTAAGTCCATAAGATCAAATCACATGGCTTAGGATAGTTTGATTTGAATTTGGTTTGGTTGATTTGAATCTGATTGCATATTTGGTATGGGTTGATTGGAGAGTTGAATTTACTTTGAGAAAGTCAATTGAGTTTGGTTTGGCTTGAATCGATTATATATTTCAATCATTTGATTTGAAATTTGAATTTGGATTTGGTATGTGATTTTAGGTGAATTGAATTTGAGGTTTGGTTTAGCCAAAGAGGAGGCATAGATTGAGTTTAGGTATATGGTAGATAAATCTCCTAAGTCCCATAAGACAGCCTAATCTATGATTAACTCTTCTAAGTCTGCTTAGTTAAGTATTCACCTAATTGCTAGAAGTGTCATATGACTAAGGAGGTCTTTAGTACCTAAAAGACTCCTAAATCTAAGAAGAGAAGATTGAATCCTCACTCCAAAAGTGAGGTCAACACTAATTTAAAAATTTTTAAAAAGCATAAGTATGGAAGTACATAATCAAAACTATCAAAAGACATAAACATTAAAAGATATATCATTTATTTAAAAATTTTATAAGATGTAAGTCTTAAAAGGAAAATGTTTCTTTACTTTTTCATAAACTTCAAAAAAAAAAAAAAGCCTCAGAAGATTTAGAATTTATATTCATCTAAAAACCTCAAAAGATATAATTCTTAGAAGTTATATTATTTTTCTTACATTAAGATATCAAGAATAAATATTGATGTAGAAGCCACAAGAGCATATTTATGTATTGTAAAATCTTATAAATTTAGAAATCAAAGCCCTAAACTATACTATAATTGGAAGTCCATATGTTCTTATTGTTAACTCAAATATTTAATTATGGCATTTTAAAAATTATAACAAGATTTGGATATGAATATTTCAAATATATATATGAAGATATCTAAGAAGCTTAGTCTCTTATTGAAGCCAAGTTCTTGGAAATTTGAATCATTCTTATATAAAATTTAAGAGTTCATTAATTATCATCATTATTTTCAATAACTTGATATAAATATCAGTCAAGTTTATACATTAATACGTGAATTAAAAAAACATCTAAAAGTTTGACAAATAAAATCTTATTTAAAATCCATATACAAAACTACCAAATTTATAAGATCTTGCCACACTTTTCATCACTATCACGTAGTGTAGGAATTATCAATTAATAGCCACTCAATTTTTTTAATATACTTTAATAAAATTTTAAAATATCTATATGGAAAGAGAAGCATCATGAAAAAAATTTCTGATTTTAATAAGCATACAATTCATAGGAAATTCTAGAAATCTATAATTAGTAAATAATATATTATATCAAATTTTTGTTCATAAATCACATATTTACATAAAATAACTCTCAATTGTGGGTAAAGATATTATAGTCATAGAAATTCACAAGAGGTTAAATTAATATTATTATATTATTAGGACATTCAAAAACTAAAATTCTCTCAAAAATCAAGATAGCAGAAATTAATGGTTAGATGAATAAATAACATATTGATTACTCTTTCATGACCATCATAACAAAGAAATTTAACTAAATTTAGAAAACGCATGTGGTTTCCAACTTGTGCAAAAGCCAAAAAGTTTTAAACTCATTGGATATGTGGCACATAATCATCTCCATGTGTTAATAGATCTTCTACAGCCACACTTACTCTCAGCCAAATAACATCTCTAATGCTTCCTGCATGCTATCACATTAGCTCTAATGCCCAACCTTCATGGCTCTTTTGACCATCTTCTCCAAAGCTTCTTAGAATGGCTCTACCAACTCATGGCTCTCTGGCTCAATCAATTGATATCTTCATATCAACATCATCCTTTTCACTGCAAAGAATTCAATTCTATCTTAATGGAGTTATTCCTTTTTTTTTCCTCATTCAACTTAACATTTCCCATTATCTTCTTAAGCAATAACTCACTAGCAAGTCATCGGCCTTGACACAATTTCTTGTTCATTCTCTTTAGAGTTGATGCTATACATGGTATACGACTGCCAATATTACCTTCCATTGACTCTCTTTGAGATAGGCCATTATGTGAATTAACCACCTATTTGTAATGTATATCTAATATGATTATAAATCAAATAATGTATGTCATCTAATGATTTACAAAGTGTTCTTATAGGTATAGTTACTTGTATAAAACCATGATGATGATGAATATGTGTTAAACTAGCATACAATTTAGTTACAGAGATAGACAAAGAAGAAACCTATGAAAGTGTTCTACTTATAATTATTTATACATGTGGATATAAATATGAAGATGTATATGCCTTTTCCTTCTCTTTTCTTTTGTATAGTTTGAATAGATTTGGCAAAGTGTATAGTTCATTTGAAAAGAACACAACACTTGCTTAAACCCAATGCATTCTATGCCATTACCTAAGAAGGACATCCACATACATATAGATTGCATAAATAAAATAAATAAACATATATAAACTTTTGCATCTTTCTTTTTCATTCATTTATTTTACATAAATCCATTTAGAAAGAAGTTACTTAAGATAGGGAAGGAAGGAGAAGTTCTCTTATCTTTTCTCTCTCTTTTTAACTTAGTAATTAATTGTAGTTTCATTCAAACTTAAACAAATCACCAAATAAAAATCAACTAAATCAACTAAACAAGTTGAACAAAACCACCCATCTAAGTTGAACATCTTCACACTTAGAAAATCTAAATCTTAAAGCCTAGCTAAGCATACCACACAAACCTTCTAAAACACACACACATTAAACTAAGTTACCACTTCTAGTTTTAGGTTAGGGCGGTGTATGGTTTGATGTTTTCTTTTATTTTGTCATATTTTGTTTTAGCCTGGATGTTAGGGTGAATGTGTGTAGAATGAAGGAAGGACGCTCTAGTATAATTATTATTTTATGCAATGGATTATGCTTATAGTAATAAAAATACTTTTTGATGTGTACTTATACTCATAAGCATAATCTAATAGGATAGGTGGACTTGGTTACCCATGTGTGGGGTGCTAAGTCCAATATATATGCTTGGGATTTGTATGATTTGTTTAGCTAATCTCTATTTTGCAAGTGTTAATTAGATTTACTTTTTCTCTTCATGTAATTTTTACAATTTAGATTTTGGAATTAATATTATGGGGGATTAGGATGAGCATTGGTCATAAGATTATATTTTATGTACCATGTGAAGCCTTTGAAGCAACCACCTTCCAGCCATCCCAAAAGTAGGAACCAAAAGAAGAAAGAAGAAAGAAGAAAAGAAGAAAAGAAGGAATGAATACCCCCATAACATTAATTTCCTTACTTCATTGTAAATTAATTCATTTGTAATCCGGGTTGTATAAGGGAAGAGCTCTACCAATTTATTTTCAGTTTTTGCGTGGACCACAAATGGTCATTTATTCTTTTGCATTAGCTTTATAAAATGTTTGAAATTTTATTTAGCTTGTGCATTAAGATGATATATTTTTCTAGTTTCTTCTTTGCTTGATGTATGGCTTGGATGATGATTAGGCTCTTAGAGAAAAATAAATCTTCTACCAAATTAATCAACTCATAATTAAAAAAAACTCATAACCTCACCTAAAGCTTAGGTTAAAAATCAAGATAAAAGAATTAGTAAGCTCATAGCTGGATGAGTATTTTTTTATAACATCATGCATAAAAGCATATTGTTTCACTCTTGATTGGAGGGCTTCCACTTTTGCCAGAGAACTTGGCTTGACCTTTGAGAGCCATGGTGAAAACACACCTCTCCTTCTCGTTGATTTTGGCCTATAATCTTATTTTTCATGTATTAGGCATATGAATCCTGTAAGCCTGAGTCAAATGGTTGTCCAAAAATGAAAGTAAAATATATTATGTTTTACATTATATTTATGTCATTTTTCATGCCCTTACATGATCTAGTCTCTTAGGCTATGAGTTTAAAGACTTAGTATCTTTCTAAAATAAATAATAACCTAGCTATCTTGCATAAAGTATATGACTTGCCTACAAGAATTTAAAATCGTAGGAGGAGTTAGTTGGCGGCCACCCCCAGGTGGTTGTAAGTCTATGCCTCTCTTGTGGAGGTAAACCATATACCCATTTTTTACCTTAGATTTAGGTCATCCTTTTGGCCCTCGCCAAAGCTCCATAGATTTAGGTTTTAAGGTTGCTTCTCCCTTCTATGGGCCATAAGCATAAATCCTTACCTCTTATGTATTTTCATAACCTTGTATTGTGGAATTATAAGCCCTAAACTTCTAATAAAAATTTAACTCAAATAAATAATTCAATTTTACAAATGTAAAGCCCAACCACGGGATAGTTTGAGATGTTTACTAGGTTTCCTAGTATCCTAAACATCCCTACTCATCTCCATTTGGCTTCGATAAGAACTCCCTCCTCTTAATCGATCCCACTTGATTTGCTAAAAATAAACTAATTGATTGATAGTCTTACCTATTAAAATCTTTGGAGACAATGATCATTTACCTTAATAGAGTATTCCTAAGGAATCCCCTTCCTTAGGATATAATTAACTTTGGGGGCTTGCTCATATAGGGAACTTAACAAACTTGGTTTAAAATAAACCCTACTTTACTTTTTCATGTAAAGTAGGGGATGAATCTTTGTACATATGCAGACTCATTGTCCTTAAGAGTCCTTATTGAGATGCTCAGGTCCATTCTAGGGTGATGACTTCTATCTTTCAAGGTAGTACACCTCTCCTCAATGTCATACCCAGTCACCCTCAATAAGAACATCTGCGGATCTACGTTGTGTCCAAAATGAAAAAAGAGTATATTTCTATCTTCATTTTATTTCGCATAGATTGAAGATGGAAGTATATATTCTTAGAAGAAAATTTTTCTTAAATTTTTTTCACCACATTGAAATAAGTAGCGTAGGTGTTTGATTTCATGGTAAAGATATTTAAGAGCATATTTTTAATGTATGCTATGACAAGATGAATGCAATAAAATTAAAATATACTAAACTATTTTTTAGTTATAAATACATAAGAAATATGTTTCACATTGTTTAGTTACAAATACATAAATTATGATAAAAGTATTTTATAATATCATTACATGATAATTAGACTATTGAAATTCATTGATAGTTGTAGAAAACATTTTCATGATTTATGAGCATTGATTAATCATACAAGATAATCTAAATTATATATCTAAATTATATAACATAATATAGATTATAAAATATTATACACATCATATAGTATTATGTAGATCATATAGTACTATTAAGATCATATGATATTATTATATAATATGATTAATATTTAACATTAAGACTTGATCTCAAGTAGCCATAGGTGGGGAAGAAAATATTTCTATAATTGATGTCACATGCCCGGTGTTATCTAACTATCATCATCTTCCACTATTTCACAACTAATTTTTATTACAATCATAAGACACCAAGCCAATGTTCTAATATTTATAATCATATTGTTTCTTAGAGAGAGCAAGCTTCTATAATATTACATATATAGTGGATTACTTCAGTTGGGCAAAGCCTTGTGATTTTTTTTTCTTTTTCAAATTTACAATATTTCTTACAACCTTTCTTTTTCTTTCTCTGCAAAAGATGTTTTTATAATGTTAAAATTAAAACTTTTTTGCTGTCATGAATATTTTGTGCATAATAATTTAGCCTTGTCAATAAAAAAATATCCCTACCATTATACAAAACTTCTCCAATGGATAATAGCTAAGTCTTCTATCAATGATAATATAATCTAGTTGGTGAAAGCCACACAAATATGACTTTAAAGGATCATCTTTATAAGATGGAGGAGCAATAAGCATAAATCATTTAGTCCTTATAACAATATACTCAATAAAAAATACTATTAAAGTGTGTTAAACTTTGCCTACCACAAAAGTAACAATTTGATCACACCCATGCAGAGCTCCTCATATTAAGCTAAAATTCCTCATTTTTCATAACCTCACCAAGATCTTTATAATGTTGGTAGTTTAACTCATCCTTCTCATGATATCTAACCAACTTACAATCTTCTAATAGTTTTAGTGGATATACCCTATCCTTGCCTTATTGACACCCTTCTTAAAGTAAAAAGTCATGGATGTTTACACTTGTTAAGAAAAAAAGTCATTTAAAAGAAAGTAATCAACTTACTCTATATTCTAATTTTAAACTTTTTTGCTTCTATTTAATATAATTTGCTAGCATTTTTGTATGGTGGGCATCACACTATATACTATTGATCCTTAAGATGGGTCATATGATCCATACAAGCATATCAATCATCACAGGACTATATTACATATTCATTATGCGCTTTCGTAGCACTCTAAAGGATCAAATGCCCCCACTTAGTTGTAGGACCCTGGCTAATTTGACTTTTTAGGTCAATTGGGTTCATTTGGGGGTTTGATCAAGTTCAACAATTAATTTGGAATGAACTTGAACCATTGGTTACAATCAATTTGGGTTAGATCATGATTTAACCCAACTTTATAGGTCAAATGGGTATAGGTCAAAGGGCTAATTAGGTTTATATGGTCAAGTCATGTTCAATCATTGATCAAGTGAATCAATAGTTTCCAATTTTTTTTATTGAGATTTGGCTAATTTGGTAGTTAAGTGGGTTGACTTGGTCAAATGACTAAGTTGACTTGGTTTGACTAATTGATGATAATTGATCAACCTAGGGTGATCAACAATCATGATATGAGATTTTGGTAGTTTGGTTCAATCCAATTAAATTGATATTTGGCTCAAATGAGTCTTTTAGGTCAAGTAAGTGGGTCAATTAACTCTTTTGGATTGATTTAGATTTAGTTGAGTTTATATATTGATTTGGGAATGATATATAGCTTTAATTGCAATTGATTTGGGTTCAAATATGTTTTAGTTCATTTGGATATTTCAAACAAAGGGTTATACTTGATTTGATTGAATTGATTTTGGCTTGATGATTGTAGATTATTTATGAGATGATGATTGGGAAGTAATTGATTCATTAGAAAATTAATTGAATTTGATTTGATTTGAATAAGTTTTGGCTAAGTCCATGGAAATTATGGCTTAAAGCTAAGTTTGATTTGTTTGATTTTGATTTGGACATGTGAATATAGGTTTCATTTATATTTGGGAAGATGATTGAAGAAATAATTGATTCATGAGAAAATCAATTGAAATTGGTAATTGAAGGGGATTTTGGCTAAGTCCATAAGATCAAATCACATGGCTTAGGATTTTGATTTGAATTTGGTTTGGTTGATTTGAATGCATATTTTGTATGGGTTGATTGGAGAGTTGAATTTACTTTGAAAGTTAATTGAGTTTGGTTTGTCTTGAACGATTATATATTTCAATCATTTGATTTGAAATTTGAATTTGGATTTGGTATGTGATTTTAGGTGAATTGAATTTGAGGTTTTAGCCAAAGAGGAGGCATAGATTGAGAGTATATGGTAGATAAATCTCCTAAGTCAAGACATAGCCAAATCTATGATTAACCCTTCTAAGTCTAGGCTTAGGTTAAGTATTCACCTAATTAAAGTGTCTTGACTAAGGAGGTCTTTAGTACTAAAGACTCTAAATCTAAGAGAGAAGATTGAATCCTCACTCCAAAATTGAGGTCAACACTAATTTAAAATTTTAAAAAGTATAAGTATGGAAGTACATAATCAAAACTATCAAAAGACATAAACATTAAAAGATATATCATTTATTTAAAAATTTTATAAGATGTAAGTCTTAAAAGGAAAATGTTTCTTTACTTTTTCATAAACTTCAAAAGAAAAAATTAAGATTTAGAATTTATATTCATCTAAAACCTCAAAAGATATAATTCTTAGAAGTTATATTATTTTTCTTACATTAAGATATTAGGAATAAATATTGATGTAAGCCAGTGAGCATATTTATGTATTGTAAAAATCTTATAAATTTAGAAATCAAAGCCCTAAACTATACTATAATTGGAAGTCCATATTTTCTTATTGTTAACTCAAATATTAAATTATGGCATTTTAAAAATTATAACAAGATTTGGATTTGAATATTTCAATATATATATATATATATATATATATATATATGAAGATATTTAAAAAGCTTAGTCTCTTATTAAAGCCAAGTTCTTGGAAATTTGAATCATTCTTATATATGAAGATTAAGAGTTTATTAATTATCATCATTATTTTCAATAAGTTGATATAAATATCAGTCAAGTTTATACATTAATAAATAAATTAAAAAACATCTAAAAGTTTGACAAATAAAAAATCTTATTTAAAATCCATATACAAAACTACCAAATTTATAAGATCTTACACTTTTCATCACTATCGTTAGGAATTATCAATTAATAGCCACTCAATTTTTTAATATACTTTAATAAAATTTTAAAATATCTATATGGAAAGAAGCATCTACAAAAAAAATTTACCGATTTTAATAAGCATACAATTCATAGGAAATTCTAGAAATATATAAATAGTAAATAATATATTATATAAATTTTTGTTCATAAATCACATATTTACATAAAATAACTCTCAATTGTGGGTAAAGATATTATAGTCATAGAAATTCACAAGAGGTTAAATTAATATAATTCTAGATATGACATTCAAAACTAAAATTCTCTTAAAATCAAGATAGTAAATTAATGGTTAGATGAATAAGTAAGATATTGATTACTCTTTCATGACCATCATGATAACAAAAAAAATTTAACTAAATCTAGAAAACACATGTGGTTTCCAACTTGTAACAAAAGCCAAAAGTTTTAAACTCATTGGATATGTGGCACATAATCATCTCCATGTGTTATTAGATCTTCTACAACCACACTTACTCTCAGCCAAATAACATCTCTAATGCTTCCTGCATGCTATCACATTAGCTCTAATGCCCAACCTTCATGGCTGGCTCTTTGACCATCTTCTCCAAAGTTTCTTGTTGAATGGCTCTACCAACTCTTTACATGGATCTGCTGGCTCAATCAACTGATATCTTCATATCAACATCATCCTTTTCACTGCAAAGAATTCAATTCTATCTTAATGGAGTTATTCCTTTTTTTTCCTCATTCAACTTAACATTTCCCATTATCTCCTTGAGCAATAACTAACTAGCAAGTCAATGGCCTTGACACAATTTCTTGTTCATTCTCTTTAGAGTTGATGTTATACATGGTATACGACTGCCAATATTACCTTCCATTGACTCTCTTTGAGATAGGCCATTATGTGCATTAACCACCTATTTGTAATGTATGTCATCTAATATGATTATAAATCAAATAATGTATGTCATCTAATGTGATTTACAAAGTGTTCTTATAGGTATAGGTTACTTGTATATTAGTAACCATGATGATGATGATAATATGTGTTAAACTAGCATACAATTTAGTTACATAGAGATAGACAAAGAAGAAACCTATGAAAGTGTACTACTTATAATTATTTATAAGTTTGCATGTGGATATAAATATGAAGATGTGCATAGCGTGGCTTTCCTTCTCTTTTCTTTTAGCATAGTTTTGAATAGAATTGGCAAAGTGTATAGTTCATTTGAAAAGAACACAACACTTGCCTAACCCCATTCCTATCCATTCCTATGCCATTACCTAAGAAGGACATCCACACGTGTACATATAGATTGCATAAATAAAATAAATAAACATATATAAACTTTTTGCATCTTTCTTTTTTCATTCATTTATTTTATACATGTGTTTGTATTTAAGGAAAGTGATATATTAGTCTGGACAACCTCGGGATTATGAGGCTTTAAGGCCCTAAGTAGATCTTGTACCTTACACCCCTGGTGCTAACAATGGTGTCATACTCACTTATGCCTTTCAAACATATACATGTGCATGTGAATAATGGATAAAAGAAACCCCTCTTTTCTACTTATTAAAATCATGCATCATAAAGCACTCCAATTTTCTTAAGTAACATTTCTGAGGATTCATCATAAGGTGTGTTAAACATTTTCATTTGTATGTATAGATATGCTTAGCATTCATTCATATTCATGTTATACATGTTGAGAAAGAAATGAAGTGATGTGTATTTTGTGATATTAATTCACTTTACTTAATCTTAAAATGTATTTCTTTTTGAATAAGTTTGTTTAGAGAAAATCTAAACTTAAGATTAATTAAAACACATAATGAAATATTCACTAAATAAAATCAAATATGAATCCACTTTAGAAATTACTTAAGATAGGGAAGGAAAGAGAAGTTCTCTTCTCTTTTCTCTCTCTTTATAACTTAGTAATTAATTGTAGGTTCATTCAAACTTAAACAAATCACCAAATAAAAATCAACTAAATCAACTAAACAAGTTGAACAAAACCACCCATCTAAGTTGAACATCTTCACACTTAGAAAATATAAACCTTAAAGCCTAGCTAAGCATACCACACAAACCTTCTAAAACACAAACACATTAAACTAAGTCACCACTTCTAGTTTTAGGTTAGGGCGGTGTATGGTTTGATGTTTGCTTTTATTTTGTGATATTTTGTTTTAGTCTGGATGTTAGGATGAATGTGTGTAGAATGAAGGTAGGACGCTCTAGTCTAATCATTATTTTATGCAGTGGATTATGCTTAAGGGGCGCTGTAATATAAATATAAATGCTTTTGATGTGCAGGTACTTATACTCCTAAGCATAATCTAATAGGACACGTGGACTTGGTTACCCATGTGTGGGGTGCTAAGTCTAATATATATGCTTGGAATTTATATGATTTGTTTAGATAATCTCTATTTTGCAAGAGTTAATTAGATTTACTTTTTCTTTTCATGTAATTTTTGCAATTAGGATTTTGGAATTAATATTATGGGAGATTAGGATGAGCATTGGTTATAAGATTACATCTTATATACTATGTGAAGCCTTTGAAGCAACCACCTTCCAGCCATCCCAAAAGAAGAAACCAAAAGAAGAAAGAAGAAAGAAGAAAGAAGAAGAAAGAAGAAAAGAAGAAAAGAAGGAATGAAGACCCCCATAACATGAATTTCCTTACTTGATTATAAATTAATTCATTTGTAATCCGGGTTGTATAAGGGTAGAGCTCGGCTACCCAATTTATTTTCGGTTTGTCGCGGGGGACCACAAATGGTCATTTATTCTTTTGCATTAGCTTTATAAAATGTTTGATATTTTGTTTAGCTTGTGCATTAAGAGGATATGTTTTCCTAGTTTCTTCTTTGCTTGATGTATGGCCTGATGATGGTTAGGCTCTTAGAGAAAAATAAATCTTCTACCAAATTAATCAACTCAAAATTAAAAAAAAAAAACTCATAACCTCACCTAAAGCTTAGCTAAAATCAAGATAAAAGAATTAGTAAGCTCATCGGATGAGTTTTTTTTATAACATCATGCTTAAAAAGCATATTGTTTCACTCTTGATTGAGGGCTTCCATTTTTGCCAGAGAACTTGGCTTGACCTTTGATAGCCATGGTGAAAACACACCTCCCCTTCTCGCTGATTTTGGCCCATAATCTTATTTTTCATGTATTATGCATATGAATCCTGTAAGCTTGAGTCAAATGGTTGTCCAAAAATGAAAGTAAAATTATAACAAGATTTGGATATGAATATTTAAAATATATATTAAAGATATCAAAAAAGCTTTGTTTCTTATTTAAGGCAAGTTCTTGGAAATTTGAATCATTCTTATATAAAATTTAAGAGCTCATTAATTATTATCATTATTTTCAATAAGTTGATATAAATATCAGTCAAGTTTATACATTAATACATGAATTAGAAAAACATCTAAAAGTTTGACAAATAAAAATCTTATTTAAAATCCATATACAAAACTACCAAATTTATAAGATCTTAACATACTTTTCATCACTATCACAAGAGATTTCTTGAAAGTACATCCACAAATTATGGAAGAACATAAATCTCTAAATTTTCATCCTATTGACATTAGCAATATTGAAAAATTTACATGTTTGATGCTCAACAAAGTTGTCTAGGAATTATCAATTAATAGTCACTCAATTTTTTTAATATACTGTAATAAAATTTTAAAATATCTATATAGCAAGAGAAGCATCTACAAAAAAAATTTAACTGATTTTAATTAGTATACAATTAATAGGAAATTCTAGAAATCTATAATTAGTAAAACAATATATTATATAAAATTTTTTGTTCATAATTTACATTTTTACATAAAATAATTCTCAATTGTGGTTAAATATATTATAGTCATAGAAATTCACAAGAGGTTAAAATAATATAATTCTAGTATTAGGACATTCAAAACTAAAATTCTCTCAAAAATCAAGATAGTATAAATTTATGACTAGATGAATAAACAACATATTGATTACTCTTTCATGACTATGATAACAAAAATTTAACTAAATCTAGAAAACATGTGGTTTCCAACTTGTGCAACAAAAGCCAAAAAAAGTTTTGAAGGCATTGGATATGTGGAACATAATCATCATCTCCATGTGCTATTAGATCTTCTACAGCCACACTTACTCTCAGCCAAATAACATCTCTAATGCTTCCTGCATGAAATCCCATTAGCACTTATGCCCAACCTTCATGGCTGGTTCATTTGACCATCTTCTCCAAAGCTTCTTGTTGAATGGCTCTACCAACTCCTTGCATGGCTCCGCTAGCTCATTCAACTGATATCTTCATATCAACATCATCCTTTTCACCACCAAGAATTCAATGCTATCTTAATGGAGTTTTTCCTCTCTTTTTCCTCATTCAACTTAACACTTCCCACTATCTCCTTAAGCAATAACTCACTAGCAAGTCATTGGCCTTGACACAATTTCTTGTTCATTCTCTTTAGAGTTGATGTTGTACATGGTGTACGACTGCCAATATTACCTTTCATTGACTCTCTTTGAGATAGGCCATTATGTGCATTAACCACCTATTTGTAATGTTTGTCATCTAATATGATTATAAATCAAATAATGTATGTCATCTAATGTGATTTACAAAGTGTTCTTATAGGTATAGGTTACTTGTATATTAGTAACCATGATGATGATGATAATATGTGTTAAACCGATACAATTTTGTTACATAGAGATGGACAAAGAAGAAACCTATCAAGTAGACTTGAGTTGAAATAGTTTCAATTAGCATATAAATATTCAAGTTTACATATATTTAGAAAAATATTTATAAAGCTTGCTATGGAAAGATAACATAATAAATTAAAATACAACTTAAACAACATGCATTTATTCCACTATGTGTGGTCAGCTGCATGAATCTTTCTTCTCCATTGTGTTCTATATTTAGTGTCAAATTCTCATTTAATTCTAATAAAATAAGGTCATTTTTGTTACTACCTAAGCCTTCTTAGGTCCACCTCTACCTTTCTTAAGATAGGTAAAATTGAATAAATAAAAAAATGCTAAACTATTTTGTAAGTATCATTACTTTTTTTTTTTTTAGGGATTTTCTTCATCACCATCTTCATATCGCCACAACAAGGACATGTTGCAACATCAAATTTTGTTTATCATATAATTAAAAGGGGAATGCACATAACCTCTTGGAATAGTATTAGATCTTTTTTATAGAAGAATTCTGGAACCTGCAAAAGAATATTATGTGTCATTTATGCATGCATCAAACCTCCTTTAGAAGAACTGAAGCTTTATTTATCATTTATGCATGCATAAAACCTCCTTCAGTAGAACTGAAGTTAGAAAGAAAAACATATATATGAGGTGTGATTTTTGAAGGGATGAAGATGAGTTATATTATATATATATATATATATATATATATATATATGTATATATATATATATATATATATATGTATATATATATATATATTGAGATTTTAAAAAAATTTGACAATATTTATAAAAATAATTTAAAAATATTTTTAAATTTTTACTAAAAAAGGTGAAATTGATTTCCATTTCAAAGAAATTCCAATCCTGTACATCACATAGGCATGAGCAACGGATAGTCACTTTGCCTTAGAACATGCATTTGTGCTTATTGTGCACTTGGATAGTCCATTTTTGACATTTTGGGATCCCTATAATCGGGTCTTATAATTCTTTTAAAATTATAATTTTGTATCATGAACTTTCGAGATTTATATTATTTTTGAATGGCATAGATGACAGCTGAAAATAGGAGTAAATGATACATTACAAAAAAATCATATGATTAAGCATGAATCCTAATGCAATATTTTAATTAATTTTCTTAACTTAAATTCAATGCCATTCAAATTTATATTTCAATGAACTTATAATTAAAACAAATATTATGATGTAAATGAATCCAATGATATCAAAAGTACTTCAATCCAAATCCAAATAAAATTCAAGTACTTGAAGAATAGTTTAAAATATTGTGGTATTAATTGAAGAATCAATGATTTATGAAACTTTCATATATATAATCCAAAATAAGTGCCTCATAATGATACTTAATTTCCAAATAGATGATCCATAATTGAGTGAATTAACATAGATTTGTTGATTGAAAGTATCAATATTTTGATAAAATTATCATAATATTGCTCCAAAAATATAGATAAACCTCATTATCCACATGAAGGGAACCCTGAGCTTAATTTTGAGCGAGTTTAAGGAACTGAAAAGCTTTAGAGCCAATTATGTGTGATCAATCCTAATAACAACTACTAGAAATTGATATTGCCTGACCACCACATTTTGATGTAGTTGCAGAGTCTTCATCTTCTAATCATTATTGTCTAATTATCATTATTCAACCATCATTACCGACTGCCATGATCTGATTAATATTTTAACTATTATTACCTAGCCATTATTCTTCAACTATCATTGTCTTTCCCTAGTTCTTTAACAATCCTTGTATTGCAGAGATAAAGCTCAAGTTCTCAACTTTATGATCTAATTGTTTTTTTTATTGAAGTAAAGAATGGACTTTGTTATTCTATTTGTGCAATGAATCATTTTAATTGGGGTCTGGCCTATATTATGTTTCTTTTTGGATTTTTTTTCATGGTGTCTCTTAGAACCTTATTTTATTTGTGTATATATATGAGATTTTAATACAGACCTATGATATAATTCTTCTTATAAAGTTATAAATAATGTAGATAAAATATTTTTCATGTGAATGACTACAACTGATGCTCATTCCCCACATGTAAATCCACAACTCATTTTTGTGCTCTTTTTGGGGGGTGGGTCAAGTGACATTTTTCTTTTATTTTAATGACACATAATATTCTTACATAGATATCATAATTTTTATATCTTTGTAATCTTAGAATTTAAGACTCATTTCATATTTTATTTAATTCGTGTTATAACTACACAATATTTTAATTTTTAAAATATAAAAATTATGACATTATCTCAAAAATATATTCAAGTTCCATATTTTTAATAGTAAATGGATTCTTACATATCTGTATCAATATCAGTGTTAGTTTAGAGATATTCATCACGTGTTAAGAGATATCGGTGATACTGTTTGTGATGCGATAAAGTGCGCCAATCATAGTAATGTAGACATGATCTTAGCTTTCCATAAGCACTTTTATGATCAAAATTTTCAACACATTTAGGATAATAATATCTAGAGTCTCTTAAAATTCATAATCAACATAAGGAATTGTGATGCTTTTTTGTTGGAATTTTTGAGATTCAACAATAAAAATGACCCAATCTTAATTTACTCAACAAAAAGCCAAAGATATAGAAATGGAAGGCTTAGCCTTTCGCCATGTTTTAAAAGGGTGCAATTTTGGGGCCATTAGCCTATTTAATCTCCATAAGCTTAACTCATTGCCACATTTTATATGCAAACTAGTATGTCACAACATGATAAGGATAAGGGGTTTCTACCGAGGTTCGGAGGTGAATAAGGGAATAGGCAATTGCAATTTTTTTTTAAAAACTTGGTTTATCATAATTAAAGAAAACAATAGCTGAAAATATTTTGAGTTAATTATATATATATATATATATATATATATATATATATATATATATATATATATATATATATATATATATATATTATAGAATTTTATATGTATTTATATATCAAAGATCTAAATCTTCATGCATACTCTAATCTTTAAATAACATTAAAAATATCACTAGGATTAATTTTTAAAATAT